>CM039679.1:261640942-262201450 GCA_022537955.1 Schmidtea mediterranea
AAATTGAAATTTATTAAAAATTATTATTTGCTTGTTTGTTTGTTATTTGTACAAATTTTTTTAATGAACAGTTATTGTTAATTTATATTTTTCTGACGCCTCAAGTATTTTAGTCTTTTATCGTTTCTAAAATTTTTTTCGTAGATTTGGTAAATTCTTCAATATATATATAATTAAATAAATTTGGCAATGATTTAATTAAAAGATAACGCCAATAAAAAACTCTTTGTAAGATATATTTCGACGGCATAACTGTCATTTTAGGTACAAAAAACCAATTAAAAATGTTATGAATTAACTTATAATTTAAATGTTTTTTTTAATATTAATTTAATTTTCTATTAAATAAACATTAAAAAATATTTAAATACTTTTAACTAATTTTAAAATGTCATTTATATGAATATTATAATTTTTATCTATATTATAATTTTAAAAATAATTTAACATTTATAAATTAAATTATTTTAATAATATTAAAATTAAAAATTTATTTAAAAACAATACACAAACATGATTTAACATACTTAAACTATTTAAAAACATTCAAAACATTCGTAGTCATATCACTTTTTACATTAATCTTTGGATCCAATGACCTTATCAGCAATGCTTCACATATCACGCGTTTCCAATAATAACTTTTCAATAAAATTCTAAAATCAGACATTCCTGTTTCACTTTTACAGCCTCTATTATGTTCACTTATATTGGTCAAACCCTTCAATCGACAATTCTCTAGAACTCGAGTACAGAGATGACGGCAAGTCTCTCCAATATATATATATATATATATATATATATATATATATATATATATATATGTGTGTGTGTGTGTGCGTGCATGGGAAACATATAAGCATATAAAGAAAATGAATGAGAAAAACCAAAATTATTTAATGAAACCGTTTTGTTCCTAGAATTTATAACTCGCTTTCTACAGCTGTTTTCTTGGTATAATTGCCGAACGTTTTGTTTGCCGTTCTTTGGACTGGCATTATTGAAGAGAAAGGCAAATAGAAAATTCCTAATGAGGCTTTTAACGATGAAATTTATTTGTTTGCTTTTTTTGACCGGGTGATCATTAGAAATTTCCTTTTTCAATTTTCTTGAAATCATTTAGAGGACATAGCAAATATTTGACACTATTAGATTTATTCAACGTTTTTAATAATAATTGTAAAATTAGATAAATTGAACTTCCTTTCGGCCAGGAGAATACGAGTTTAGAGATAAGTGAATGGGATTTCCTCGTTAAAATAGGACAGGTTACACTTGTGACATATTATTTCTAGTGCTAGGACATGCAAGAAAACACATAGAACAGTCAGACGGTTTCGCTCAGATTATAAGTTACTTCTTTAACGTTTTTGTCATTGTTCAGATCAGTATCAAGATGGGTATTTGGAATCGTCTCGTTGCGCAAAATTGTGAAGGTAATAAGATTTTATACACAAAGTGGCTTGCATACTTTAAAAATCAACTACTCAAGATTTTTTATAATTTTTTGATTGATACAGTTTATATACATCTATACGAGCCTTTTTCCTTGTTCATTGGAAATTCAAATAGCAAATGATTCCTACCCATGATAATAAAATAATACTTGTGAAAAAAATGAAAAAACTCACATTTATGAGACCAAATACATCTAAAAAATATTTGTATTATTTTTTTATTAAGGTGGGGATGGTGGAGCTGCCGGAGGAGGTGGTAATGGTGGAAGAGCTGGTAATGGCGGAAATGGAGGAATGGTTACCATACATTCATCTGATCCGAGACTGTTTAATTTAGTAGAAGTAGGTAACCACTGAAAAATAAATAAATAATCTTTTTATAGTGCGATGTTCGTGGTGGTACCTCTGGGACACCCGGTATTGCAGGGAAACCCGGAATTCCTGGTAAAGGCGGTAAAGGAGGATTGGGTGGCAAAGGAGCCTATTTTACTACTTATCGCAGCAGGGTTACTGGAATGGATAAAATCAGTCAACGGAATGCATTAATTTATAATGGTGGAATACACGCTCAAACATCCGGTTGGTTTATGGGTGACAATGAATATAATGATAGAAGAGATGTTATTTCTGACAGAAACAAATCAGGTAAATCTTTCCCTGAAAAGATTTTGCATACCTATGTAGTAAATGTTTTTAGGTGTAACAATGGCTGTGACACATATAGGAAGAGATGGTCCAATGGGAATAAATGGAAAAAATGGAGCTGAGAGTGAATCAGGATTTATCGGAGATGAAGGATCTTGGGGATCCCCTGGATGTGTTAGATGGATACTCAATATATCTAATTCAGAAATGGTACCACAACCAGAATTAGGACAGGTCTTTCTTTTTAAATACAATGCAGAGGTTATTAGTTATGAAGTAATTCTATAATTTTTATATTTTACTATTATATTTTTTTGAGATGTTACATTTGTAGATAAAAAAGAGTTTATTTGTTTAAAGAAAACCTGTACTTGTTACAAAATAAAGTTTAAAACTCTTTATATATATGTGTGTGTGTGTCAATTAGTAAACTTTGCTAGTTCGTGAAATAGGTATCCTGCTTGTCTTCTTTACGAAATAAACATCGTATCTGTCATGCTGAGATAAAATATTACAATTGACGTCGTCGGTGAAAATATGAAATTGACAGTTTCTGATATGTCTCCGATCGTGTCTTGAAATATTAATAACAATGATAAGTTCTCTATAGTATCAAGGTTATTGTTTATCACAGTTACCGTCGAATTGGTTTTGATAATTCTATTGCATACATATTCACCACTCAAGACTCTAAATTCCGGACGTATTACGACAAACAGTGGGTAATTATCCAATTAATAACTACCAAACGGACTCTTTAATTGAACCTCCTTTATAAATTAAAATCATTCAACGGTTTATTTTAGTTAATGTTTGCTTTCTTTTTTTGTAGCACTGTTTCTCCAAAATGTTTGACTATTTTTTTACAGGTTTTATTCTCGGTTTTTTCGCAAGTTTTATTCTCTGTTCTACGTATCTTCTGTTTTCGTCTCTTTTTTCTAAATTCTATTTCTAGAAATTCTTTTCTTATCAAATTCCAGGCTTTGCCAATTTCCAAAATATTTCCTTAAACTTTCCTAATTCCCATATTATTTTTTTGATAGCTGTAGAGATATACTATTCTATTTCGTTTTCTTCCTTCTCTATTTTCCGACTTCTCTAATTTCATTTGAGCAAGATCTTAAGATAAGGGAATTTCATTCCCAAATTGTTTTTTTCCTTTTTTATCTGCATTTATTTTTTAACAATTATCTTGTCGTATTTCTTAGTTTAATTTTATTGATTTGTTATTTCTCTTCGTAATTTTCATTTCTTGTCCTCAACCTTTCTTGTTAGAGTTACGAAACGACATACTCTCAAATTTATTTTATTTAATATTTGTTTAATTTTTTATTATTTAGGTATCCTTGTCCAATGAAATACATTTTCATTTGCTTATTTCACAAATTGGTCTTTTTTAGGAATTAGTCAAATTCATTAGTTCACTAGGAGCAACCAAGTTTAAGTTGTATACGAGTTTTATATAGCAAATAAGAAAAGAAATAAGTTTTGCTTGCATGATAATAAATCTGATCCATTAATAAAGAAGAGGTCACCGACTCTTAATCTCGGTGGCTATTCATTTGCTTGCTATGCTGATAAAATTTCCGGAGGATATCCAATTTTTGGGCTACAGTTGGGAGTGAACAGTGAATAAGTAGTTCGGTGGGCAACATTTGCTATTGTAACAAATCCCACTGCAATTTCCATTTCCATTTCCAGCTCCAAATTCAATTTATATGGATAACTGCATATGGGCTCTTTTCATTATTTATGAATTTAAAAAAATTTATATAGATTTAATAGTCTAATTTAGTTTTAATTTACATTTAGTTGTCATGGTTTCTGATTAGATGGGTGGTCTTTGATCTATTATAGGTCATAACTTTATGTGATTTCTATATCTAAGTCCCATTCTTCTTCTTGTTTGTCTTTATTTCAGAAGATCTGAAAAGGTTTCGCCGGTGTAAATTTATGTTAGTCTGAAAGGTTGATCAAAGACCTGCAGGAATTCTTTAGTCCAAGAAAATGATACAGAAGACGAATTAACATACTTTTTGGAATATTATTTTTTTATAACGGGTTTTTGTTAAAACCAAAGAATTATTTACAGAAGTTTTGCAATATTCCTTCAATAAAAAAGTTTTAAGTTAATAAATATAATGTCTGTATTATTGTTTAAATTAAATAGCACTCGATTGTGATTTATAATAACAATTCAAATTTTTACAGAAAAATCAAAAGAACATTTCGAAATGTATGTTTCATTTAACAATATTTCCAACGAGAATTGTCCTTGATTACGTTAAAGATTTCATAAAGGATATAAATGTTAAACTGGTGATGGAACATTCAGAAAAATAGAGGAAAGGAGGCTGATAAATTTAAGTATAAATAATCGGAGAAATCAGTCAGGTTGAAAAGACATTTAAACTAATTATTAAAGTTATTTGTGTCGAGTTCCGAGTATTTTCTAGTTGGAAAATGAAAGCAGTCAGATCAGTTTTATCGAAAGGTTGTAATAAACACTCAAAGTTGTTGTAATATCGAATAATTTGTGTTGTACATTGGTAATCAATTTTACTGATTAATAAAAGTTTACATTATCTGGAATTCGTTATTGTTGCCAACCAAAACGCGCTTTGAATTAAGATCAATTATTGTTAATTTCATATCTCACTGACTCTCCAACAAATTTAAGAACATATATCAATTAGGTGAATACCTGCTGATAATAATAATAATAATAATAATAATAATAATAATAATAATAATAATAATAATAATAATAATAATAATAAACTTATAATAATAATAATAATAATAATAATAATAATAATAATAATAATAATAATAATAATAATAATAATAATAATAATAATATATGTTCATATATATTGACATGAATATTAGATTGAAAGATTGAAAATATTATGATTTGAAGATGATTCAAATTGTTTTTATGAATGGAATTTTTTTGTTTTATTTGCCTTTTGCAGCAATATTTTACCATTTTATTTAATTAATGTCAAAAGTAACATTTTATTATTAACATTTAGTAATTAATAATTATTCCACTTGATTCAACAAAAAAGATTGGTAAAATTATTCATAAAAGAGTCTGTTTCTTTATATTCCGAGGAATATTTTTTTGAGCCTCAATGATTGTACCAAATATTTCACATAAATACCATAATAATTATAACAGAGTTTTTTATCGTAAAATTTCCAAGAATTCAATTAATAATTTCACTAAATGGAATTTGTAACGGGAATGTTCTTACTTGACCCTTGTTTCCCATTACTGCCAGCATTTTCATGATTTTCCTTAGGAATTAGATGACTGGAATTGTCTATTACAGGTATTCTCCAATAACGATGATGGAATCATGGAGCCAAATGAATCTATCACAATCACAAATGTAAGAATAACAAATACTGGCCAAATGACCCTTCCTCAAGGCTCAATTTTGACGTTTCCATCCACAAAAACAATTCGAACTTATCCAAATCAAGATTTCATTTTACCAGAAGTATATTAATTTTAATGCCAATGAACATATAAAATCTTTATTTTTAGATTGATGTTGGTGAAATTTATCTTTGCCAAATGGCATTCAAAGCTTGCATCCATGACGTTACTGTCCCTAATGCTCCGGGTCCATTTATCAGTCATGTTGAAATAGAATCAAAAATCAGCTTACTTGGCAGAGATTTTATTGACGTAACGTCGAACGTTTACTTATTATAAAATTAATAATACATTTAGGCGAGAAATGTTCAAACTTTTGACGTTCAGTATCCTGTGGCACTGAGTTTATTAGAGGCTCCTAAGCAAATGGGAAGAGGAGAAGAAGCTGCTCTGCTTATTGAGGTTTAAAAATATATTATTAATAATAATACTACTACTAATAATAATAATAATTGAAAAACGCCAACTTTATATTCTATATAACATTTCACTATATATTTAGACCGTTTATCAGTCTCCTTCAGGCTAGAAATCATATTAACAAAATCTAAATGAAAATAAAAAATCTTAAACAAATTAATCAATAATCATCTTAATCAACTCGTTTACAAAATATAAAATTATTTTAATTTAATAAAATAAAATTAAACATTCGTTTTAAATAAAATTTTAATAAAATTTTTAAATAAAAAATTAAATTTAAAATTTAAAATTATTTTTGCATACATCACAAACGAATTACATCAAATACATAATATACACAATTCATATTCAATTACTTAAATAAATTTAAAATACCTGTAGACTGAACATTTTGAACATTAATTATAGGATTTAAAGATTTTATCAACAACGCCTTTCAAGTTATTCATTCAAATAATTACTCAGATTTTTTTGCAATTATCTTGAAATTAGACATACCTATTTTTTAATAGTACATTTCCTAAAATGATTGTTAATGTGAGTCAATCCATTCAGTCGACAATGCTCAAGGGCTCGAGTATAGAGATGATGGGCAGTCTCTCCAATGTATGTGGCATTACAGTCATTATAAGGAAATAAGTTGGAGACTTATTAGTGAACATACTATTAACTTTGCAAGACGTTGAAACAAGCCTAAACTGAGTTTTATCTACATTTTTGAGGATCTTATGCTTAAATTCTCTAAAATCCTCGATGTAAGGCAACACCAACATACATTTTGGCTCAATGTGCTTTGATCGATTTTTTCTCACGTTTCAATAAGAATATTACTTCAAGACAAATCAGATTTCTCTTAGCGCCTCCCAGCATAGTACTGATGAGAGCCATTAGCTCGAAACTAGTATACTATTGGGAAATGTACCGGATATCACTTAATGTATCGTATATTCTTTGAATATAATCAGACATAGTGATTAATTATTATTATTATTATTATTATTATTATTATTATTATTATTATTATTATTATTATTATTATTATTATTATTATTATTATTATTATTATTATTTTTTTATTATTATTATTATTATTATTATTATTATTATTATTATTATTATTATTATTATTATTATTATTATTATTATTATTATAAAACCGTGATTCAGCATAAATTAATATATAAGATAAGTGAATAACAAAATAAGGCCTTGCAGCGAAGTAATCATTATATTGTTGAAAAAGTTTCGAATATTAAATAATCCTCTCCAGTTTCTTTTGGAACTACTATATAATGAGAAAATGCAGAAATATCTTCTGATTTACATTAAAATCAACTTTTTTGCTTTTTGATTGGTTTAAATTTAACTTTAAAATATTTTAAACCTAAAATTTTTTTGATTTCGTTGAATTTAACATTTATTAATTTTATCTTTATAAACTTTAATTTTTTTAAACTTTTAAAATGTTTTCCTATAACTTATGTTATATTACTGCTTCTAATCTCACTTTTTTCTTCAAATTTCTTAATAAAAATAAAATTAAAGAAAGTTTTTATATATAATAGTTCCTGAGTTTTTAAAGTCTTATGAAAGATGTATATGAAAAAGCCTTCCACTTAAAAACGCAACAAAAAAAGCCTCCAAACAACCCTCCACAAACAACTTGAAGACCTAAATACAATTTAACTCTGATTTTCATTCCTTTAAGTTTTCCTTTTTTGCTATAAAATTGTTTAAATCTTTAAGTAAAAGTATCAGAGTTAACAACAAATCAGACTGAAGATTTTTTGGTGTTTATTGATGGATGCTTATCTAAGATAGGAATTGCCTCTTTGAATCTGAACTACGAACAATACTTTCTGATGCTAAAAGATTTCCCTAAAATATGGTGATAAATGCAAAATAATTTCTGGAAAATTTGGCTGATTTTATTTTAGAAATATTCAAAGAATTTAATTAACTCAAATAATAATCTATACACTAAAAAGCCCAATTTATTACAATAGCTTATTATATAAATTGAGCTGAAAATTTTTGGAAAATATTTTGCCAATTAAAACAAAATTTCCATTTCATCTCCAAAAATAAACCGCATACGATTGTTTATGTAACTATATACTTTATATTTATGGAAAACAATTTTTCAATTTATTATATAAAAAATTGAAAAATATTTTTAGCTGCGGAAGTTGATTTAAAAAATTATTTCATTGAGAAAATAATTGAAACTTGAATAGGTTAAATTTGAAAAACAAATCTAATTCTTGACAGATTGGGAAATTTTATAAATAACTCACCAATCAATCTCACTGAAGTTTAACAAAATGAAGTCAAATAAATAATAAGAGGATAAAAAAATATATTTTGTCTATAAATTTCTCATATAACTGAATAAATACTCAAAAAAGATATATTTCCCCTCGCCCTTCTTATGCAATACTGAATAACGTATATAAAATGATTCAGGAGATATATTATATAATTTTGTTTGAACTTATTATTTTGCTTATAAAATCCGTTATTTTTGATTTTTGTATTATTAAACCGACAACAACCAAATTTTAATAATGGAAAATTAGTTTAAATCAGGAAAATTAGAATTAAATTCAAAAGCTGATAATTCAGAATTAAAGTCAAAACAAAACAATCTTAAAAAGCTTCTAAAACTGATGAAGTGAATGATAAAAGAAGAAAATACAACGATGAATATTTAAGGTCTGGATTTACATGAACTGTTAATGAAAATGAATCAAGTGGTGTTTGTATAGAATGCGAAAAAAATATAAGTAACATTAGCTTAAATCCTGCAAAACTAAAAAGACATTTGGAAACAGTTCATTCTGAATTGATACCCAAAGATATTGATTATTTTAAAAGAAAAAGTATTGAGTTGCAACAGAAAAAACTTTGTTTTCCAATTTAATGAAAGATGATACATTAACTGCATCGTATATGGTCAGTTTAAAAATTTCTCGAGAATGTGAAGTTATACAATTGCTGAAAATCTATTTAAACCCTGTGGAAAATATTTAAATGCATGCAAGATTGATGATAAATATGTAAAAAAAGATTGGTTTGATGCCACTTTCAGATACTACAGTTTTGAGAAGAATTCAAGAAATGTCGATTTATTGTGAAAATGAATTAATAAAGCGGATAGAAACTGCCAAGCAATGATTGACTCGCCAATTAGATGAATCTACTGATGTTTCCGGTTTAGCTATTTTACTGGTTTTTGTACGATACATTCATGAATAAAACCTCTTAGAAGATCTATTATTTTGTAAATCTCTTCCAACTAACACTACTGGAGAAGAAATATTTAATTTGATTAATACATATTTTGAAACTAATAGAATATCTTGGGATTGGATGTAATAAAGGTGCAATTGCAAGAATTAAATCAAAAGCACCACATATTAAAAATACGCATTGCTGCCTTCATAGTGAGGCATTTGCTGTTAAACGGATTAAGTGATAAATGTCCACACGAAAAATGCACACAGGCAGTATTGCTCACACGAAAAATCCTCACATAGAAAATAGCACACAGAAAATAATAATAAAATTATAATAATAATAATAATTATAATAATAATAATAATAATAATAATAATAATTAATATAATATTAATAAAAATAATAATAATATTATTAATAATAATAATAATAATTAGAATTAGAATAATAATAATAATAATTAGAAATAGAATAATAATAATAATATTAAAAATAATAAATTAGAAAAATAATAATAATAGTTATAATCATAATAATAATAATAAAATTAATAATAAAAATAAAAAAATAATAATAATTTTAATAATAATAATTAAAATAATAATAAAATTATAATAATAATATTATTCTCTATTTATTTTCTATATGTGCATTTTCTCTATTTTTTTATGTGTGCATTTTTCTATGTGGGCATTTTTCTTCTGTGCATTTTTCGTGTGGGCAATAATCCGATCGCAATAAACGTATGCCAATTAAACTCGATGAAGTTCTTAAAGATGTTGTCAAGATCGTAAATTTTATTAAGGCCAAACCACTAAATTCCAGAATATTTACATTGCTATGTGAAGACAAGGAAAGTTTACATAAACCTTTATTACTTCATACAGAGGTCAGACGGTAATCTCGAGGCAAGATTTTAACAAGATTCTGCGATTTAAATTGGCTGAAAGTTTAAATAATATTGTTTGGCTTCAGTATCTGGCATATCTTGCAGATATATTTTCATATATAAATGAAATCCATCTTTGACTTCAAGGAGCCAATACAATAATTTTTTAAAGTTAATAATAAAATAAAATCAGTATGCTTAAAACTAAATTTTTGGCGTGAATGCATTACTGCAAGAAGCACAGAATGCTTTCCTAAGCTTAAAAAGGTGTTGGAAATTAACAGTTTATCGTTAGATCGAACAGTTAAAAATCATAAAATTCAATTATGAATTTATTACTTTAATTACTTTTAATGTTAACTTTTCTGAATAAACACGGTTGGTAATTTAACCAACGGCTAACGAAAACGGATAATCAAACAACCCCAACTAGATTAACAATCTACAAGTTGAGTGACAAATTTGATCCAACTGGGTCCATTAGTAATGCTTCAAATAGTAGGAGATCAGTTTGTGTTAGAGGTAACACGAATCAATGTCACAGTTTCCTTTGTGAATAATTAACAACTGTAACATAATAGTAAAGACTTCTTGATCAAGAATTATCCAATAAATGGATGGGCCGACCAGAGCCAATTGAATAGCCTCCACGATTTCCGAACCTCATCATAATAGACTTTTCTAAGGGTGTGTGACTTAGTGTAGAAATAAGGCTAAACGCAGGTGAGATTGAACTTGATTGCTATTTATATGATATGCTTATTGGAATCTAAAAAAGATATTGTTCTTTAATAATAATACAAAATGTATACTTACTTTTGCACTCCTTTGTATATTGATAAAGATGCAATAATAGTTTTCATTATAAAATTTAAAAAATTTATTTCAATCACAATGTATAGAAATACTAATAAGCGTATTTGTTACTATTATTTATTATACTTCCCATCGGAAATTAGACATTCAATCGTAAAATTTTACAGCACACTGCTAAGCCTATCGGGGCATAGCAGTTAAGAATCACTAATAATGAATAATATATAAAGAAGAAATATTTATATATTATTAAAAATTACCATAAAAATCACTTCAATATCTTTAAATTTATTTGAAGCGCCAAATAAACCGTGCGTTATCGTTCGTTTGTACCTAAATGATTTTTTTATTTTAATTATTGTCAAATTATCTTTTATCAACTGTATTATTTTTCTTTATACACAGATGGTATGGGTTTTTTTATTGGTTATGAACAGTATTTTGTTTTTAAAACAGAAGAAGCGATCGCTTATATAAAAATTTAATCATTTCAATTAACCCTTTCTAAGGCAAAGGAAACTAAAAGTGATGTAAAACTCAAAGTTTATTGATAACAATTATATAGTTACAAATGATCATAAAAAAATAAAAAAATAGATAAAAACAAAAGAGGTTCTCTTGTTGCTCAATATATGTCATTAGTTGTACCAAAAGTAAAAAATGATTACCGACAGCGTTACACTTAGATATTTTTATTAGTTTAAAATGGTGTACAGTATATTTCCACCACCTTAGAAAGTAAAAAACAATCAAAATAAAAATGAATAAATTCAAATTCAAATTATGAATATTTTAAATTTTTAATCAAATTTAAGAAAAATTACATGTTTTAAATGTTTATTTTTTGGGAAATCAGAAGTTCCTCAAACCATAACTGGATTTAGGGAGAGATATTAACACGAGGTTTCTACAATTACTTTCATAACTGAGAATAACTGATGCTTAAGAATCGGTATTAAGCATACCAAATACTTTCATTGAATTATTAATAATCCTCAGAATAAGGCGAGTTCAAAGACAAATTTAAATTCACCAAAATTGTAAAAATACATTGATTTCAGAAAAAAGGTGGGGTTGGACCTTCAACCAAAACGGATGAACTAATTTCTTCACCGGGATCGTTACATTTAATATTTATAAAATTATATATGAGTGTGTGTGTGTGTGTTTATTGTTGCCAAAAATTTTATATATTATATTTTATATTAGCCTTGTGCTACACTAATAATAAACCTACAAAATATAATAAATTAATTAAATTAAATTATATTAAAATAAAAAAATAATAATAATTAAATAATTTATTCAAAACAAAATTTTTAAAAGCAATATATAAATGTAATTAAGTTGTTGTCAAACTGATATTTTACCTAAGCAAATTTAAGGAAAATGTAAAACTATAAAACGACAAGTAGGGGACCTCACAGTAATTTTATGAATTTGTTTCAAGTATGTTAACATATAAAAATATTAGTTTTAAAGTTTGCAAAATTTAGTTCTTTAGTTTGTGAAGACTTCTACAGTTAAGGAAAATAAATTTTTATGAGTCATGTCTAGAATATAAAATTAATAATTCATTTTTTATTATAATAATGGCTTATCTCATCTCCACATTGACAATATTGCCCAGCTAAACATGTGGCCATACGCAATACTGGATAAAGCAATTAGTATCATTAATATCATCCCAATAGTATATTGTATTTTGTTACAATTTTTAAACTGATCCCCTGCTATTTGTCACACATATATAGAGATGTATATAACTACGCAGATGTCCAGTGTATCTCCACAGCTCCCTTTAATGGATAACATGTAAGATGTATTTTTAGGGGTATTAATTTATCTGCCATTTTGTTTCGCGTTCAAGGAATTTGTTTTTCTTTTGTTGCTTTGAGGGTTTTTACAGTCCATATTGGGTAAGGGGGTGTTCTTCGTAACAGATTATTCAAACAAAATGATTGGATTGAAAAAATATACAAAGTGACCAAAGGTTCAATGACAAATGAAAACCAAAATTTTATATAAAAATGTGAATACCAATCAACAATGATAATAAAACAGAAAATAATTACCAAAACAATAATCTAGTAATGCTAAGAAAAAATATTCATATTATTTTTATCTTTTAATCTACCATTTCATTTAGATTTTTGTTTGTTTGAAATCTAAAATTCTTTTTTGAAAGTAATTGCTTAAAGTATTATTTATATGTATTAATTGCATTATATTTGGCATAATACGCGCATCTCACGCAATATTACTTACAAATACTCTAATTGTCCCACGCATTTTTTACAGTTACTCTGTTGGACTCAACAATAAAAAGTGGTTATCATATTTAGCTCACATGACTCCTTTTAACCCTTTCACTGCTCAAGCCGTATATACTCGCACAATATGAATGACCAATACACTCCGAATTCTTCCTGGTACAACAAAACTATTTACACAGAGTACTCAAACAAGGCAGGTACAAAACTCCTAAGATGTTTCACTTTTATTATAGTAAAATCGGAATTTTGTGCATCTGTAAGAAACAATAATCGAAAGATTTGCGCACATCGAACACGAAATCTCAAAACATATTGCGCAGTGAAAGGGTTAAACTAAATACTAATAAAAGATACAAAAATTTATTTATTTAATGATAAAAAAATTTCCTTAAAAATTTTTTAAAATAATTCAAATATCATTTTCAAACTAACTCAAAATCCAAATAAAATTTTAAACTTTTTATAATTTTCTAGTTTTTAATATTTCTTTCGGTAGTAGTGAATAATGAGTTGTATGTCCCAAAGAGTATTTGATTTGAAAAGTTCCCTGCAGTAAGATATTTAAAGGGGTATAATTTTTTTTATTTCATATAAATGAAGATAATTTTTTAATTTAAATATTTGTTTAAATCAAGTGATTTTTATTTAATTTTTATTTATTCATTTTCATTTTATAAAATAATAGAGTTTCACATTTTATAGAAAGGATATTTATAGACCTCGTTTAAATATACATTGATTTTGAGTTCTCAATACGTTTATAATAAAATTCTCCGACAATTTTAAATATTTTATATTCATTTGAACTTTTTTAATTAAAAAATATTTTTAAACATTTTTTTAAAATTCTTAAATAGATTCTTATGTTTTACAAAACAAAATTTATTTCTTTGAAAAATTATTGCTCACATATACGAAGAAGTATAATTCTGTGTATTATGGTCGCATACATCCTATAGTAATCTGAACAATGTGACTTTGAAGAAATCGTCTACTTTTGAAATGTAATAAACTATTTTAAGAATATTTCTTTCAAAGTAATTCTGGCTGTGATGCCCATAGCTTGTTATGTTGAAAAACTGTACAGGTTCCCCTATGACATTCTTCACACTTTTATGCAAAGAGCAAACAATTCGACAGCTTCTGAGTGGAACTATAAAGTATACATAAATAATTTTTCACCCTAATAAACAATAATCAGTCACAGTTAGGGCAACAAGTATGAAGAAGAAATCAGGCGATCAAGAGCTACAAGAATGTAATGAAATGAAGTTTCTCTCCATATTTGCGGTCTAATGAAGCAAGAATCCCAAATTTAAAATTTGATTTTGAAGACATATAGAAATTTCTATTGTCTTCCATTATTCTTTGGATTGTTATAGCTTGTAATGAAAAAATTCAAAGAAAATATGTATTAAATATATCCCATATGAAAAGATACGGCACGAAAATGATTTTGTTTATTTAATTTAATTTAAATAATTAATTGGATTAATTGTTTGAATTGTTTTTCCCTATTGTAAATCCCCGCATCGACATGAATATTGTGTAATAATAAGCGCATAAAATTAGCACCAGCCAATAATAAATCGTTTTTAACAATTGATTGAATAAGTCTGCAAATATCTACAAGAAATTTAATGATTTATTATCGGATAATCTGTGCCACTTTATCAGCAATGTCAAAATAATATTTGATTTTCTTGTTTAGTTTTGAGCGGCCATTAATTGTATTATCAAAATTTAATAGCTTTACTATTTTTACTGTGAGATTTGCCGCAAAGAATTGAGTTTACTATTCCGAGTCTATTTGGAAACTATATAATTATTAAAGATTAGTTTCAGTGAAAATCTGTTTTTCAAAAAATAAATTCATCGAATTGATCTTAAACCAGAGAAACTTAAATCGTTCATTAAAACAAAAAATGGATTCCTAAACTTTTACAAAAGAAAATGAAAAACCTAAAAAACTTTAATTTATATATTTATTAAAAGCACATATTTGTTGAAGATACCTGAATAATAAAATTAAATAATTATTGACGAGAGCAGAATTAGTGAGAGGGGAATGTTGTAAGACAAAGTGAAAAACAGTAATGAAAAAAGACAAAAATTGAAAATGAAAAGGGAATAACGGAAATCAATAAAAAATTAAAATAGGAAAAACAACTAACAACAAAATGAAAATGGAATTTCTTTATCTCAATGATAAAACTGAGCAATCGGGAAAATAAAAAAGGAAATTAAATAAAAAGTGACCATCTTGGCAATTGTCAAAGATAGCGTAGAACCATGAATGGCCAAAATGAATTGATTCTAACCAGTAAAGCAAATATCTTTAAGTGTCATTAGATACGGGAATATAGATTGGAAGAGCAGATTGGATTTAACAGAGAAAAATAAAGAAGTGACAAAGAGCAACAATTTACCGAGTGTTGAAACCAGAAACACCAGTCAAGTGTTTGAGAGTTTCAAAGTGTATTGCAAGTGCTATTCTTCCCGAGGGGTTTTTTATAAGCACATAATAGGGATTGTTGTGATATCGAATTATTTTTGCCATTGTAATTTGGTAATCAATTGTATAGATTAATAAAGGTTTATATTATCTGATATTCGTTGTTACTATTAACATGCCTTGAAGTCAGATTAATAATTGTTTATTGACAAGTTCACTGACAACTAATTTTACACAACATATTTAAGCATGAGGCAAATAAGCTTGCCTTCTATTTTTGTTAATAAAACTATTCAAAATTTACTTTGTATGTTATTTTCAGGTGAAGTGAGTTTGATAATTTTAAAATTTTTGGCTACCCACACTTTTGGAACCACTGAAACATAATCATAAAATTGGTGTTGTTCTTGGAGTTGAGAAAAAATACATAGTCTAAAACGGTTTAAAAGTTGGCACTCAAAAAGTATCAGAAGATGTTGATAGTGAATTATGTACCTATCTTATCAATAAATTAAAGAGATATCAAAACGAATAGAAACGTCGGCTTGACTAAAGAAGAGATAAAAGAATTATAGAAATGTGTGAAAACAACTGTAGAGGTTAGTCATGGATTTTCATGAACCAAGTTAGCAGAAATAATTCAGACTAATATATTGGTATTCGTTTTCCTAATGTTGTTTATGTGGTTAGTTATTATGCCCCAAGAGGAACCCAGTTGTTTAGATGACAGGTATGTAATATTAGTTTAATCTTGAAACCAAGGTGGGACCGGGTCAAAATTTGACTAATATTTCGATTTCATAAAGTTCCTAGAGAGCCACCTATTCTCAGAATTTAAGTTTCTCTATCAACTCATTTATTTAATTAATTTTATTACATTATTAATATTTAATATTTACATTCTGTACCTGAGGACTAGAATAAAGCCTGGCTCACGCAATTGAGATAAATTATTACCTTATTTTTTGCCATTAAGATAGTAAAAGAAAGTTTTTACCGGAAAATTCTATTTTTTTAGTATTTTCAATTTTTTTTTCAGGTAAGTTTTATTCCACATATCATCAGAGATTATATGTGAAGTTTGTGGTAATGGGTCCACCTTTTCTTACCTCTTTTAACATAAGTCGCTTACTGGAATTTATTTATTTTCTGGTTGCCATCAAACCGCTTGATTGTGCTGCTTTTCATATTTATGAATATTTTCATAGAATTTTCTCAAAGTTCCCCAAATTCACAACCACTATCCAGACTATTATTTTCCTATTTATAGTCAACCATTTGCTCCCAAACAATGCTCTACCGAATTTTCAAGATTATCAAGTGGGCTTAGATTCTATTGTTGACATCTTTGGCTACAATGTTGAATGAAATTATCATTTCATTCATCGGATAATTTTCTTCGTGATATTTCTGAAAGAATTGGAAAATAAATATTGAAAACTTATTCTGATTTTCTCTGGGATTATTATTTTATTATTGATAATTAATTATTGGATAAATGCCCATTAGAATATTTATTTACAAAATAGCTTACCTGTCGCGCGTTGCAGCAATTTAAACAGAAAGGAAATTCAAGGACGAAAAAAATTAAAACAACACATTGAAATTTATCGATTTTAATACTATTTATTTATTTATTCGAGTGCTTTCGGATATACAATATTTTTTGCTTTTTCGTCCAGTGTGGATACGAAAAAATCGGAAGGTTTTCCCATGAGTGAAATGATTACATACAGTTGTCCATGTGAGAAGCTAGGATTCTTCAAATCTATTCCACAAACTCGCAGAGATTGCTGTTGTGTTTTGTTTATGGTCATTGCAAAAGACAGTCACACCGGAAACTGTAAACCATTAAATTCAAATGGCATATTCAAAATTGTGGCTTCGATGACATTTTTTATAATTTTATTTTACCGAAAGTCTCGTACCGTTACAAAGTTATGGTGGATTGATGTTGCGGAGAAGAATGATAGGCACTCCAATTTTCAATATTAAAATGTGCGGTGGAATACCTGGCAAATACACTGAATTCAAAACTTCCGTTGGGTAATTGACAATTTTGTCTTGATTTATCACGGTTGTATGTTCACTGACTTATATGTTGTCGCTTCGCCACGTATTACACTTTTAATTTTGAAATTGATGCCACTCACATCATTGTTGGTAGTGGCTAATATAGCATCTAACTGAGCCACTGATGATTTTTGTAATTTTGCATGATATTTGGGAAAACTTGTTGAATCTATTCGTCTTTAGTTGATGTGATCTTATAACAGTTGGCTGGCAGTATGATACATTGTATAAATCTGTCTATTGAAATCTTCCCATTCCCAATATCCAGAAATTGTTTTGCGAAACATTCTGCGGATGCATCATTCTGTAGTTGAGCTCGCATGTTTGTTTTCAAGATAAATTTCTTAACATATCGCCATAAAATCATCAGACAGTAAAATTAGTGCTACACTGAAGGGCTGTCCATTTCCATTCAAGTCTTGCAGTGTACGATCACAAGCTTCCAATGCTTTTTTGTGTGCCATTGTGCATTCGTCCCATATGATAAGTTTACATGTTTGGAGAACTTTGCCCATTCCGGAATTTTTGGTGATATTGCATGTTGGCGTGTCACTGGTTGGCAAATTAAATGGCAATTTCAGTACTGAATGTGTGGTTCGACCACCATCCAAAAGTGTTGCCACAATTCCAGATGCAATTGCCAATACAATATTATTCTGTGATTTCATGGTTACCAAAATGATTGAAATGAGAAAAGTTTTTCTTGTACCTCCGGTTGAGGCTATGAAGTACAATGGACCGCTTTGATTTTTAATTGCTTGCATGATTTTCTTATATACAAAGTATTGTTCTGGAACCAATTTCAGAAGATTCATTTCAACAAATGTACCCAAATCATCAACATTGAAGTTAGCTTCACATTGTAAATCACGATCATAACTGTCATTTGCAGATCGATAAATAAATAAAAATTTAATTAATTGGATTTTCAAAATTTAGTATATAATTACACTACATAATTATAACATTTTTCAATTTAGTAAAATTTAAATAAATATTAAAATATAAATAATTTTGCTTTCTGCATTTCTTATCAGTAGTATGTAACATAATAATATTTTATAATTTTTATCTGTAACGGCATTAGGGGGTGATATTTAAAAAATATTTATACCTAAAATCTTCGCAATAGTGTACTCAATGTCTTCTTAACGTTACTTGGCGATCGGGTGAACAGGGAAGTAATTCATACAAGACATACATACATACAAACATATATATATATATATATATATATATAAATCCAAAAAAAGTTAAATTTTTTTAAAATGCTTGGTAAAATTGTTTCATTAATCATCATTTGATAGAGAAAATTTGAATTTTAGATAATATTGAAATAAAATTAATATTTATTTGGCAAAAATTCAAATCAATAAGAAAGTAGCTTTTATTATTTAATTTGTTACCGTGGGTAAAATGAAATTAAAATTGGATATGTAGCATTTGGTTCCTTGTATCAACAGCACCAATATGTTTTCAGTAAGTTCTCAATGCATTTATGATATGTAGACGCATTTATTTGGGATACACGGTATAATGACGACTTTGAAATTCAAAGACGAGTTATTACGTGATGCACTGGATGGCGACATTTTCCTGTGGACGAGTATATTCGGGATCCATGGTAAAAGGGTTACCATAGTTTAACATCTTGAAAAGAAATACAAAATAATACAAATTATACGAAAACGTAGATATTAAAATAAACATTGAAATAAAAATATCATTTCGTCGATTTAAATTACAAATTATAATGCAAATAAATATATAAGCCATTTCCGAAGTAATTATTAAATTAAAGATTTTTTCTATGTCAATGAATCACATAATATTAGTTACGCAATGTATGGCGATCGTACGTAAATACAAACGCATAGGCCGAATATTATATAAAAATTGGAAAATATAAGACAGAAGTAAATAAATATATACATTTCAACTTTTATTAATTAACATTAAATATTGAAAATAATTGTTAATTAGTATTTAATTAATAATTTTCAAAAAATAATTAAAATATGAGGAATAGTTTGGATTTTTTCAACAATTTATTTATAATATTTAATTATTTATTTATTTATATTTTATCATTTGATGATAAATTTTTTCAGAATTTCCTTTTTTTCTTTTCAACCATTTTGTCCCCGAAAACGATCTGCGATTTGAAGATTTAAAGACTGATATCTATAAAAAATAATTTAAAAATTGTTTCAACAATAGGAAACGTGTATCACGAAACAAATTTTTACAATGTGTTATGTTTGTGTGTTCAATTTATTTTTTCCATCACTTTCTGACTTTATATATTAAATGCGTTTATTCTTTAAGATATCAAAAATCAGCATAGGGATAAGTTTTTGTGTTTCTATAATATAAAGTTATTGATTTTTCTTTTATGATTGCAAACAGTTGTAGAAAATATTTCATTTTTTTCAGACTATTTGACAATTTGTTTGTATTTATAGCTAAATAATTTTATTTCTTTCACAAATAAAAGTGGCTTAGTGTAGAGTTAAGAAACGGTTTTGTTCTTAAACAATGTTCCTAGATTTATTTTATGTCAAATTCAGACTAAGAGAACTCACAGGTACCCCATTTATATTTCCTGCTTGAATAACTTTTTTGATTTACCGATTATATCAGTTGAATAAATCAAGATGAGAATTTCGCATTTCAGGTTACGAATTACTCTTTGATACCTTATGGAAATAAGTTTAACACTCCAATAAATTTGCAAATCGCTGTCGAGGTGAAAGTCAAACTTGACAGGAGACTTATGATTATGGGACTACGAGAAAGTTCTGGTCAATTAGCGGCAGAGTCTCAGTATGCAATTCCAGTCACTCAACTGAAATTTCATCCTGATCAAAAAGATTGTGTTGCAATGTCGGTTACAGAAATTCCTTCGAGAAATGGGAAAATTCAAATTTGTTTGAACCTGGTAATGGAGAACCGGTCTGAACTATTCGATAATACACTTGTTCAAGTTGAACTTTATTTAGTATTTAGTTTCTATTTGTAACGGAGTTAATGCGTGTCATGTAGAGAGGACGACTGATTGAATATGGACATTGTAAAATTAGAGTTGCTCCTTATTATCACGCTTTGGGTGAGCCAGGAGATGCTCTTTTCATAACTGGTCCAGATACAACTAGAGCAAGTTTTCTTAGATGGGAATATCTTCTCAATTCATTAGGAATGATGACTATAGACTTTTGGGATATTGAACGATACAAAGGTCTTTCATTTTTGCAAAATAGTGGATCAAGGCACGAAGTATTGTTTAAGAATAATAAATTATATTATTTTATTATTATTATTATTATTATTATTATTATTATTATTATTATTATTATTATTATTGTTAATTTTTTAATTTTCTAATTATTATTTTTTAAACAAAATATTTGCGTGTACTGAAAAGTTGCGTATTTCCGCATGGATGACTCAAAAATAAATGGTATAAAATAAAAGGCATTTTTCATTTAAAAATAATTCTTGAAGAAAATTCTAATAGTTCCTGTTTATTAGTCAAATCTTGCTCATTCAATTTCTTATGTATTTTGATAGATATTTAAGTTTTTGTTTGGAAAAGAATAAATAATAGTGTAGAAGCTAGAAGTGAATGAGAACAAAAAATGCGGTTACTATAATAGCACAAAACAGCTGTTACTCTATAATTAAATGTAGAGTTCTGAATATGCGGACTTGCATTTAAATGCATAAATTTGTATGTTTGTACATTTTTGTTATATTGTTGTCTTATATTAATTGTAAATATAAAATAAATTAATTTTTTCCTATTTTATAATATTAATAGATAATGATTTTATTAACTTTTAAAAGGCTGTACTAAAATTCGTGAGTATCAAAAAACATTGATATTATTACTGAGTCATAGTCAAATATTTTTTAATAAATATTTCATTTGCAAATGAAAAGAAATAAGTGGTGAAAATTAAAAGAATTTATTTATATGATTTTTTAAGTTGATATTCAGATTAACTTATATTATAGAAAATTAAATTAAAATGCCAATAAAAGACTCTTTGTACGATATATTTCGACATCATAATTGTCATCTTCAGGCACAAAAAACCAACTAAACATATTATGAATTAACTTATATTTTAAACAAATTATAATTTTTTGTTATATTAATTGAATATTTTAATAAATAAACACTTAAAAAAATATTTAAATACATTTAACTAATTTTTAAAAAATTGTTAAATAAATATTATAAATATTTATCTATATTATAATTTTAAAATAAAATGGGTAATGGGTGTAATGCCACATACATTGGATAGATTTCTTGTCATCTCTGTACTCGAGTTCTAGAGCATTGTCGATTGAAGGGTTTGACCAATATTAGTGAGCACAATGGAGGCAAAGTAAAAAAGGAAGGTCTGATTTTAGAATTTTGTTGAAAAGTTTTAATAATTATTGGAAATGTGTGATATGTGAAGCTTTGCTGATAAGGTCATTGGATCCAAAGATTAATGTGCAAAGTGCTTTCACAACGAATGTTTTGAATGTTTTTAAATAGCTTGAGTATGTTTAATTATAAATTGATGTTTGTGTATTGTTTTTAAATGATGTTTTAATTTTTAATATTATTAAAATAATTTAATTTAATTTATAAAACATTTCATTTTTATTTTAAAATTATAATATAGATAAATATTTATATTTATTTTAAAAAAATTTAAAAATTAGTTAAATGTATTTAAATTATTTTTAAGTATTTATTTATTAAAATATTCAATTAATATAATATAAAAAAATAATTTGTTTAAAATATAAGTTAATTCATAATATTATTAGTTGGTTTTTTGTGCCTGAAGATGACAGTTATGTTGTCGAAATATATCGTACGAAAAGTCTTTTATTGGCGTTTTCTGTTAATTAAGTCGTTGCCAAATTTATTTAATTATTTATAATAGAAAATGTATCTCAATGCAGTTTGGTTTAGTTATTCCAGTATAAGGGAATAAATCACGTTTTTTTTGAAATATGCACTAATTTCATGTATTTGTTGCACACGATTCATAAAGTGAAAAATAATATAAGCTCTATGTAGATTTCGATAAGACCATCTAACGGCTCGTCACACTAAATAACTGATTTTTTATTTACCTTAAAGATCTCAAAAAGCTCTAAGCATTCTTATTGTATTTATTAATTATAATAATAAATTTGTCAAAAAATTGATTAGATAATCATATTCTAATTTAAGATAAAAATTGATCATTTGCTAATCATAATTTATTTGATTAATTAATGCATATAATTTATAAAAATTTAATTAATAATTTAATCTCCACCATGCCATGGAATATTGTCAGGAAAAGAAATTCGATACATGATTTAATTAAATTCTTGTTTAAAAACCTCTAAAATATATCCTGAATATCTAGTTAAATAAATAAATTATTTCTGACTGCCATTAAAACAAGACATAAGAAAGATATTTATTTATTTGTTTAATTAATGAAAATAATCAACATTTCTAATGTTATTAGTACGTGAGGCCCTGATTGGTGTTTTATGTATTTCTCTAATTTTATATGAACTTTTATTAACATTTCTGTATTCCTACACATACAATCTCTGTGGTTTCCTATTTCCCATAATCATATCTTTATTAATTCTCATCGAAGATAGAAGACGCATTCGTGGAAGAAAAGATAATTTCAACAAATAGGACATGTATGCATTCTTGGGGCAACACATAAATAATCCCATTCACTAAATATGTCTTTTTCGTCTCACTACTTGAAACTACTCATTTCTTTTGCGATTGGCGTCAATATAGCAAAATTTACCCACAAAATTTGAAAATTTCATTTGACCTGGTGGTTTTTTTGCCGATTTCCAAGTCTTCTCATTATTAACAGGAATTGTTGCCCAAATGACTTTTGAATTTCACTTGTCTATGCAGTTAAATTCATAAATAAATTTAGAACTGCTAGAAAAGACAAACTACGGAGAAGCCAGAACTTAGTCATTAGAAATCAGATAACTTACTCAACTTGATCTCATATATAAATAATAAGACAAACACCGGTTCAATATAATTTATGAAATAACAAAGTTTTTCATACTTTAATAAAAATGATTCTTTTATATTATGTGTAGTTAGCTTTGAAATCACTATTTACAATTAGCTGAGCTATGTTGTGTATTTTGTATGCTCGAAATTTAGCTTACTAAGTTACATTTCGAACTTGAAGCTCTTCTTAAGAGAATATTTATTTTGCCTAATCTGACTGAAAAATCAGTTAATATACATATCTAAATTATATGTCATTCTTATTTTAAGCACTTATGCACTTGTTATTTATTTTTATTGATTTATCTATTATTATTGACATTTTTCTAAAACTTATATCTCATGCTCCTTAAAAAGCCATTTTTATGAACACTAAAATGAGGCATAATAATTTGGCGTCCGATTGCGGTTGAGTTCTAGAAATCTCTAAAACTGTCTCCATTACCCCAATTACTATTTATTAACACATAAAAGTGTCTTTCAAAAATAATTTATTTTAAAAGAAATATATTTTTGGCGTCTATTTAACGACTTTTTTTAATTAATAAACATAAACAATAATTCTAATTTAGAAATAAATAAAATATTATAAATCTCATAATTACAAAATAAATACATCAATAAAAGCTTAAAACCGAACAAATAGATCACAATAAAATTAAGTCGGCATCAAATGATATCTGTCCAAAATTCCACAAATCTGTCAAATGCCTCAATGGTCATTTGCAAATTTTGTCATTATCTAACACCGTGTTTCAATTTGAGCTTTGGAGTTATTTTGACCAAAGGGATACGCGAAATCAGTACCAAGTCAAATCCTACCAAAAATAATTACAAAAAACCAAACAATATTACGCCTAGTTTCTAGTTCTAAATAAATTTTGCAACTAAAAAAATGTTCATAATATATACTGAGTTTCCTTAATACAAGCCCTTCCATAAATATGAGTCATGTTTGTATTTTAATAAAAAAAGTCTAATAAAATATTCCATTCCATGAACAAAATTTGATAATATTCATTTATTAAATTATTAGAAATTTATTTTTAACTAAAAAGTCTTTTATTTTCAAGTGTAGCCTGTTTGAGTTTTAGGACGATATATTGAGAATTTTATGGGAGACGCTATTATCATTCCAAACCATAAAATACGAAGAAAGGTTCGAAAATGAGAAAGAAATTTGTAATAAAAATCAGAAGAACAAGACAGTAAAGAAATAAAAGAAAAACCAGGTCATTAATAATTTATTAGAACATTAAGAAACGAAAACAAAAAAAAACAGAAAATAGAAAAATATCTTGACTCTATCTAAAGTGAAATTTATGTGTGAGCTGCAGGGTTTGCCGTACGGTTTGAAGAATGGGTTCTCTCGATAACAGTGAAAATTTTGGGGTCCCAAAACCTAATCAAAATAGAAAAATATAAATTAAAATGGAAAATAGAACTGAGAATTAACAATAGAAAAGAAATCGGAAAACTTTATGGAAAATATATTAGTGGTTTCCTAAGAATATGGTCGTTTTTTGTAGATTAAACTTTGAACATGACTTTATAATTGACGGTTTGTTCAATATTAAAAGAAAGGGATTACAGGGAAAGTCAAGAAATTGTGTCATTCAAAAATTATATATCTCAACAACTATCAGAAATGATAAAATGAACCAGGGATGACCAAAGAGAATGTACTTGAGTGGAGAATCTAAATGAAAGTAAATATCTGTAAGTCTCATCAAATTGCAGACAATAAAAGAAAACACAACTTGAATCAGAACGGGATTTCTAGAAGATGGAAGTTGTTAATAGAGAAAGTTGTAAGGAGAATTTGTAAGAGGCAGCATTTTTAGAAGTGGCAGAATTTTTGAAGTATAAAGGAAACAGAAGTTATAAAAAGAAGAAAAGGAATTGAAACAAAATTCAAATTATCGAAAAAATTTAAGCCTGAGCTAAGAAAGCAATCAGATTATTGAAAACAGAAACGTTAGTGAAGTTGTCGTGCTATTCCTCCTGAAGGGTTGTTAATAAGCACTTGATTTGTCGTTCTAACCGATAACTCTTTGTGTCGCTGTAAATTGGTAATAAATGTGTTAATCAATAAAAGTTTATATTGTCTGAAATTTGTAATTATTATTAACATGCCTTGGAGTCAGATCAGTAATTCATAACATTTAATTTCACCGCCAACCCCAACAGTACGCTTGTAGAGACCGCCATTCAAGAAATTTTTTAAAGTTTGGAACTGCTAGACTAGAGGATATATTTGATTGTGGTTATCTGTGAATTCAAAGTTTAAGTTTGCAAGTATTAACTCGGGAATCAGGAAAATTTCACTTTCTTGTATTCGGGTTGACTCGGTTGAGTGCATCAAGGGGAAACTGTATAATTTTATAGCAGTTGAATGTGTGAAAAAAATTTTAATAGAAATAAAAAATATTATTATTATATTGTATATCTATCAATATTATTAAAACAAATCTCATTTGTTAGTGATTTTATTTGTTTTAATAGGCACATCGGATTTAATTGTTTAAGAAATAAAACTGAAACTTATTTTTGTTTTCATTATTTAACGATGTAATAAATTTCACGGTTGAAAAATCAACTGATGGTTGGTAATAATTACCGTATCAAATAAAATTCGGCTTAGTTGAATAAAAATTGAAAATTTTGATTAGAATTGGGATAATTTCCTGGGGCTAATGTCAAACAATACGAGAGTCATTGTCAGAGGGGGATAAATAATTTCGGGGGAAACTTTTACATCAAACAATTTATCAACTAGAAATAAATCACTGATGATGGGCCTTTGAACGGCTACTAGACTCTTTCGATTGTTTCTCCGGTTGATAATTATTGCCCATTTCGGAACGGTTAGACACCAGTTTGCTTAATATAAAAGATAAATAAATTATATTTACATATTGTTTTTAAAAGAGTTTTGTTTTTTAATATTAAAATTACAATTTTGATAATTATTCTCTTTGAACCTTAATATAAAGGATTTTTTTATTAACACTAGAAAGATAATCATATTGTGTAGTACGGAAAAGATACTCCTGTGTAAATTGACGCATGTGTTTTAATTAGCTGCAGGTCGAGGTTTATTAATTTATTTCAATAAATTTTATGTGATTATTTATTCACACATATATAAGAATAATAACGTTAAAGATAATTTACTTATACTCCTTTATTTATTAAAAAAACAAAAACTTTAAACTTCTTCTATAAATCAAAGAAGAATGATAGGCACTCCAATTTTCAATATTAAAATGTGCTATGTAATACCTGGCAAATCCAGTGAATTCAAGAATTCCGTTGGGTAATTGATAACTTCAAAATTGATAAATCTAAAGCCAATTTGCTCGTTAAAAGTCACAAAGCCTTTGCAAACTCAAATAAAAGCTAAAGATTGATTTTCTATAAATATATTCGTATTTGTCTCATTATTTGTTATCTGTACATACTTGGTTCCCCATTTATGTAAATTTAAATTTTTCCAATTTTTAATTTTTAATATTAATATTTCAAGGTAACATGGATTGATCGCTATAAAGGTAAAATGATAATTTTCCCTCACTACGAACCTCAGCAAATATCTGGATGGGATATCAGTTGCCATTTTGGGTTGAAAATTGACGATATCATAGAAAAATCAGCTTTTCCAATTGAAGAGTCAAACAATAATGATAATGAGGATGGGAAATTCGAGTCATTTGACGATGCTGATGATGAATATTTCAATGAAAGGGATTCTTCATTGGTTTTGTTGACCGATAGTGCTGATCAGGAAATCGACAAGGCAATTTTATTAGGATGTTTAGGTTTGCTGAAAGTGGATGATAAAGCCTCGGAATACGGCGGATATCATTTATTCAATCCCGCCGGAGCTTGTTACAAACTGGATGTTGCTGACAAGTTTTCTACTTTTATTCAAATTGCAACTGTAAATGTTATTTAGGAAACTATCGAAGATTTTGTCGCATTTTAAAAGAAGATTTCCTGATCAAGTTTATATTGCATATGATCGGACGATTGAATATGAAATGGAAAATGGTCTTTATTGGAAATATGGGGAACTTATTTTAAGACGATTGGGAATTGACCGAGATTCCTTGTTGACATTATTTTGTGCAGGGGAGCATAGGATGTTAGATATTACCTGTCATCCGTCAGTATTTGACTGGGTACCTGTTATTGGTCAGTGGGCCCAGGTTTATCTGGTTATTTTATCTTTACTGGGAACTTCTCATCGGTCTCATTTGATGAGTATGAATCCTAGCAAACCAGTTCTTATGCTTCCTTGGGGAGAACAGCTATCGGTTCAATATGTTGCAGCTTTGTCAATGCAACCTTATTTGAAGAATGAACTCAGTCCTCTCATGAAGGTTTGTTTCATGAATATTTGAATATATTTTTATATTAATTCAAATTTTTCACAGTACTGTTGGAGATTACAGTATTTAGCCAAAGATGTTGAGATCCATGTCAGTTATTATAAAAGTCAAGTTCCAGTTTTACTATACAATATTTACGACTATTTCCAAACATCTTCATCAATTAACCTCAGCGGGAAAATACGTAATAAAATTAAAACCCTTATTACATCTATGGAGAAGCGTTTACTTGATTATTTTGTAAGTATTTTGTATTCGCTTTGTAGTGTATATTCAGATATTATAATTAAATGTGAAATTGAATTAAGGGTATCTTTTAGAATAGGGATGGCCAACCCGCCGCCCGTCATCACAACAACTTTTTTCTGGCCCACGGAATCATGATGCATTTCCAAAATGACTCACAAGATCATTTGGATTGTACACCCCTGCTGTAAAAAGATTTAAGTCTAGAGTGACATTTTAAGAAACCCATCTTCAACTATTGCTCTTTTTTTATCTGAAATCGTCATCACATTATAAGCATTTACTTTTGTTTGAAGTACTGCGCTAATGTATTCTTAAGGTTTGCAGTCTGAACTTAATCCTTGCCAAAGTGACAGCATTATTCAAAACTTCTTGTATGTCTGAACAACATTCTTTGATCAAAGGTGCACTGTTCCTCCGCGCCCACTGCAACTAATTATTTAATTAATATTAACTTTGATTTCGAATCCGTCAACGTTTTTTAAAATTTTTAAATTCGTATAAGATAGAGAATTAAAAGTTAGGAAGATTGACATTAAAAATTTTGAAAATATAAAATTATTCAATTATTTTATTTTATCTTCATTATTTATATTATATTTACAAGCCAGATTTTGATTTCTTAATGGTGGTACTTGGCTGAGGCCGTAGCATAAGTAAGTAAATATTATAAATGATAAAATCTATACAAAAATTCGTTTATCTAGTGGGTAAAATGTAAAATATTTCAAACTTTAATATGAAGCAAAATCTATCACGTACAAAACATAAACTAAAGGCGACTTGCAGGTTACATAAACATCGTCAAGTGCTACTTGATTGGCTTGTATTAGCGAAAAGGTAATGGTGTTTTAAATTTAGACCAGAAAAAAGAGCTTAAAGAAAAGAAGATATATGAAGAAACGGACAAGAAGAAATATGACCAAGAAAAGCAGAGGATATTTAGAAAAATAAGAAAAAAACTTTATCTCAAATTTATGCAGAGAATCCTGATTTACAGTACATTGAAGAGCCGAAGGTAAACTGGCCGACCAAAAATTGAAGAAGTGTCTAACTAAATATCAAGATCGGTACAAAAACCATACAATAGCAAGTCAATACTTTTTACAAATTCTAAAATGACATGATATAAATTGATGCCGACCGATTAGAAGCTCGTATTTTGAGATTCTCGCCGATAGATTCATTTCATCAGATCAATCTCAGATCAACATACACAGATTTTCATCACTTTTTGTCAACCAGTCTTTGAAAGTTGATAACTTGTATTCAAAAAAGTATTCAAAGTTTTTCCATATGATATATATTGCCCTTTTAATCTAAAACGATGTCCTATAAAATGTAAATACCTTGTAGGGAAGATGGTAAAAAAACGTTTGACATAATTATATTAAAGGGGTCACTGGAAGTTTGACAATTGTTGACAATGGGAGGGGGTAAAAAATTGCCTAAAAATTGGTGACATAATTAATGAACGTCCTCTTGCGTAATAATAAATGATCTAAAAAAAGTTTTTATTTTATTAATCATTAATTTTTGTTTTCATTAAGGGAGGAAGAAGTATGAAATTGTGGACAAGAGAAGCTAGAAAAATGATTAGAAATGGACCGCCGCTGCGATTTTGTGATTTAATTGATGAAAAGCTGCTGTTTAACCCAACAAGAATTGATACAAAGAGTGAACTGATTGATTTGTCGAAATATTTAAGTGCTCCCGAATACGCATTGATCGAATCGGTAAATTGTTTATCGAGATGAAGTGTAGAATTCAAAATGTTAATGAGAAAACAATGGCATATATTGTAAAATTAAAACAAATAGTATTATTCAGAGATGTTCCAGTTTCGGTATCAGTGCAATATAGCATCATCTGATTATGATTGTATATTTTTTCATGCTGTGAGATCTATATTGTACTTTGAGATTATGATCACTTTGTTTTAATGAAATAAATGATATTTTCGGTAGCTAAACTTTTCTAGGTCTCTCGGGACATCGTTATCGTTTCTAAGAATTATTTACAGAGATTTACAGAAAATTTATGAGGTTTTAAGAATATATTTATCATTTATTGTCAAGATAATCTGGGATTGCGTGGGAATTTGTGATATGTTGAATTTTGAAAAATTTTCCTTTATTTCTTCATTTTGAATCTGTTTTTATGTTCAACATTTAATATTTTTGTGGTTTTTTCATTTGATTTCACAAATAAATTTAAAAGTCCAAAGAGGACAAAACTCAAAAATAAGAGTAAAATTAACTTTACAAACTATTTAAAATCAAAATCGAAAGCAGGTAGCAAAAAAAATTGTTTAAATACAACAGAAATACGGCACGAAAACACAGCAAGAAGTTAAATTAAAATCAAAAATACCAAACCATAATCCAGAAAGACGCACAAATAAAATATAATCGAACATAAACATAGCAAGCAAAAAAACGATATAAAACAATTATACAAAATATGCGGCAAAATTAAAATAGGAGAAAAAAAAATTTTAAAGGGATGTTGAGCCAAGACATCATTTTGTTTAAAAGAATTCAAAATAACACGCAAACACAGCAATAAAAATTCAAAATCAAATCTATCAACATCAATTAAGCACCCTAAAATATGACTAAAAATATAATTAAATACAAAATCAAAAACATAAAAGTAAATTAAAATATATACAAAGACGTACCAAAATAATAATTAAATACAAAACCGCACAAATTAACATGAATAGTAACATGAAGATTTGACCGAAAAATGGACAATAAAATAATTTTATAAAATATACATAATAGTAACATGAAAATTTGACCGAAAAATGAACAATAAAATAATTTTATAAAATAATTGAATAAAATGAGGTAAAATAAAATAATTTTGGTGGAAAGTATTCAATTAAAAAATTATAAAAATATATTGTCCATTCAATTTGTTGGGGTTATAATAAAACATGAATAAAAAAATAATAAAATTGTAAAATTATGAAAATCAATTAAAATTAATTAAAATTATGAAGAAAGTAAAAATCAATATTTTTATGGGGGAATGGTAACCGGTGGCAAATTTGATTTTGAAGACGAATAAAATACTATTAGATTGATATGAGGTATATTGAAGGTTCGGGAGCTGAAAAACAAACTAATTGATTAATTAAATTATTTGCCGACGAACTTATCAAGGGCCGCCGAGCTGAACGTCAGCCTAATGGGTTTCCCAGAATTAGCAAAATAGGCAATAAATTGTCCGACCAGTAAAAATTGTTTTCCAATCTCTAATAAAATTTAATAGGAACCCAAAATTATAAAAGGAACTGACAACAAAATAAGTGGCCAGTTGATCGAAGAGGACAATTTAATTAATTTGAAAACGAATAGAAAGTAATAAATAGATAAAGAAGTTAATCAGATTGCAGTGACTTATTGAGTGAGACCCTTAGGGTGTCAACTGAAAATCAAATAATTGTATCTTGTGGTGAATATTTGTGAATAAAGATTTCTTTGTTGGGATTTTGTCTTATTGATTATTGAACACGAGGAGTCGGATCGAGAGATCTATTCATCGACGAATATTTAATATCCCAATAATTTGGTGAACCCGGCGTGATTTGAATCGTCTGTGAGAAGTATCTAAATAGCAACCAAAGCTTTGTGAAAACTATAGTATATTGAGAAAAGAAATCGAAACTTTGAAAAGTGTTAATATCAGACGTTCTAAATTGGAAAATAAACGAGAACCGTACAATTTGCGAAGCAAGCAACGAATAGAGATCACAATGAGCAGCAATAATTAAACTATGGTAGGGCATATCCTGAAATCCAACGGGATTTAAAAGACATTGACTTGTTATTTTGATAACAGACAAACTTCTGTGATTTATTCCATATTTGTTAATTATTATTGTATATTTATAATATTAATTTCGTTCTGATTTTGTTTTATTTTAAGTTGAATTAAATCGGTTAGCTGTTCTAGAGTAGTGTGGGGTTTATGGTATTTAACCTTCACCCCATATATGTAACTTTTCTTGCACCCAATGGTTACCCGTTGCTAAGCAACGTTGGTAATGTAACCACTGATTATGAGATCACTGAAGGTGAGCGCTACGAAAGAACTGCTAAGGCCCGATCTCATAGTGGGTTCAACGCACTACCGTTAGAAGGTCTATGTGCGATTTTCTTACTCTCGGTCCATTTCACATAAATTAACAATTTCTTAAAGCATTTCTTGCCCGAACCCTAGTTCATAACTCCAATTAAACGATCTTAATTTCAACACGACAAATTAATGAAACGAAAAGAAAAGAGAAAATGAAAATAACACAAAGATTTATTTATGAATGCATTAACTAATTAGTGGTGCGCGAAGCCTAGCGCGTTCTGCCTTACCTGGACGTCATAGTAAGGGTTTCGCCGCTGGCTTGGTGCCCCCAATGGCCTCTCTGTATGCCAACTGAGCCGGCACAAATACGAGTGGATTTGTGTCGTCTGCGCCTAGCAGAGCTGTCTTTCCTTTGTCCATCCACGCTGAGCAGCGTTCAATTTTTGGTACAGCAACTTCATCTTTGTTGGCTCTACCCACGTTGCTTTGATCTTTTGGATCTTCCGTGATATTTGTAGCAATTGTCTAAATACTACGTATCGTTTCTTGGCTAAGGTTATCATTGGGTTCTATTGGTTTATTTGTGCTCTGATGGTAACTTCTCAATAACTATGTTCTTTTCACTCTCTCAAAAAAATCGTTGCGTATATGGCTCTCCATCAAACTAAAATTATAGTTATCCCGTAAAATGATTTCTATGGTACGTCATTACTTTAGGCATTCTTAGCTAAAGTTATATTAAGTAATTCAAATTCATTATTACTAAAACATCAACAAACAATCAATAAAACAAGTAAGATATCGATTAGGATTTAATTTACGCCCCATAATTATTATTCAAAATCGACAGTTCCTTGGATTATTCCAACCGTCTGACGTTGAAAATCCTGGACATTATGCGATTTTACTTATACTCTTCTTCAGAATAGCCTTGGTATTTTAACATCTGCCGGATAAAATTCATCTCTGTACAATTTAGTCATGTCCTGGGATTTTCTAGCTCCTCTTGTGTCTGGTCCTTGTCCGACTTGAGCCGGGTTCCATCATAAACTCCCTCAAATGCTATTAGAATACATTCCGTCCCGACCAGTCGACTCACAAAATTAAGGTTATATTTAATGAGCGTTAGATAATATGGTGAAGGTTTACCTGTTTTCTTTCTAGTTTCACTCTTCATGGTCTTCTCATTAATATTTTCTTGTCGTCGGCGATAATGGTGATCTTCTCCTCTCGATACGTCTGTGCGAACTTGTTGGGTTGGTTTATTAATCTTGTTCAATAATGGTGAAATGAGTTTCTAACTTGCTTGCTTGTCTATTATATAGTTTTCTCTAACGAACACACTACTGGCTAAATTGGCATTTATTGTCTGCGGCGACGTGTAATAATTAATAAATCTACTAGTTAATGATTTTTGAAATTATTTCTTCGGTATTGCTGACGTGGAATGTATTGCCACTATCAGGTGGTGTATATTTTTTCTGCCACTTATTATGATTGATTATTTCTCGATTTCACAATTTATGGAAATTCCATATTAACTATCCGTTCAATCACTACGATCGGTTACTACTGATCTTTTCGTGGTAAGTAATTTTGTTTATCTTCAATACGTGAATTATATTATCATGTTTCTCTCTAGTCTATTTATCTTCACTGCTCGGTCTCATTACATTCAGTCTCATGTTTACTCGCCGTGTCCTTCAATATCTGCTTACTGGTTATGCTGCCGACTGACGAGGAGTTCTATTTCGATGATTTGTTATCGGCTTTTGCTGATTGTCATTACTATTGTTGGACGTATAGGAATTTTAGACTATGGTATTACTCATCTCACTGGTATGACCTTTGCTTTTGACTACTAGGGATGTTTACCTAATACGTCACACGATTTTAATAACCATTGTGTACCCATGACCACGATCATGTTGGTGCTGTACACAAATGGCCGAATGCCATTCAAGCAGGTGAGCGTCATTACTAACACTACTCCTCAAAGGACCTTCGTTTTCCCGGATCATTAGCTGCCGCTAGAAGGACTTACGCTTCCTTTTCTTAACCCATTTCCAGTCACTACCTTTGCCCTGACTACGTTGAGAGAATCATGGAGAATGGTTATGTCCCAATATTTATTTGCGAAGTCCTTTACGATACCCATTGTTATCCTATACCTCACCTTTCATGAAATGAAACTAAATTACTGTTGTTTCAGTAGAAAAGAGAAAAAAAGATCAAGACAACACAAAGATTATAAATAAGTTATATTGAAAACGAGGTCTATTGACAACATATTTTACAGAGATAAATTTTTCGTATGAGCATTTTCAGACCGATCGATGAAGGCCTGTCTTCCCTTTAGTCTTCTTTGGCATCGATGTCGGTGAGTATACATCTTCTTTTGGCAGGCCGATACGGCTGGGGATCCGCTCGATAGTTGTCCTCCCTTCTAGTGGAGGGTCCTGCGGTTTCGCGTTGAGAGACGCTATCAGGCACTTCGCCCGTGAGGATGGCGATCTCGTCAATGTCTAGCCTCAGCCGGTCGAGAGCTCGTACGACCCGGGGAGGTTCAAGATCCTCATCCACTAGATTTATGTGGATGGATCGGGGAGGTGAGGAAAAAATAACCTGAGGCGCATAACAAATATCTGGATCGAGCCCCGGAATCTTGAATTCCTGATAAGGGGGCGGTAAGTCATCGATCCGACATGAGGTTTCGGTGGGGTTCCGCTTCTCGGATAAGCTCTTCTTCCTGACGGCGTCGATCGCGACGTCGCCGGTTTCGGTTTGGTCGATGACGAGCAGTATTGACGACAGAGTTCGCAGCGACTTCCGCTGGCGGAGGAATGAGAGTTGACGGAGGGATGAGACCTGATGGAGTTGGAGGATCTTCGGCGATAGGGAGATGATGAGCCGGAATGATATTTAGCTGGCTGGCCCGGACACTCCCAGGGACGTGAGTCCGAAGCTCTACGTCCGTGAATGCTCGACGGAGTGCGGTTGATTGCTCACGGATTAGCAGCCGTTGGCTGCGTGATTCGGCGATTAACTCGTCACGCGCCTGGGTGAGCCTGAAAATCTTCTGTTTCAGCTCCCTCACGGTTTCAGGCGAGGCCCAGGTGCCTTTCACCCTTTCATATTTAGCCCGAAGTTCGTCATGTGTCCGTTTCAGCTCCTCATATTTGTGCCTGACGGCCACTATAGATGGGGGGAAGTCGGGAAATCCTCGGTAGGCTGTTTAGCTCCGAATTGATGTTGTTGTTTATTCTAAAGGAAAGAAGAAAAGAAAAATTAGAGACGGGGGTTACTGAGAGGTGGGGTAAATGGATGGGGCGGCACCAGGAGGGGTTTTGAACGTTCAATCATTGAGTTAACTCCTACTCTCATTATCTTCCCGTCTTGTTAACTATGTTTGATATGCATCCCTCCTGATATTGCTACGTTCTTTATTCCCTAATAAACAGCTACTCCCGTTATTAAATATTAAATGACAATACAGTTATTGAATGAAATTCCTTACTTAGTGGCTATCCAAAATGATAATACTAGAGTAAAATCAGCCAATGTTAAACTAACTATTAGTATTAACGAAAATTTTACTAAACAAAGATTTCCCTTACTAATAAACTTAAATGAAATTTATTAATTTATAGACTGGATATTAAGGTTAACTAAATTCTATTAGATGGCCATGAAATGGATTGACAGTGTTACAGAAGACTCATTAAAATATATTAATTGAAATAATAATAAAAGTAACACAAAAAAATAAAAATTCATTGATTAGATATTGAACGCACTTATTTACGGTGATTCCAAGTGTCTCGATTTATTAGAAAAATTGCAAATTTCACTGAAGCACTAGTTGTCTAGTGTTATCTATCGATTGACTTTTCAACCTTTTAGCAAAATTATGTGTAGTGATTGTACGGATTAGTAATTCTACACGTTGGCGTATTATCATTATCGATCTACTTAATGTACTATGCAATTGCCATTCCAGGATCTAATACGGCTGCTGGAGTCTGTTTGTCGATGTTATATGCAACCTGGACTATTTTCCCGAAGGGAATAGTTATTACTGGTTCCAGTAGACAACAAAAATCAACCTCGTTTGGGGACATTCAAGTACGGATGCAAGTGGTACGTGGTTATATGATAATGAGCGAAGCTTATCTATCGTGATATTATCAGTGAAGGAGCTGACAGAGATCTTACTAGGACAGTGTTTTGCCAGAGTAAAAGTATGGATTTGTACTACTTGTTGGCCCTATAAACTCAACTCGGAATCTTGCTGCACTCTCATATTATGGAATATTCTACTAGAGTGAAAGAAAGTTCTCATATGGATTCGTAGTGTGATGTTTGTTTTCGTTGTAGTGACAGGTTTAGAATAAATCATATGATTTCCGTTTTTCAATCTCTATTTATTCTAATTTGTCGTGAAAATTTTAATAGTTAATGGTTGACGTCTAATGCCTATCCCTTCTGCCCAGTTTCTAGTTATGGGTTTGTCCGAGATTTAAAAATTTTCTTGATCAACCGGTGATCATTCCTAATCTCCCCTTAGCTGAAATTTTCGCACTTCCCCTGGATTTTAATTCGACTCGCTCCGGCCACTTTTCAGCAGCCACCTCGAGTATACAACGGCGCCCTGCGTAGCGGTCCTGTAAATATATATATATATGATGTTATTAAAATGATTAAACGACACATTACGCATCATAAGATTTAATTAAAAGCAAATTTACATCATCATAATAAGTGAAAATACATAAACAACAAAGAAAATTCCTTACGTTTTTTCAAATTGGTGATTCGTTATGAAAATTTTTGGTGAAAAGCATAAGATTAAAAATAATGAAATTCATCACTGTATATATACTATTTTCATGCGTGTGTGTGACCAATAGGCGATTTTTTCGCCATTTTTAGGGCTTTTTAATTATTTTATTACTTTAAAATTATTTTTATTATTTTTTGTATATTTTTCTTTATTTTTTGATATACAATTTATTTTATGTTTGGATTTTACTTTTGTTACTATTTTCTTGTAATATTACTTTTAGCCCTTTTTATTTGTTTTCTGGTCGCCACTTCTGCCTATGTTTTTTCTAAATCTTATTTTGCAAGGTTTTGGCAGTTTATTTTATTTTTCATATGTTTCTCTCTGCAGCTGTAGGCTTTCTAGTAATTTAATTAATTATTTGTTTTATTTTATTTTTTGTTATCTTTTTAATTTATTTTAATTAATATGTTTTTATTGATTTTTTGATATCTTCTTGTGGTGCATGTTTATGTACAGTGATTCGTTCCATTACTTCTATTCTCTGTCTTTAGTTTTTATTTTTATCTTTTGTTTAAATTGTGGCTCTGAGCCCAACACTATGATATTAATTTTCCATCTTGTTTTCATCTATTATGTTCTGACTATTCTCAGTGGTGTTGGTGTTCCATTTTGGTATGGGGTTTATTCTACTGATATATATTTTGATGTAAATTAACTGAGTCTTCCTCTATGTTCTGTACTGTATACTTAGCCATGATTAATTAATTAATATTAACACTCCTAGTATTTTTGGGGGATCGGATTGTTGATTTCAGAGTATTATGTCAATCTTATAGTGTAGTTCGATTTATTCTAATATCATCGTCTCAAAGGGTTTCAATTTTTGAGGGAAGTGATTTCATTTTGGTTCGAATGAGATTTTAATTTCATTGATATGGCCATGTTAGTATTAGAATTTTTGTTGCATAAATCGAGTTAAATTCAGCAATTTAGTATCCGTGTCATGTACCTATTTGATTTAATTCTGCAATTTTTTGGAGCTATTTATTCATTCTTGTCGTAAGTCTTTCAATTGTTATAAACTACCGGATTCACGTCATAACTCTGTAAGTTATTTAGTTTCGGGGGGATGATTATTGTTCGTGAAATTCTAGATCTATCGCTCTGGTTTTAACTTATTTATTTTATTAATTTTCAGTTTAAATGCTACTATCGTGAAATCTTTAATTTAGCTAGCTAGTTTTAGGGTAAATTATTTAATTGATTTTAATATAAATGTTATTGTTAGAAAGAAGTTTAAATTAGTTGATCACCTTTGTATAGATACTATTGTCAGTAACGTGCTTAAATTGTTTAATTACTTTGATATATTATTATTAGTAAAGTGCTTAAATCATTTGGTTTCTTTTATATAAATATTATTATTAAAGTACTTAAATTATTTGATTACCTTTATGTAAACGTTTTTGCTAGTAAAGTGCTTAAATTATTTGATTACCATTATATTTAGATTATTTGATTACTTATATATATATATATTATTATTGAAGTACTTAAATTATTTGACGTAACAACGCTTCTCGACTCCTTCCCTCACTTCTTTCCCTTGTTTGACCTTAGGGTTATATGTGTCGATATTAGAATATTACGAGTGCCCACTGGACTATTTTAAGCCGATGTCAAATAGATAAGTTTAGGTCGAATTTATAGGAAACGGTTGATTAAGGAGTAATCAAAAGACTACCCCTTTACCTCCCGAATTCCCTTATAACGGATAGTATTGACGTTCAGGTTCCTGCGTTGCTCACGCCGGAACTTTCACGGCACGAGTTATTGGCGGATGAACCGCACTTACACAGCTCGATTGGGGTGTATGATTTTACTTTCTTGCGGTGGTGTATCGGCTGTTGGCCGGAAAAATTTTGACAAAAATGTAATTTTCTTCAAATATATATTCTGGCATAACATCACAACATGCTTGGAATATATTAGCATTTCATACGAATAACATTTTCCATACAAGCGTCGAGCAGGGCTTACCGTGAAGATACTTGTACGCTGTATGGAAAAGTTCGAACTGATTTGAAAAATAAATTGGCGAGAGTTGTTGTTAAAATGAGTCTTTTGATTTTCTCAAAAATTGATTTAACAAGTCAAAATATGCTTATGCTTTTGCTTTAGCTTCTGTGAAAATGAATCGGTATATATACCTGTTCTGTGACCCTAACCTTGCTTGTAAATTTTAATGCAGTAAAACAAAATTTGACCTTGGAGTTATTTGTCTAATCTTATACTAATTTTATTATTTTGGCGATTTAATTTGACAATTTGTCTCTTATTTTTTATTGAATTATTTCCAATCAAAATTATTTGATTTTACTTCTATTTTTCATTAACTCTTATTGCTTTAACTAAATTGTCAGTTTTCGGTCAAATTTCTATGTTTTCTTGTTATTTTTGTGTTAATTTCGTGCGGATCTTGTTGCATTTTGTTATTATTTTAATTTATTTTTATGTTTTAGATTTTATATTTTAATTATTTCTTTCTCGTATTTTAAAGTGGTTATTTGATGTTTTATAGGTCTGATTTTAAATCTGCGTGTTATGTTTGCGTGCTATTACCGATTCATTTAAACAAAACTCTGTTCTGCCCCAACAGTAAGGACATGCAACACAGAGCACGAAGTCTTCCGTGGCAGGTCATGGACCGAAAAGGAATATTAGGACATTGGCAGTCTTTGTAAAGAGGCTTACCCTTTGATAATATTCACCCACTAGCACACAGTACCAACGTCGTTTTCGGCGGGTGGCTAGCAGTTATCTCTTATGCGGGCGCTGTATAGGGATTGGTTAACCCTTAGACCCTTCATCAAGTTTTCTTGTTACCCATCAGTGCCCAGCACAAAAGAAGGTTTAGAAAATACATACGCTGTTCGGCAACCAAGAATTTAAATATCAGAGGTTAAAAAGAGAAATTATCAAAGAGAATGGTGAAATAATAAAAAATTACGAAAAATTGAGAAAATAAAATAAAGAAAAATAAAATATTAAAATTTAAATAAAAACAATAAAAACCTCTGAAAATAGCCCAAAAAGCTCTGATTGGCCGCAACCAGGCATGAAACAACTATATAAGCAGTAGTTAGATTTATAATAAAAAACAGAATCAATTTTTCAGAAATTGTAGTTAATGTTGTTTATGCCAATTTTATTCATTTGATTTGTAAGTATTGTGGGATTAGTGGTGGCTATGACCTTGACCCCATCATACAGTACTATGTGCCTACCACTGGTTACCCGTCGCTAAGCAACGTTGGTAATGTAACCAATGGCTCTGTGACCGTCAAGATGAGCTTTGTTTCCAAAACTGCTAAGACCCGGCCTACAGCTGGTTCAGCGAGCTACCGATGAAAGGTCTGTGCTCGTCTTATTCTTTTAGGTCCCTTACTTTCCTCGCTTACTTATGTTAGTTGTCATTCATTCCACATATGGCATCCATGGCTGCAACATATGAGTAATATTAATATGATATATTAGATACAACATCTAGATCATTTAATGGTCCCTGGATGAATAAATACTTTCCATGATGTCTCATCTAAACACTATAACCCACTATTCTTTCGCGAATTAATATTAATAAAAAACGTTTTAATTCAATTAAGCCTTATAAAAGTAATCAACTCAACAATGAACAAAAACAACATTTATTTCTCGTCATTTATTACAGCGGTTCATTCATTGTTCGTTTTCGCATCAGCCGCCTTTAGGAGTACGTGTGCTCTTCTTCGCCTCTGTCCTCCAAAATTTCCCTGATCTCTGGTTGGAGTAAGCTTTTGGGGACGACCAGATGTACGGGCGCATCAAGCTTTAGAAGAGTTGGATCTTCTGGGTCGTAGGCCACTTCATAATTGGGCAATAGGCCATCCGAACTCGGAATACGCCCACTAGTGATGCCTCTATTAATGCCTCTATTAATTGCTACTCGATCTACCTGTTAGAATTAATAGCAAATGAATTCGATTAGCGTTCCAATACTTATTCCTAGTCGCTGTTCGCAATTCGTCTCTGTACCCAATCGTTCCCGAGTTAAAGGGCACGGGTTTTCGCCCTTTTAGTCCTACTAAGTCGTTCCTATACAAATAAAATGACCCGTTTTGACTTGGTTGTTCTATGCATTAGCTTCGATAAAGAGTATACGGTCATCTAACCGTCTCTAGTTTAATATCATAGTGGGGAAAAAACGGAATAAATAAGTGGTTGTAAAACCAATAGTCGGCTCCTGGTTCGAGTCTGATCCACTATCTAACTGAATTCAATTAACTTATAAATCGGTTTTTATGATGATCCTGGGTATATTCCAAAAAATTCCTTGTGGATAACTTATATAATCAATTTCTAGTGTGAGATTATGGGAAGCAAATCAATGTATTACGACTATAACTACGTGAACTACGCACTATTTTAAATTAAAAACCAAAAATCACATTCAAGAAAAACTCGACATCCGTAAATAATTTCTCCTATTAAATGAGCATTACTATGTAGCAAACTGTGAGGATTACCAACAAAAGGGAAACAATTAATATTACTAAATCAGCTCTAACATTAATTAATTATTAATATGTAGGATCTGTGATTACTTCGACACGAATTTATGAACAAAAATTATTTCTTAAATAATTAAATAACTATGCTTTCAACAGAAAATATATTAAATTAACAAAGTTCGAAGCATCATGGTAAAATCGGCCTTACCTGCGAGTTATCTCCTACACAGGTTCCTTCATGGGAACATATCCGGGCAACCTCAGTTTCATTTTGTCAAGCGTGGACTCGTCTCTGTGTCACCATATTCCTTTCAGTAACGGAATCAGCCTTCTTCGTCATCTCCACGCTGCATCCATCGCGATTTGTCACAGGTAAATTCGGCATAATTTTCAGGTTACGAAGTACGAATATACAGATGACTGTTGTAGCTCAGCCCGTATTTATATCGGCTGTTGATTTCTCTTACCCGTAGACGGGTAGAAACTTGATTTGGCGATGGCGTTTACTGATTGGTTCTCATTTGAAATTTTCTATCATTGAGGGCTGTAATTTTCTGCAGTGGATATCGCCTTGGCATGTTAGTAATTTCGTATCCTCTTCCACTTTGGTAGGGGTGTTGATAGTGGCCTGTCTTATATTTTCTGGAGTTTCATAATTCGACCTCAATATTTCTTTTGAAAATCATAACTCTTGGAATTTTATCCGACAGTAAGATAAAATTGTTTAACGAATTTATTAAATTCTTCCTCAATTTAGGTTCGATTTGTACACCGTAGTAACCTGGTTATACTTGTCACGCATTTCTCTTAGTTGGCCATTGCCGAGGTCTGCGCGTTGCTCTTTCAATTGCCGTTACCCTAATTCGGCTGGTTTTGGCGGATCGTAAATGTATCGTTCTGACGCTGGTGAATATATCTGCAGTGTCAATAGGTGGAAGTCGCGGCAGAGTATATTGTGATGGTTCTCATTAATAAACAGATTATTGGGATTCAACTTTTTATTTTTGATTGGGGTGAGGCTGAATTAGTATCTTATACTAATAGCTATTATAAGTGTATATTCTCGGTAGTTAAAGGATGAATTAGGATGAACTTGACGGTTAGGTTGGGTTTATGGCTATTTTTTTATGGTTAGTAGATCAGGCATTTGGCCGACGATGTCGTTTAAATTTTTAATTACATTAACCAGAGTATCTAAAGTAAGGCGATAGTGGGAGTTGATATTTAATTATTACGGTATATATGGGAAACCTTTTATTCCGCCCATTCCCATTTACTTCCTTATTAATTAGTTTCTGCTCGGTTCTAGTTAATAATTTCACGTTAATTCTTGTTTATTGACTGGATTAGTTCCACGTCCTATTAGCAATATGGTTTTTAGTCATTAAATGTTTCCGCTTAAACCTCTCATTATTTACCGAATTATTATTTTACCTTCCCAAAGTAGTTAATAGAGTTTAATTTGACACATCCGTTACATCGATTTCGACAAGCTCCTTTCCCTTTAACCTCAAATTGTCCCTAGGAGATTTGTATATTCATATTAGGTTTTAAGAGTGTCCACTGGACTACTCTGTGTTATAATTTTAGCCGATGAGTATCAATATTTTAGGTCAATTTTTTGGGAGTAGGTGGAAAGGGTATCAACAAAAAGATTGATTCCCGATCTCCCCACTGCCCCTATAAGTGCAAATGATTTGACGTTCTAGTCCGTCGTTACCCACGGCGAGATCTCTCATGGGCACGAGCTATTGGCGGACTTACACCGCGCTTACACTGCTCGGTAATTATATATGAGTTTAATATCTTGTCGGTGTGTTTCTGTGGGCCGGAAAAATTTCGACAAAAGTTAATTTCAAAAGAATATAATTATTCGTAATGACATTTCATTATTCGTCATGACATTGGTCATTCATAAAGGCATTTCATTCAATCTCATCTTTTATACGTAAATCGTCATGCTCACTTTTAAATCCTTTTAGAGTTTCGGTTGAGTGGCGATATTTATAAGTGATTCTTTTCTCAAGTGATCGAGCGGTTATTCAGTTCAGCAAAAAAACTGATTGAAAAAGTGTGTTTTTATTAAGTGAAAATGGATTGGTATTATTATCTATTTTGTGACCCTAACCTAGCGTGTTAAATTTGATGCGATAAAACAAAATTTGACCTTGATATTATTTGTCTAATATAATTCTAATTTTTATTATTTTCTGGATTTAACTTGGCAATTTATTCATTCAATTTTTATTTAATTTATTTCCACTACAAATTATTTTATTTTAAGTCAAAATTTTCATTAATTCTTTATCTTTGCGTAAATTGTCAATTTTCGGTTAAAATCTTTGTTATTTTTATGTTATTTCGTGCGGATCTTGATGAACTTGTTAATTATTTTAATTTACTTTTATGTTTTTTCGATTTTATATTTTTAATTATGTCTTTCTCACATTTTAAGTGGTTATTTGGTGTTTATGCGTCTGATTTTTAAATCTGCCTGTTGTGTTTGCGTATTATTTCCAATCCATTCAAACAAAATTTAGTGTTAGCCCAACAGTATTTGTACTTGGTTAATATATTGTAATAGTTTTATGCTTGTTTAATAAATTTTGATTTCATTCTGGATGGCCGTGGATACGTTTGTATGCACCAACAGGTCCCCCTAATATTTTCATATGTATATTTTTATTAAAGTGGTCGATGTTTACTCCGTGATTCAGTTAAATTTTAGGCGGGTACGTGTAGTCATACGAGGCTTATGGCATTCGGTTGTCCTGTGGACGGTTACGCCTCCTCGCATTGTTTTGTCCTTTGCATTAATCTGAGATGATATTATTGGTGGGTTTCTGGGTGTTGATATTTTGAAACTATATGGTTGTTACCCAGACAACTCCATACAAATATCCTTTCGCTTACCACTCGGCACCTGTTGCTAAGCAACGTTGGAACTGTGTTCGAGTGGGTAGATCGTCCGCAAAAAGTGAGTGCTATTACTAATGCTATAATTGACCGAACGATCCATGGGTCCAACGAGCTGCCGATAGAAGGCCTGTGCTCGATTTCAATTTTTAGGTCCCATTATTCTCCTATCTCTGTCAAATGTTAACCTACACTCTCATATCATTCATTGTTATGTCCATTCCCATAGTCCTTCTTATCGTTGTCCGTGTTGATGATTATTCTTTGGCCTGTGCACCCTTTGTTATGTTAAATATTCACACAGTATCTCTCTTTCTTTTATCCCTATTATAACCACAATGTTCCCTATTACGTATTATTGCTTGACTTATCATTGATGCTATTATATGTATTTCCTTTATTAATTGTTACTACTATTACCTTTATTATTATTTTTATTACTATATAATTACCATTACATTTATTATATTACTACTATTATCATTATTATTACTATTATTATTATCCTGATTATGATCATTATTATTATTATTATTATTATTATTATTACCATTATCCTTACTATTATCATTATTATTATCAAGTTTTTACTAGGGATCCTTCATTATTCCTCCGCTTTATAAAATATTTTTCTTGTATAAAAATTTAGTTGTAATCCATCTGTAGTTTTCCGGTTTTCGATAAAGTATTTATGTTAATTCGAAAAATTTTGCAGCGTTCCGCCCTTATTTTACGGTTTATAAGAATATTACACTAACAATCGAACGACAATTCGCTTCTTTTGACTATTTTCTACAAGTATTTTAATCATTTCGGAAAGTTTGAGCAGCGTTCTGCCAATATTTTCCGTTTCAATTCAACATAGTTTATTTAATTTTTATTTAAAAATATTATTTTTCATGATTTTGGTCGTTCGGATTAATCTTTTTCCGATGGCTATTCATTTTAACTGTTGCAACGATTTCGCAATTTTCCCCGCTACCCATTCCCTCTCTTTGTCCTTAAGATCTATGTATGTTCATATTATATTTAATGAGTGCCCACTGGACTACTCGGTGTTATATATTTTGAGCCGATTGTTGTTAAAATTTATGTCAATTTTTTAGGAAACGGATGATGAAGGAGCAGCCAACGGACTACTCATTTACCCTCCAATTTCCCCTATGTACGGATAATGTTGACGTTCAAGCTCCTGCGTTCCTCACGCCGGAGCCTTCACGGGCACGAACTATTGGCGATTGTACACGCACTTACACAGTTCGATAGTTTGTTTTATTTTATTAACTTGTAGTATGTTTTGACTGTGGACCTAAAAAGAAAATAAATGAATAAATTTTACCATGGTATTTGGAATAAAAGTTTCGACGCACTAAGGCTATAGATAGAAAATATTTATTCAGCATATTACATCGGCCACATACGGCAATTAGTAATGCATAAAAACCTTGTGAGCATATCGTAAATACCATTTGAAATTCATTGTGTCCATTCCATAAAATTTAATTCGAGAATCCCATAAGTTTAATTCGAAAAATCATCCATAAATTCGATTCGAAAAATCATCCATAAATTCAATTTGAAAAATCATCCATAAATTCAATTTGAAAAATCATCCATAAATCCAATTTGAAAAATCATCCATAAATTCAATTTGAAAAATCATCCATAAATTCAATTTGAAAAATCATCCATAAATTCAATTTGAAAAATCATCTACAAAATCAATTTGAAAAAATCATCCATAAATTCAATTTGAAAAATCATCCATAAATTCTATTTGAAAAATCATCCATAAATTCAATTGGAAAATCATCCATCAATTCCCTTCGAAAATTCAATTAATAATATTACACCAGTTGAGAGTGGCCGTGTTCAGGCAAAACACTTACCCGTGTTAATTGCCTGAATGCACGGCTCTCAACCAGTTATACACACCGACTAATTCTCTGCAATGAAGTTTCTTCTCCGAAAAATAAGACTGACAATTTGTGAAAACACATCAGTATTTATACCTATAGTTTGGCCTTAACCTTGCGTGTTAATTTTACTGCGATTAAACAAAACTCGACCTTGAAATTATTTGTGTTATCTAAATTAAGTTTTTATTTATTTCTTAATTTAAATTGGTTATTTATTTTTAACATTTTTAAATAAATTTATGTAGCTAAAATTTTTTTATTTTTATTCATTAATTTTTACTTTTATATAAATGGTCATTTTACGGTCAAATTTTCTTGTTATGTTATTTTTTATGTAAATTTCGTGCGATTCTTGATGCATTTTGTATTTATTTTACTTTTGTTTTTGATTTTACATTTATTTATATCCCCTCAGATTTTGAAGTGTTTAGTATGTGTTGTATATTGTATTTTAAGTTATCTTGGTGCTGGGTTTTCGTGCTGTATTACTGATGCATTTAAACAATTCTCAAGGCTATTTGTGTGCTGGCCCAACAGTATGTACGAACGGAGGTAACTGTGGTGGCCATGAGAAAACAAATATGAGTTGTCAGACTAAAATAAGTACACAGCATTCATTTCAATTCAATGTATGCTAATCCTTGAGTTATTTAAATGAATTTATTAGCCTCTAGAAATTTACTTTATTGAATACTCTAAATTACTAATTAAAATTGATTCGCAAGTTAATATAAAATATAGATTGTTTTAATTTTTGTCTTATGATATGGTACAGTATATCAGGTTTTCAACGGAATAATATGGAGAAAATATTTATTATGAATGTTGGAACTTTTACCAATTTATTTATTTGCAAGAAAATTTAGTAGACAAAAAAAGATAAAAATTTAAAACTATAATATATTGAATCTAGTACGACTTATGAGTAAGGCAGTTGCAAATCCTATTAATGTGAATGGAGTACCAATCATAATCACCGAGAGAAATTTCCAGCCCCAATTTCGATTGGATGATAAATATTTCTTGTTTCGTTCTAGTTTTCCCGAATCGATACTAGTAATGTTGATATCATCTTCACTACCGATCCAAAATCGATGATCGAGAAATTCCTGTTCGTTGGCCAAACTAATCCATTGCCTACAACGTCTTCGTTGTTCTCCAGGTACCATGAGACTCGAAAATCCTTCTTTTATTGGACCTTGTAAACCAGAGGGATCAAGATTTACTCCATAAACAGCAAGAAGAGCTCCTCCTAGTATAACAGCTTCAGACATTGCTAAACGTTCGACTCTCAATCCAGTAAGGTCAGCCAAGGTTTGACAAAAGGCTTCACTGCGATCCAAACCTCTCCCACTGACGTTAAGAACTTTATAAGGCCTCCCAACGACACTGGAAAGAGACGTAAGAAGTTGATTTATTTCAATAGCAACAGATTCCAAAGAAGCGCGCACAATATGACCTGGGCGAGAGTTAGTAAGATTGAGGCCCCATATATTGACGTGTCGATACTGGCTACGTTCGAGGGGACTGTGAGATGCGCCAGTAGTTGGAATAAAATAGCAGCCATTTGAATCGGTTACAGAATTAGCTACGCTATCAACATCTTCACTGCTTGATGACAAATGTAAACAATCCCGGAACCAAGTCAATAAATTCTGACTGTTATAAAGTGTAGCCTGAATAATAAATATTATATCATATTAGTTTTTCAAAATGACTGCTTTGAATGTTAAAAAATATTGATAACCACTACTGACAAACTGATTTGCGAAAGTCCTACTAATTCAAAGTCCAAAGATAATGTGAAACAATAAATAATAATACTAAGCAAATGACTCATCTGTGGCAAGCATAAATAAAAAATCGATTTCTAATAGAATTCCCACTGGATTGGTTCCTTCTATCCATTAGTCACGGGAATCATTAACGCTCTGGTAGCCAAATTTATTTCTTTATCATGCCCAGCTTGAGTACAAGCTGACATATAAGATAAATAAAACTCTATGTATCTAGATCAAGGGTCTCCAAACATTTCATTCTGATGTCCGGATTACTATCAAACAGCAGTTCAGGGCCAACTACATACTCGAAATTCAAATAAAAAAGAACCAAAAGATGGATGTTGCTTTTAACTACTTGTTTAATATTATTTACACCTCATCGCATTGACAGTGGAGACAAGGAGAAAAAGGAAGTAGGGAATAAGGTTTTGCAATGTAGTGATCGGTTGGAAAATATAACGTCCACGTAAGCAGAAAATTTCCATAACTTTATTCGTAAATACAAAGCTTTCCATGGGCAGGATAAAAAGCCCGCCGGGCCTTAGTTTGGAGATCCTTGATCTAGATCAATGCGTATAAGGTTTCGGACAGAGGTATTGTAGCAAAATTTATTCTTGTCATTTTCATAAAAACATATATACGAGACCTGTCCAATGCGCTCTTGTGAAAGATATGCATACTTCATGAATACTCAAAAATCCAATATATACTTCCAACCTCAATATCCTTTTGACTTCTGAAACTGTTTTCTGTAAATAAAAATTGATCTAATATTTGTGATACGACTTCCTTGTATTTATAATAAATGCATTAGTAACACCGTGACTCAATTTGCAGAGGTGATTGTTCCGTTCTGCTTAATGTTTCATATGCCGAATTCATAAAGAGAAAATAACCTCATCTAGCAATAGCTGGTCGCATGTTTTATTTCAGCAAAAACCCGCTCGTTTCCTTTGTGGTAATTATTAAAAAATTTACCAAAAAAATCATTTGTCGGAATTTTATTGGAAAATATATTTATTGTTGCTCGTGCTAAAATTATACCAATGTGTTTATTTTCATTGGGCCCAATAATAATTTATAATAACGATAATCAAATATTGACCTCAAGGGAGTAAACAACATTGGATTTCTTGCCGAATTGATAGGAAGCCGTGCTCAGCACATATCCGATCCCCTTTAGCATCGATCGATAAAACAATAGTTCTTCCCCGATTGTGATTGTCACATGACTAACGCCGATCTTGGGATCAATATGCAAACTAACTGATCCGGGTTGAGTGGCTTGGCATCCAATAATGCTAGCCTTGATATCGCACACAGATCCGGTTATCGGCAATCCACCGATTCCACTCGGCGAGTCTTGGGTTACTTTACCAAACAATTCTGAAGAGCTTTTGATCTCTGGCAACATATTAATGTCGATCTCAATGAATTTGCAAATCGATGAATCCCAGCAACACCGGTGCAAATTCATGAGCATTGTATAGCTGGCGTTTGTCACATCTGTAGCGTAACATTCACCCGCTGTCAACTGCCAGAGAAGCCAAGAATCAAGAGTTCCAAATCTCAGATCACCATTCCTGTATGCTTCTTGAACCGTATTGATGTTGTCAATGAGCCATTTGAGTTTAACGCCCGCCCACCTGGCACTGATCGGTAATCCACACAAATGCTGAATAATAACAATAATAATGTCTCATTATTCATTGATCTGTATAGTATAGCTTTCAAACCCCAACTATATGTTACTGCGGTATTTATGGACAGCGTCCAATGTCAAATTACTGAGAAATGGGATCCAATCAAATCTTTACGAGAAAAAGTCGAGCTTCCTATAAATCGATAGTGTCTTAATTAGACTCTACAAGTACAATAACCGTGAGCATATAAAAGCCGACAAGCGATAGATTGTAGAACATTTATTGATGATATTAGGTTCCATTCCCAGTAAATAAATTAATTCACTATATAAGGCTGGAGTGGAGGATGAGTTCTATATTTTGTCCCACTTATTCTTAAATTGTGGTAAATAGCAATATAGATTGATTAGCACGAAAATGGAGATTAGGAAAATTTTATAAAATATAAATAGGTCACCGTGAAGAGAAAATAATGAATTTGATCCAAATTATTTCTTCAAAAAATACATTGGATAATTTGTATAATTATATCTAAAAGGTAAAATTCAGATGAAAAATGAATCTAGGATTGCACAATAAAAGCTGTCAGAACAATTACATAATAAATATTAATTATACAGGTAGTCCCCGACTTACGACCAATTTTTTTTCAATTTTTTCATAGAAAATTTTCACAGAAATTTTTTCATGTGTTATTAGTACACATTTAATATATATTTTTGGGTTATTATTTCATTTTATAAATTTTAATAAAGTTTTCATTATATGAATTTTCGGTAGTTTCATTTCTCCTGATCCTAAAAGTTAGTAGTACAGTATCTAATATTTTTCTTTAGTTATTCATGATTAAACTCGACTTACGACTTAATCGACTTACGACCGATGACTAGGAACCTATCTCGGTCGTAAGTCGGGGACTACCTGTATAATAAATTATCGATTTTTTAAGTCATTTTTATGAATCTTTAATCATTATTTTAAATGAATCAATTTTAACCTGGAAATTTGTTCTAGACTTTCTCCAAGATTTATGGATAAGTTTTTGACAGGTATCATTGCATCTACAATCATCTTCTGCTAATGCATTATACAATGATTTACCCGTTTTGTTACTCCAAACCACGACAGCATTTCGACTAGTACATATACTCATGCATACAATTTTCTAAACAAAATATTTACAATTTTGATCTTTAAATATGAAATTTAACTTTAAAATCATAATTCAAAGATTTAAAATTATTTACAGCACACTTAATGCACTTAAAAGCTTTTTCAATAAGATCTTCTGGTGATAATTCTTTACAACCTTCTCTTTTAACAATCTGAAATTTCCAAGTGATGAAGTAAAAATAGAGAAATGTGAATATACTAAGTTATTAATTTCTTCGTGATAAGTTATTAATTCGCCATTTGAATTAGATACGACGAAACATTTCGTAAAATAAAGCGACTGGTGTAGAACAATTGTATAATAATCGTGAATAGTATCACCATGACTAGCATCAGCGATCACATATGAATTGTCTTCATTTTTATAGATTTCAAGCGTATCCTATATATTATAATAATTTATTTATGCAATTTAATATTACAAAAAATAAATATAATAAAGCACGTTAAAAATCAAATTCAATGAACATCACAATAATTGAAGTAATTAAACAACATAACAATTTCTGCAATTAGGTAATTTAATTAAAACTTAAAATCATTTTTCATGATGAATTAACTAGTTAAATTTCCTAGTATAAAATTAATTAGTCACTATATTCAGAATTTATTAGTCAATATGGTTTTAGAAGATTGGTTGAAGGTTTAAGACTTTAGTTTTTGATGGGAGTTCACCGAGTAAATTGAAGAGAGTAGTGTAAAGCATATATATATATATATATATGTGTGTGTGTGTGTGTGTACGTGCAGATCTTTCATCTTGTTATAGCAATAGTATAAAGTAGAATTAGTAACTACGATATCTTGACTTAGTTTTAACTTTGTAATTGTTTAAATATTACATATTTGAATTTCTAAAGCACGCTTTGTTTTTGAATTTGAATTAAAATGGAATCTGGGAGAGATGTTATGACCATGTTTGACATTACCAATATTCCGAAAACTAAGGAAAATATAGAAGTTAGTAATGTTAATTACAACTTTTGTGGTTTTCTTGCAATTCTATTAATTATTGTGAAACATTTTTTTTAATTTAGAAAAGATTAAGTTTAATTAAAGATTCTTTTCTTACATTTGATTCTCGTGGAAACGTTAATGATGAATACTTTAATTTGAAAACTCACTTTGATTGGTATCCATTTTGCCAAGTATAAAACTAGTTCTGGAGATATTAATATTTATTATTTAGTTTTTAATTAAAATTTCGATGAGCTTTTTTGAATTAATTGTTAAAAAGAAATCAGCAACAACTGATTTGTATAAAACTCCAATGAATAAAAAAATTTTGGATGATATTGTTTATATCTATCATTTTACACTAAATAATATAGATCCCGGTAAGATATAATTAACTATATTGTATTTTTCCATTGTACAGAAAATATGAACATGGACATTAATGGCTTGTTAAATAATGCTTTAAATTTAACACATCAAATGGTTTCAACGAATTTAGATATGGTTCAGCGGTTTGTTAACTTAATATTCACTGAAACTATTTTCGATGATAAATTTGCTATCGTGGGTGAGATCAATATCCAATTTTGGGAAAGTAATATACATTTCAAAATACCGTTTATTTTGATTTGTAATTCATAGAAGCCGAAAGGTTTTTGTGTACACTTATATTAAACATGCGTGAATCTGACTCTCAGAAATCAACTCTTTTTTTAAAGAGTGTTTTTTTAATTTATAAGGCAATGACTCCGTTTAAATATCCTGATTTGGTCTTAATCATTCGTACTATCAATCATATCACTAGCTGGTAATGCAAAGTCAATAATATGTATTACTAGTATTTTATTAATGCAGGAATTTTTGTCAAAATGATAAATTGGCATTGGATATTCATGGATATATATCAGCAATAATAAATCAGTTGATTCTAACAGTTGGAACTGATGCTATTAAATGTTTGGTCAACATTTGTGTAACGATTTCCAATAAGTATTCGTTAAAGATTTGGATGGATAATGGGAAGAGCCATTCTTTGATTCAAGATCCGAATGTAAATACCGGCATAAATAGTCGACTAGAAATCGTAAAAATGTGGAATAATATCTATGGATTAATAGGAGAAATCGATGACGGTTTCAATGAACCGAGTATTTTACTGTGGTTGAAGGAAGTCACGAGTTGTATAAAAAGGGAGATTGAATATACTGAATCCAGATCTAAGTTCATAAGATATGAACATTGTGTTCCAGATTATATATTTTATGATTTGGCAATAAAGCTGATCAGTAGATCTGAGAATGAGAATGATAATGACGAGGTTGGCAGGCAGGCACCGAAACATGTAAAATCGATTACTCTCATTGATAAAATCGTTGATAATCTGAATTCCGATTTGAGTTGTCGACAAATTTTCTGGATGCGAATGTTGGAAGTCGGATTAAATAACAGTAATTTCGTTGTTCGCTGCCAATCGCAAATAGCCCAGATCGTTTCTGCTATAAATGTTTGCTTAAACATTACAAATCTCAGTGCTTCAGTTTACAGTCACTTACTGAAAATTGTTCCAAAATTGATGGACAAAAATTTGAGCTCAGACAATTTTTGTTGTCTCTTTGAAAGCGTTTTCAGGTGTTTATTAAGGTAATTAGGCTAATTGCATTGTTTTGCTTTTCTAATCAAGCATAAATACTGGGTAGATTTTGCGTTTTATTGTGATATTTAATTTGATCTCGCCCTATCAACCTTAATGTAAACTATTCCGTTTCTATATCTATATTCATGATTGAGATTGGGCATTTTCTATATCTTTTGGCCAAGCACTTATATCATTGATCTTGCTAATGGGAGAGTGGTTATAGTTATTCCTTACATTGGAATACAATTCGTTTTCATTATATCAGTTCCTTGGTGATTCACAGACAGGGATAAATTATTCTTAGTCGATCTAGACCAGGGAGTGTTACAGCCCCACAGTGGGCGTTACAGTCCTAAAAGGGGCGTTACAGTACCAAAGAGGCGTTATAGTTCCAAAGGGACGCTATAGTCCCAAAGGGGGCGCTATAGTCCCAAAGTTGGCCTTACAGTCCCAAAGAGGCGTTATAGTCCCAGAGGGGCGCTATAGTCCCAGAGTTGGCCTTACAGTCCCAAAGGGGGCGCTATAGTCCCAGAGTTGGCCTTACAGTCCCAAAGAGGCGTTATAGTTCCAAAGGGACGCTTTAGTCCCAAAGGAAGCGCTATAGTCCCAAAGTGGGCGCTATAGTCCCAGAGTTGGCCTTACAGTCCCAAAGATGCGTTATAGTTCCAAAGGGACGCTTTAGTCCCAAAGGAAGCGCTATAGTTCCAAAGGGACGCTATAGTCCTGAAGTTGGCCTTACAGTCCCAAAGGTGGCGTTATAGTTCCAAAGGCGGCGTTACAGTCCCACAACGCTGAAGCTTTTTAAGATAGTGTTAGCGGATTAATAGACTATTTTGGACTTTTAAGCAGTTTTGGAGTAGGTGGCCACTCACAGAAAAAATTTAATAATAAACACTTTAAAATGAATAATTTTTTGTGATCTTGCCATCAAAATCATTGGAAATTTAAATTCTGGATTGCAATTCATATTATTACATTTGCACAGCTGTTGATAACAAAATATTGATCAAAATCACGAACAGAGAGAAAATTACTGAAATCACATAAATAAATTTCCCGAAATTTGTGAAATATTTTAAGAAGCTTAAAAATCTATATGTAAATGCAAATGTAAAAAACCTTTAAAAACTATAAATTTTAACTTACCATTTGTCATTTGCTATGGTAATTTATGAAAACCGGTTAATACGAACAATTAAATATTAAAATTTCTGGGTATTACTGCTTTATTGATTGAATCTGCCTAGTTCTTGATCTTAATCGATCCTAAATCTACTAAATCCTTGATTAGAAATTCAAATTAATGGGTAATATTTGATTGGATTAATGTGAATGTTTAGTGAATCTCAAGCGTTAGAGTCCCTGGTAACTGATACAGTATCTGTGCTCATCTCTATCGTCAAGACCGGTCTGCTAACAACTTTACCAGAAGGGTTTTGGAGTAAATTAATGTCCCTGCTCCCGAATGAATCGCTATTCTCTTTCGTTTCTCACGTAATCTTGCATTTCAACACAAATCAGCCTTACAGAGTGCTGATAAGTGTTGAAATCTCTGTCCAATTATTAAACTGGCTCCTTTCGTTTGTCTGTCTTCCAACAACATCGTTTTCTGATTTATCCCTACTGATAACTGTCCTAGTAAATCGTAAGTCTCAGAAAGCCGATTGTTATACAAAACAGCAATGTTTTCCAAATCAACATAGGTTTCCATCGGTCTCCTACGAGAATGCAATTAAATCTTGCCTTCTTAAGCAATGTCCCGATTTCTATCCACGAACACCAATCACTGAAGTGCTGCAGCTATCAATTAATTCTCTCGACCAATCGGGAATGAATATTTTGCTAAAAACTTTCGAAATCGTTTCATTAACCGATTCAACGGACTGGCTCATAGTGATTTTTCGTTTTTTCCGTTGCCTTGATCAAATCGATAATCCAACGAAATTCCGTGAAAACATTCCTGTATTGAGAAAAGCTATTTTACACTTGAAAAGTATTGCCACGCTTAATCAAGATTTATCGCCATTCCTCGTGGAAGGATTGCATAGTATCGATTGGAAACATTTGAGTGCACTCGGGACTAAAATCCCGGAATTATCGCAACATATTTCAATAATGACTGCAGCTGTAAAGGCTTGCCTTGTGACAAGTGTATTTTCCCATTTCAACCTGACAAACCTACAGCAGTTCCGCAATCAATCTCATTGTTATTTATCGATTTTCCCAGATAATTTAAATGGGTTTATCGAAAGATTTTTCACCTCATTTAAGCTTTACAACACCAATCACATCGATCTTTTGAGGGTGTTCATAGAATCGATCGCTAGCTTTAAAATCCGAATAAAACCCGAAATAATATCGAATCTATTGATGATTATTAAAGAATCGTTTAAGATGTTCAAAAGAAATTACCGAGTTTATGGGAATCTGATTGAAATTTGCTTGAATATTATCAGCATTCTTTCTGATTCATTTGAGATGGATAATCAGAAAGATTTTATCAATTGTTTCCACGATCTCAGCGGCACAATCAATAAGATCTATATGAGCTATTTCCCCGAATGTCATTCAATAGGAAGGCTGTTGGCAAAATTACTGGCTTTACTGTTCGGATATTACTGGAATAATAATAGCCGCATCGATCCCGCCGGATTACTCCAGGCGCGATTATCCGGTATTTGTGAGGCAGTTTTCTCCAATTTCTCCAATGGCAAATCATTTTCTGCCCGGCTTTCCGCAAGTGTCTTTATGGAGGAGGTTTTCAGAATTGCTCACCCTGTCGTCGATTTGTTGGAGTTTTTCATGAAGAATTTCCCCGAGAATCCCCTGCTGATTACGGAACTCTGGAACTCTGCTGGAACCGATGATGAGTTATTGTACAGCGATCAAAATCGAGCGAGAATTTCTTCCTTTCTACTGATGTGGACTTACTCATTGAGCTCCGAATATAGTCGTCGCGATATCTCCAAATTCGGTTCATCGGTACTGCCTTTCATTACCGGCCGCATTCCCGACATTTCCTGCCAGAAGCCGAAATCCTTATCGGATTTCCTGTCGATCTTGTACAGTAAACGTTTCACTAGCACAATGGATATTACCGATTTCATTACGGCGATCATGTTTCCATTTATCGATAATTGGATCGATTTGCTAGCCGATTCTCAACAGCCAATCGAATTGCCGGGAAGAGTCACGATTTCACAAATCGTTCAAAATAATCTCAAAGAATTTCTTTGGATAATTTCCTCGTGTTCCGATAATGATAACCGCAGATCAATGATATCGAGTTATTTCCCGTCGGTATTTGATGAGTCTCAAACGGTTATCGATAATCTCCCGAATCTCGTTGCCCGCATTGTGATATCATTGGACAATTCATCATCGAGATGTGCTGCTGCTGCATTGGATTATCTTTTATCGATATTATCGATTTATGAGATTCGCAAACTCCTCAACGAGAATATCCTAGAAACCATCTGGGAGATTCTTTCACATTTATGGGAAATATCACGGAGTTACGAAAGATTCGATAGAATATCGATTGTGTTGTTCTCGGAGTATTTGAATTTACCAATGAGTCTATCAGAGTGGCTGCTATCGAAATCTGGGCGATTGATCGATCTAGTGATGTTCATAGTCGGGAAATACAGCACTGACGACATCCAGGATAGCTACCCGAGCATTTGGTGCTTAATTATCGATATCATTCTATCATCCTGTGATAATTGGCACCACAATACCAATATTAATCCAATCAATGATCAATTTATCGGTTTCCTCATAATTAGGCACATCAGACTGCTGGAAATCTCCTCGAAAAACCACGATAATAACGATTTGCAATTATTGACGCTATTGATTAGATTGATTTCCTTTTCCCATCGGAACATTGAAGCCCCCAATCTCGATGTTAATATATTCTGGTATCAAAAGGCCTTTTATTTCATTGCCGAATGCTCAGAAAAATACATCAATCACAAATCGATAATCGATGATATAATATCTGAGCTGTTGTCGTCTCCGGTAACGAAATACGGCGGTAACCTCGATGGGTTTATTTACAGGATTTCCGGATTCAACAGTTTCCCGTCGATAATTCTCCTCCGCCCGGAAATCGATGGGATTTCCTCAATCAGAAATATTCTCATTTCCTTCGATAAGTTCGGATTGATAATTCTCGAAAAAAAAACCAAATCATTCGTGTTATTGTCGGAGTTTTTGTACGGCCTCCTACAAACAGAACGAATTGATCCATCGATCGGGGATCTGTTACAGAAACTGCAGGATATTCTCCATTTGTTTCTCGTATCGAAAATGGAAATATTTCCCTCGCTGAAATCCCCCGAAACATCGGATGCGATTATATCGTGCTTGATGTATTTGAAATTGCTTCTGCCACAGTATCACATTTCCCCCAATCAGCAGCTGGCTATTGTCGGGAAATTCGATCAAGATCCCGTGATTTCCGATCAAATCGATTTACTCTATCATCTTTCAATCATTTGTCTTCAGGATTTCGGTAATCGTTCCTGGTGTTCCTATTTATCTTTATGTTCGCTATATCAATCAATAAACACATCGAAAAACCGATTTCTCACTGATATTCTATCTCTATTTCATCTGGATAAAAACAACAAAAAAATCAATATTATCTATGAGAAAAATCTCGATTTTCCAGCAATATTGAAATTTCTCGAAAACTCGATTCCATTCTGCTCTCATACCCAGTGGAGATGTGAATTGACGAAAATGCTAGCAGTTCGCAGCTCGAAACCCGTTTACAATCGTTGCCATCCCGAACTTGTCAGTTCAGTAGGGTCGATCTCGTTTTATTGTCTTCCTCGAATATTTGCCACTGTCGAATTCTCCACAGAGGAAACTCGGATTTTGTCTCAGGTGATAAATAGAATTCTCCACGAGCAACATTATTGCGAAAGTCGAAAAATTGTTTTGGTTGATTGCGTTGTGAAGAAATTGGAGTATATTATTATTGAAGAGGGAAATTGTCGCAATAACTGGGAGGATATCGATTTCTTTAAGGCGGCTGAAGTGGCTTATTGTGGCAAAATGTATACGGCAACTCTGATGCTATTGGATAAATTGTGGTTGAAAGAAAGCAACGCTGAAATGAATGCTGGGATTGTCAACTTGTATTACAAAACATTCAAATCTCTCGCAAGTCAAGAGGATTTAACTGCAGATAGATTCCTAATCGGTTCGTCTTCTCAATACAATGACTATGGTGATGGTGATGGTGATAGTAATGATTTGCTGTGGCTAATAAAGAATGGGAAATTTAAAGTTTTGCATCGATTATTAAAAGCTGAGAAAAATAGCGATATTTTTTCATTTAAACCCGAGGCAAAAATCGATATTCTATGGAAATTAACCAGATGGGGAGATGAGGAGAAATTGGAAATCAATAATCTCAGTCAAGAAAACGTTTGCTCATTGGCAATGTATGATTTCCTATACAGTCGATCGGAACACGTGTCGGAATTCTATCGGAATCACGTGGTAGATAGCTGCAAAATATCCTGGGATCAAGAAGTGTGTTTTAGACCGTTGATTGAGCGTGCAACGCTTTTCGGCAATGAAACGTCTCTGCCAACTATCCTGGAATCACTGATCCGTATTGCTAATAAATCCAATATCGATCAATTAGACTCGAGCATTGTCTGGGCGTTGATACGGTCTAATCGGTTTGCGAGAAATCTAGAAATAGTCAATCAACAGTTACTGGGAATATCAGATTTGGCAAAGCGCTGCAAGAGGCATGAATATATTGATTTTATTCGAGACATGTTAAATTTACACGAAATTGATAACAGTATTTTGAAGTGCAGTGGTGAATCCTCTTTATTTCGTACTATTGATATTTTCAGCCAAAAAACCGAAACGGAGGAAACGAAAAAATCATTTTTACAACTCGAGCAGTTTATATATGATTCACAAGTAAGATAAGAATTAGATTTTAGAGATAACATTTGAGATAAATATCGAATTTATTATCACTATTCTCAGTGTTCTTATCCTTTTATGATTCATAAGCTTTTTCTGTATTTTGCATTATTTTGAACCAATTTATATGTTTGATATTATAACCAAGGACACAATTCCCTAAGAGATAATCTCCACGACCGATTTTTTGCTATATGCCCATGATTTTTTTTATTCCATCAATTTTTTCAATTTTACATATCACACAATGCGCGGGAACATATTACACGGTGCGCGGGAACATATTACACAGTGCATGGTAACATATTACACGGTGCGCGGTAACATATTACACAATGCGCGATAGCTCACTGTTACCTACAGGCTAACATTTATCTAATAATTCTTTTTGTATATTAAAAGTCGATATTAAATATATAAGCGTTATCAGCAGTGACTTCACTGTAGGAGAGAATCCCCAGTATATGTGTTAAAACCTTTGTAATTTTGAAAGGAAAATGATTGATTATTGAAAAAAATCATATCACTTTTTTTTAAATGCCGAATTTCTATGTAGTCCTTAAATACTGCTTTTTAAAAAGAGCATATTCTTATAACAAATTTGAAATTGTTGAATTTACAAGTATTAATGTGACAGTTGAAAGAGTATTTTAAATTATTATTGATTTTTTAGAAATGACAAATCAATATTAATTTTATTAGCAGCGATTAAGGAAAAGAGTATATTTGCTTTTAAAGAAAAATGATTGATTACTGAAAAAACTTCGTTCAAATGAAAAATATAAAAAAATAAAAAATCTGAAATAGCATAAAAATCCTCTCTTGTTCATTATTTACATCATTTGTACTGTTTTCGAGTTTAAAAAATTCTGGTCACCTTAATTAAAATAAATTTAAGAATTCTTTACCATAGAATTCGAATATTATTTTATATTTTTAAATTTATTGATTATTTATGTCATTATTGCTTATATAAAGATATATGGATAAATTTAAACTTGTTTAAATAAGAAATCCGGTATAAAAACCGAAGACAAGATATTTAGCATGGCAACTGAATTGGAAAGTTTTATTGAGTATTGCAAAATTATTAATTGTTAAAGGCTAATTTTTAAAAGAGCATTTTCAAATACATTTTCTTTTTTCAAAATATAGTCTTGGTACACTAATTATTTCCAATTAATTACACTGTATATAACTCATCGTCTTCTATCTATATATTCCAAAATTTGAAGAGATCTCAGTTATTATAAATTGTTTTTGAGAAAATTCATATTTAATAATGTCTCAAGTAGTGACAAGTGTCATGTCTACACCACCAACCTCCCTCCCATCTCCTTCTAAGTTAATGGCTCTGTATCTTCACCACAATGTTTATAAAAGTTAGCTATAGTATTTTACGAAATTTTGTAACAATTTTTAGAAGAACTTGGATTTATGAAACTCAATTTTTTTACGATACTAATATATCTGTATCTAATATATAAAACCGAAGATTTTTTTCATTTTGATTGTAGATTCATTAAAAGATTTAAGGTTACACACAAGTTATTTTAATATTGGAAGCAAAAAATATTGGATTTCATTAGGTTGTTATCACTATTACTAAAGGATTAGAATAGATAACGATATTTTGATTTGAACTTATTCTCTTCTAGAATCGCGTTTAGTTTACATTGAAGGTTATATGAATTCTGATAAATAATATTAAGTGCTGAGATATTAAATGTTTCAATTCATCATTTTCTCATAAAGATATCACAAAATGTCATTTATCGAAGAATATAACAAAATACTCTATTATTATTATTATTATTATTATTATTATTATTATTATTATTATTTCAATATAATAAACCTTTGTTATAGAAGCATATTCTGACCTGTCAGCAAATTAAGAGGAATCATGATTTATTTTTTAAACTTTATTTTAAAGCAGTGTCTAAGATTTGTGCTTGGAATCAAGAGTATCCAGTGCACAGTGTGTCACATATTAGAACAAAGATTTTAGAGCCAGTAATATCGTTTAAAGATAACATTTAAATTGATGAATTACTTAGGCCATGGGGGTATTTGGAAAAAGTCTAAAGCAAGAATCTGATATGTTAAGTACAATGTCAACCTTTTCATACCAGCAGTACACTCATATTAATCAATACATGCGCTCGTCAGAATATGAAAATAGAGTGAAAATTTTGACAGAATCTAAAAGAGATGTCAGCTACCTTGTGGATCTTCGAGGCAAATGGTTTTTATATTTCTCAAGCCGATCCGTTTAATAAATTTGAAATAGCCCGTTGCGAAAGATCTTGGAAAAGCAGTCAGAGGTAGATTGGGATGAATTGAATAATTTATCCCAGGATAGAGAAAGATTTCTTCTTTCTGCAGCAATTAGTTGTTCAGAATGCCTGCAAAATGAAGATGGCAATGATTTCAAAGTGACTTAATGAATTTCTCTATATTCCTTTACATTACTGTAGATATTCCATTTGATGTCAATGTGGTTAAGTAATGAATCCAATGAGAAATTGAATAACATCATTTCTGATGTCATCGGTAAAATCGAAACGCATAAATTTCTTGTTCTTATGCCTCAATTATGTGCTCGTCTTAATTCCGAAAATAATAAATCTTTTGAAATTAATTTGGAAAAAGTAACTATATCTGATTTTATTCAAGTTAAAATCTCCCGTAGATTTTTCGTTTTATTTATAAGTATTAAACTTACTCCACTTCAAAATAATTTTGACCAGAAGAACACAATATAGAAATTCCCCCATGCCTTTATTTATCAGAATTTCTCACATGCGATAACGGCTTGATTTTTATTCTGGTTCCCGGGTTTCAAATATTTTGGGTCATCAGTGATAATTTTTTTCAAATTTCAATAATTTTTAGCCATGGTTAACTTTTCAATTAACTCGTGAAGATTAAATAAGCAAAACAAATTAATGAGACACCCAAGCATGTTAGCATTGTGTTGTAACATATATTCGTTCGTATTTTACACGTTCAAGATTAACAACAACATGAACGAACTAGTTTTATGTGTTTAGGAACGATACCGTCGCGCTAAAGCGTGACTAGATAAAACTCAAAAAATCATGTTTCCCATAATTTTAATCATCTTTCAATAAAAATTCAAACAAGTCTAGCTCATCAAAAATAAAGGTCTCAAAATGCTTCATATTTAATAAAAGAATTTTTCAAAAGTCTCAAAGAAAAGCTTTTCTCCTTGAAAAATGCAAATCTCCCGCCACTTTTTCCTTTTATCATTTTCTAGAAATATTATATCATTTTCCATATAATCATTATTCATTTTATTATTAGTTAATCAAAAGAATTATTCTTGATCATCCGTTTCATTCTATTTATAATTTACTTGCCATTCGAAATGCTAACAGAGATTCTGAATTAGAAAAATCAAAAAGTTTAAAATCTATTAAAGAGGCAAACGACAAGGTTTATATTGGATTCATTATAAGAAAAGCAATGATTGATTAATATGAACAGATGAATAGTAGAATATCCGTTGCATATACAATGGTCGAACAATTGGTGAAAGAATCTCAGTCTGACATTATAAGAGATGCAGATATTTTAACAACAGCTTATATTCACTGGGCCAACGTTGACATGTCAGCATTTAAACAAGACATTCATAGTACGCTTATTATCATTATTACATTTTAAATTCAGTAATAATGCTTAATACATTAATCTTAAAGCAACATCAATCACATATAAGAATGACACTGATTTCCTTGATTTTTCGGAGATATTAAGTTAAAATGTCTTCCAAATATCAATTTTACCGATTTATTCACTCAGAATTAATACAGAATTAAGCTTATATTTCTGACTGATTCTTTCTTTTTATTAAGCTTCCCTTGTTAGCTTTATTTATTCAAATTTAAATAAATTATTACACTTTTCTTTATTCGATTTAACTAAATTTTGCTTATTCTATTTAATCTGATACTTTTTTGATAAATTGTTTAGTTGAATTTTTTATAAAATCAATAAATAAATTTATTATTACAAAACGGTGATTTCTTGAAGAAGAAATTGAAATGATTATTTTATAATCGAAAAGTTTTTCATTCATCTTATTATTTACTGATTTAAAAATATTATTAATATTAGTAGTGACATATGTGGACTATGCCCCGTGGATATTTGGCTTGAGAAAAAAAAACCGAGACCCCCCCTAAAAAAATTTTCGGGAGGAGGGGGGTTTAATTTTTTAATTATTTGTTTTAATGAGTGAAAAATTTTTATTATTATTTGTTTAAATGTTCAAATTTAAATTTTTTTTTAATTCATGATAAAAAGTATTTTTTCTCGATTAAAAAGCCTAAAAAATAAAAATTGGCTTAAATCGCCTATGATTGGTTGTACTGAGGAGTATTTTCGAATAAAAATATCGAATAAAAAGCCTAAATATTTTTTCATACTTAAAAACCCATAAAAATAAAATTGGATTAAATCATGATTTTCTTTTTTATTTTTATTTACTTTAATTGTTAAGTCAATAATATTATTTATTTATATTTTAATTATATTATTATTAAATTGGTTGTTTTAATGAAGTGAATTAAATAATTATTTTTTATTTTCATTTATTTATTTAATAATATTGTTTTTATTAATTTAATTACTTATTTTATATTGTTATTATTTTATTTATTTTTAAGTTATATTTTTATTAAATTGTTTGTTTTAATGAAGTGAATTAAATAATTATTTTTTATTTTCATTTAATCATTTATTTAATATTATTATTTTTATTAATTTAATTATTTATTTTATATTATTATTTTTTATTATTATTAACATTTTTTAATTTTAAAATTTAATTCCAAGTCTAAGAATAATTTTTCAGTGTTAAAAAGATAAATCATCGATAAATTTTGAATTGTAAAAATAACAAACTTTCAATCCATACAAATATTTTTATTGACAATAAAGATTAAATAAAAAAGATTCATTTTTATTTCAAATCAAAAATATCCGAGTAATATGCTTTACGCATTTCGGCCACCTTATGGATTGTTTGGTCACGTTTGAAATCGTGGCAACATGGACATCCATTTGAACATGTTATTCTCATACTATCTTTATAAACAATGCAATTTGTAACACATCGGTCTCCAGATCGCTGAACGTTGTCATTGTGAATCTCGAGAAGTTCTTCAATGTTAATCCCTGTGAAATGGTAAATTTTTGTTGCGACAAACTCTGGTGCGCAATAATCCAACGTATTTTTAATTCTTGGATAAAGTTCCTGAATTTTCTTTTATACATAACGATTGTTAATAACAATAAAAATTTTTCAAAGTAAGATGTGAAAAAATAAAATTATTTGAAATTTTCAAAATAATAATAATAATAATAATAATAATAATAATAATAATAATAACAATAATAAATTCATCAACAACCAAAGAAAAAGTTAACTTACTTGGTATCAGCTTCTGAATACTGATAATCCATACACACTGAACAATCAATTGATTAATAACTGAACCACAATCACTAGGTATTGTATACAAATGACTGAGTACTGTACAACTCACTATATACATACTATGCATTGAATAATTGAGTATCTTATTCATTAAAATTCCCGATTTAACTAATATTTACCCTTTGAACATCGATATTCAACTAACTTAACCCAATTAAAAATAAAATTTTCTCAATTTTTTCCCTTTAAAATACTCGATTATTCACTACACACACACACACACTCACAATATGTTATCACCGACTTATTTCGATATTGAACCGAATAAATTTCTTGAAATCCCCTTAATATAAAATTCCTCTCTTGACCAATCATTTCTCCCTAAAATATAATAAAATTTACTCCCAACCAATCATTTCTCTTTAAATGACAATATTTCCACTCTCAGCTATATTCATTATTTTCATAAAAATCACCGACTTATTTTGATATTCAACAGAATAAATTTTTGAAATTCTCTTAAACAATCATAAATTCATCACTTGACCAATCATTTCCTCCTAAAATAAAAAACGTCAACTGACTCAAATCCTTAAAAATATCAACAAACCTGTTCTTAACCGATCCTTTCCCTTTAAAAGATCATAAATTCTCTTCTTAACCAATCATTTCCTCGCTAAAACATCATAAATATCCCCATCAACCAATCATTTCTCATCAAATGATATTATTTCTACCATCTTTTCACCCACATATCGATATTCATCCAAATATAACCCCCTAAAAATATCATAAATACCCTCTTAACCAATCATTTCTCTTTAAATGGCAATATTTCTTCCATTTTAATTCAGTATTTTTCATAAAAATCTTCATTTAGATAATATTTACCCATAAAATAACAATATTCGACCGGCTTAAACCCCTTAAATATATCAACAAATTTGTTCTTAACCAATAATTTCTCCCTAAAATAAATTTCATCTCTTAACCAATCATTTCCCTTCAAATAACTTTTTCCCAACGCAATATCAAGTATATTATTGTAAAATCATGAAACAGAGATCCTATTTTTTTCATTAATTGTTTACTCAAATAATTAAAATAAATTGGAAAACCAATAAAATTATACTACTTTTGTGATTGATATCCATGAAATCAATAAAATTGAAAATAAAAGTAAATAATTGACACCCTTATCTCAAAGATATTTTATTCTTTCTAAGTTTCACTGAAATATTTTTAAAAATCAATTGAAATCGATAAAAGTTTAATAAAACCGTGTATAATTAACAATAAATTTTAATTAATTCTTGTCTCTGTATCTTCAAATATTCCAAAAGATGATTGTAATTTACTGTAAAATATATTAATCAATACCCAATAAACTTCTGAAAAGCTTTAAATGCTTTCAACGAATAAATGCAATATAATTTCAACTTTTTTTTAAATAGATCATAAATTTATAATTAAAATATCATTTACTATTCAACATCTATTAGTCAAATTGGAATCTAATTGGTAAATAATTATCTTAAATAGATGTTTCATAAACATTTTGTTTCTAAAATAAACTTTTATGTAAAATAATCCTAAAATCAAGTTAAATCTATTAAATTATCAAGAAATTAAGTGTTTCTAAAATTATAGATTTACCCTCATTTCTTCAATAATTTCTACAAAAACATAATAATTACCAAAATCCATTAAAATTCAACAGAAAACCATAAAATTCACAAAATAAAAATGATTCAAAATTTAATATTAAATGCTAAATATCATCTAAAACTTGATATTTAATTACTAAAAATTATCAAAAAAATTCCCTAAAAGCTCTAATTGATTTACATAGCTTAAAATTATTTTATTTTTGCCCATTACAACCTAATCTAGTGAAAGTTGTAATTAAATTTATTAAAAGATAATTAAATTTTGATTGAAAATGACAAGTCAATAACAAGTGAACAAATGGAATTTTAATTAGTAGAGATTATATTCCTTAAAGAAAATTTTCAATGAAGAAGTAATATTGTGGGAGAGTACATTAAGTGACTAAAATCGTTGAAATTATGAAAAAATTGGGATAGCTAAAGATATCTACTAAATAGATGAAATATCAATTGATATATTAAAAACTTACAATGGCAATATACTTTGGATGGAGAAAATATACATCGAAGACTAAAATATTCATTGAATAGAGAAATTATTCATTGAATATAGAAATTATTCATTGGCGAGAGAAAAACATTCATTGAATAAGGAAAACATTAATTGAAGAGAAAATATTCATTAAAGAGGAAAGCAATCATTAAAGTGAGAAAATATGAATTGAAGCTAACAAATATTCAGTGAATCGAGAATTGCTTATAATAAATTAGACGGTAAAATTTCTCAATGACGAGATGAAATATCAATTAAATATTGGGAAATATTTGAAATAAATGGATTCTGAATTATTTACTGATCAACAAATATACTTAAAAGATGAAAATATTCACAGAAAATGAATTGTACTTTAAGAGTGGATGAATTACTATTATATTTAATTAAAAATTATTAACAATTGAGTAGATTTCATTGGTTAATTATATTTAAATATGGATATATATATATATATATATATATATATTTTTTTTTTGATGGATACTTATGTGTGGAAGAATAGTTATTAAAAACAGTAAACGTTATTAAGTGTAATATAACTTTTCAGATGAACTAAGCCAATGTTCAAGAATGCTGAAAAGTTGAATTCATTCGGTGACACTATTTTCTCATTATGTTGTTATGTGTTGCAATCAAAATCAACAAAACATTGAATAGTAATCCGCTAAATATTCAACAAATCCGGCGAATTTAATGATACAAATACGGGTGGAGCTAATACAATATAATAAGTAGGAAGAATGTATTAGAAAGTCCAACAAATAAAGGAATGTAGTGCACAATACATTGAATAGATGAATATAAGAAACATTTAGTTTTTGTAATGTTAAAAAAATTTAGAAAATTGATGTATGCTTTATATTAATTATTACTTTTTATTAAATGTTGTAAAATTACTTTTAGAAATAATAATCATTTTTTTTTGATGTTATTATTTTCGAATATAAATTATTATGTTGTCAATAGTTACAGTTGAATAAATTATATAGATATGATATTAATTTTACATTTGAATAATAATTATTTAAAACCGTAAATTTATAAAGATATTAATCAAAATATTTTTAATTTTATGGTTTTTGTTGAATTTTAATGGATTTTGGTAATTATTATGTTTTTGTAGAAATTATTGAAGAAATAATTTAATAGATTTAACTTGATTTTAGGATTATTTTAAATAAAAGTTTATTTTAGGAACAAAAGGTTTATGAAACATCTATTTAAGATAATTATTTACCAATTAGATTCCAATTTGACTGATAGATTATGAATAGTAAATGATATTTTAATTATAAATTTATGATCTATTTAAAAAAAAGTTGAAATTGTATTGCATTTATTCGTTGAAAGCATCTAAAGCTTTTCAGAAGTTTATTGGGTATTGATTAATGTATTTTACAGTAAATTACAATCATCTTTTGGAATATTTGAAGATACAGAGACAAGAATTAATTAAAATTTATTGTTAATTATACACGGTTTTATTAAACTTTTATCGATTTCAGTTGATTTTTAAAAATATTTCATTGAAACTTAGAAAGAATAAAATATCTTTGAGATAAGGGTGTCAATTATTTACTTTTATTTTCAATTTTATTGATTTCATGGATATCAATCACAAAAGTAGTATAATTTTATTGGTTTTCCAATTTATTTTAATTATTTGAGTAAACAATTAATGAAAAAATATGATTTCTGTTTCATGATTTTATAATAATTTTGGAAATTTAATGACTTTTTAGGAACACGTAGATTTTAGTCATTTTTGACGATTTTTTATTTGATCGAATTTGTTGCCAGAATCAAATTGTTGTGATTTTCGATGGAAAATGTTGGGTATCGACAACAATTTTGTAATACTTTAAAGAAAATCTATTTTTATTGGTAAAATTCAGATTTTTATGATAATTTTAAAGGAATTTGATTTGTTAAATGCATAGCTTACATATGGTTGATATGATCAAAATGTAGGGTTTTTTAATGGTATTTTAAAAGATTTATTCCATTGAATATAGATTTCCAAAGGAATTTTACTTGATATGGTTTTATGAAAATAATTGAATATACTTGGTATAGTGTGGGGAAAAAGTTATTTGAAGGGAAATGATTGGTTAAGAGATGAAATTTATTTTAGGGAGAAATTATTGTTAAGAACAAATTTGTTGATATATTTAAGGGGTTTAAGCCGGTCGAATATTGTTATTTTATGGGTAAATATTATCTAAATGAAGATTTTTATGAAAAATGCTGAATTAAAATGGAAGAAATATTGCCATTTAAAGAGAAATGATTGGTTAAGAGGGTATTTATGATATTTTTAGGGGGTTATATTTGGATGAATATCGATATGTGGGTGAAAAGATGGTAGAAATAATATCATTTGATGAGAAATGATTGGTTGATGGGGGTATTTATGATGTTTTAGCGAGGAAATGATTGGTTAAGAAGAGAATTACTGATCTTTTAAAGGGAAAGGATCGGTTAAGAACAGGTTTGTTGATATTTTTAAGGATTTGAGTCAGTTGACGTTTTTTATTTTAGGAGGAAATGATTGGTCAAGTGATGAATTTATGATTGTTTAAGAGAATTTCAAAAATTTATTCTGTTGAATATCAAAATAAGTCGGTGATTTTTATGAAAATAATGAATATAGCTGAGAGTGGAAATATTGTCATTTAAAGAGAAATGATTGGTTGGGAGTAAATTTTATTATATTTTAGGGGGAAATGATTGGTCAAGAGAGGAATTTTATATTAAGGGGATTTCAAGAAATTTATTCGGTTCTCTATCGAAATAAGTGATTTTTATCAAAAATATAGCTTGGGTTATTGTTATTTAAAGAGAAATGATTGGTTGAGAGTAAATTTTATAATATTTTTCGGGGAAACGATAGGTTAAGAATGGAATTTGTGATATTTTTAGGGGTATTTATTCGCGTTAAATCGATGTTAAAGGATGGATACTTAGTGAAATCGATACATTTTTATTGGTTTAAGAGTTAATAAAATATATCAATAAGATTTTGGATAATTTTAATGAAATTATTGGAATCTGAATAAAAAATATGAATGTTCTAAGAAAATGTTTGATTCATGTATTTATTTGTATTCAAGTATTTATTTGATTTTATTATTATATTTGTAATTTAATTTAATTAAAAACTAAAATTGACTAGTATTTAAAAATTAAAAAAAATTATGTTACCGATTACTTATGTTGTTATTGACAATTTAATGAATAATTTAAATACTTATGATTATTTCCATGAATCAAGAGAAATTGTACAATTAAATACTATGATCAGTCGATAACATATATTAATTTTCATTCAACAAGAACGTAGAACAATTACCTTACAATCTTATAAGATTTTAAAAAATGATCTAACAAGATTTTTCAATTATTTTACAACTTAGTTAAGTTAATTAATTTTTTAATCGATAATTACTATTTTCTTTACAATTTGCTACTATGTTGAAATTTTTTTTTAAGGTTTTATTCAAAGTACTAACAAATTTTATTAAAGATATATCAAAACTTGTCAAAATTATAAAATTTTGGTCATTTTAATAAGTATTACCCAATAACTAATATTTTCTTGCCAATTTGCTGAAGGTCTTATTTTAAAATTTCTTCAAAGCGCTAACATTATTTACAAATTAATCAGTTTTATTTAACATCTTAAAATATTTCTCACAACTTTAATCAAATTCTATTCACATGCTAATCATAATTTAATGATAAGTATTATTTTTACAAAAACAAATATTTTACAACAATTAAACATACATATTTGCCTTTTTAGTAGATTTTATCGGTATATATCAGTACACAAGTACCTGTTCCAATTAGTTTTTAAGCTTTGTTAGAAATTCTACTTATTTAGTGATTGGTCGATAATCATTTAATTTCTAGTAATGTTGTAGATGATAATTATTTTATCTATTAACTTTATTCAATGATGTTTAGAAACTTAAAAATTTAATAATTTTCAATAAATATATGAAAATTTATTTCAAGTACTGTGAAAGTAATATATGTTTTGTGAAATTAATTTAAGAATATTTTTCTAATCAAGTTTCTTTTTACTATCAATTACAAACACTTATACTTACTAGTTAGTTTATCATTCAGTAAACAACAAGAGTTGGAGTGAAAAGAATAGAAAATGTGTAAAAATAAATTTAAGTAATTAGTTGAGCTGTTAGCAATTAATTTATTTAGGGGCATGTGAAAATTAAATGAAAAGGTTGACATTCATATTTGAAAATAACTTTTAGTAAATGTTCATTGAGTGATGTAATTAAAAATATTACAAAAATAATAGAAAAATTTCAAAGTTTTTAAACAAAACTATTAAGTTTTACAAAATAATTTCAATAAATCACATACAAGACTGTAAACAAAGGAATAAATTTTTATTCAGAGAAAATACAACAATTGATTGGGCTTCAATGAATTTGATTAATAGTTTCTTGATAGCAACCAGTTAACTAAGCAACCAAACAATTTGGAGACATCAAGGATCGATGAAAGAGTGAAAAAGTTAATAAAAATTTGTAATTGAAATTGTTCAAATTTTTATGTGCTTTTATTTAAAGATTTCTTAGTCAGTAAACAATTTTTTGATATTGATTTGTTCAGTAACTAGTTATTGATAACATATTGTGACTGTGTGTGTGTATAGTGAATAAACAAATATTTTAAGGGGAAAGGATTGAGAGAAAATTTTATTTTTAATTGGGTTAAGTTGGTTGAATATCGATGTTCAAAGGGTAAATATTAATTAAATCGGGAATTTTAATGAATAAGATACTCAATTATTCAATGCCTAGTATGTATATAATGAGTTTTACAGTACTCAGTCATTTGTATACAGTACCTAGTGATTGTTGTTCAGTTATTAATAAATGTATTGTTCAGTGTGTATGGGTTATCAGTATTCAGAATTTGATACCAAGTAAGTTAACTTTTTCTTTTGTTGTTGATGAATTTATTATTATTATTTTGAAAATTTCATATTAATTTATTTTTTCACATCTTACTTTGAAAATTTTTTATCGTTATTAACATGTATAAAAGAAAATTCAGGAACTTTATCCAAGAATTAAAAATACGTTGGATTATTGCGCACCAGAGTTTTTCGCAACAAAAATTTACCATTTCACAGGGATTAACATTGAAGAACTTCTCGAGATTCACAATGACAACGTTCAGGGATCTGGTGACCGATGTATTACAAATTGCATTGTTTATAAAGATAGTATGAGAGTAACATGTTCAAATGGATGTCCATGTTGCCACGATTTCAAATGTGACCAAACAATCCATATATTGTTGGCCGAAATGCGTAAAGCATATTACTCGGATATTTTTGATTTGAAATAAAAATGAATATTTTTTATTTAATCTTTTTTGTCAATAAAAATATTTGTATGGATTGAAAGTTTGTTATTTTACATTGAAAAATTATTATTAGACTTACAATTAAATTTTAAAAATAAAAAAAAATGTTAATAATAATAATATAAAATAAATAATTAAATTAATAAAAATAATTATTTAATTCACTTCATTAAAACAAACAATTTAATAATAATAATATAATTTAAAAATAAATAATATTATTGACTTAACAATTAAAGTAAATAAAAAAAATAATTCATGATTTTTAGTTGACAGTTGATTTAATCCAATTTTATTTTTATGGGTTTTTAAGTATGAAAAAAAATATTTAGGCTTTTTATTCGAAAATACTCCTCAGTACGACCAATCATAGGCGATTTAAGCCAATTTTATTTTTTAGGCTTTTTAATCGAGAAAAAATACTTAGACTTTTTTATCATGAATTAAAAACATTTTTTAAATTTGAAGATTTAAACAAATAATAATAAAAAAAAATTTCATACATTAAAAAAATTTTAACCCCCCCCTCCCCTTAAATTTTTTTTTAAGGGGGGCTCGGTTTTTTTTTAAGCTAAATATCCACGAGACATAGTCCTCATATGTCACTACTAATATTTATTGTTATTATTTTTAATTAGTTATTTATATTCTCTAATTAATATTTATTATTATTATCATTTGAAAAACCTGTTTCAAAAATTCGTGAATATCATAAATAAATCTGATTCATAGTCAAATTTTGTTGAAAATACAATGTCTTTTATAAATAAAAATAAAAAGAAATCAGAGGTGAAAAACAAAAAAAGTCCTTACAATAATATTATTATTATCAAGCAATGATTCTTTGATAACAACATAAACTAAAATATCAGATTAGTAAATAATAAAATAAGTCCTTGTTATAAAGTAATTATATTGCAGCAAGGACTTATTTTATTATCATTATTATTATTTATAAATAAATAATTAAATAAATTTGGCAACGATTTAATTAAAAGATAACGCCAATAAAAAACTTTTCGTACGATATATTTCGATAGCATAGCTATCATCTTCAGGTACTCAAAACCAACTAAAAATGTTAATTCATAATATTTTTAGTTGGTTTTGATTACCTGAAGATGATAGCTATGCTATCGAAATATATCGTACGAAAAGTTTTTTATTGGCGTTATCTTTTAATTATTATTATTATTATTATGGTTGGTTTTTAAAAATTATAATAATAGTCGGTATTTCTGACTCCATGTGTTGTATAAAAGAAATCAACTGAGCCAACAATACCCAACGTGTATTTGTATTCAAATTACAATACTCGCATTTTCATAGTAAAAGTAACACTAGTGAGTCTCGCTGTGGTTATCCGGTTCTGTTCACTTTGCAACAATAATTACCTGGATAATCTGAACCCAGTTCTATTGCATCCGATCTAACAATTCCCTTTAATTTTTATGTTTCTATTCCAGATAATTTTTCTATCTCCCAATATCCTTTTCTAAGTTTCTTATTCACTGCCCGAGTTAAATTAAAGACTGCTTCTGATTTTGGCTTTTCATATACAGTGGAAGTAATCCTTTTGATTAATGATTTCGAAACCAGTTGGCATCAGTTTGACAGTTTCTGCTTTGCAGCTTCCCTTTCAAGTTCATATTACACCAAAATAAATAATTACCCTAGCTGTACCTTCTCTCTAATAATGTTTCTCTTATTTACTTTTACTAATCATGTTGTCCTGGTATTGGTTTTTCGAATTCACTTTTTACTTTTCAAACATATTTTAATGAATCCATTTTCGCTATGATCTTCCCCCATCATCTCATCTGCGTCTGACCGTTTTTCAATTTTAAATTTAATTATTTTTTGATTTTGAATTTTTAGAAATTTCTTTTTAATTATAACCATCTAAAATAATTTTAAATTTAACAAATCCATCATTACTATTATTGTTACCATTATTTTGTAATGAATTTTTCAAATTTGAACTCAGCTTTAGAATTATTTATATTTTAGAAAAGTTAAAATTTCCATTGAACTGTTCTTTGTTGAGAATAGCTAAACAAGTTAAGCTTCCCGTTCCTACTTTGTCGATACCCATTGATAGGTCCCTTAAATATTCACTTGATAGGCTTCCGTTAATTGTTGGATTTGATGATGTATATTCTTTGCAAGGAGGAATTAATCTCCCTAAAATTGTTTGGTGCCAGTCATCAGATGGTTTGAAGCGACGGCAGTTAGTCAAAAGTAATGACGATTTGAGACAGGATTCCGTAATGCAGCAAGTGTTTTCTGTCGTTAATTCTCTTCTTGGCAATAAAGGCTCAATTACATATAAAGCTAATTCTATAAAGAGTTCTGATTGGTCGGCTTTCATTTATAATAGAATGATCAGTATTCGTACATATAAAGTCATACCAATGACTCAGACAAGTGGTATAATTGAGTGGTGCGAAGATACAGTTCCTTTGGGGGATTGGTTAGCTAATGATAAAACTGGTGCTCATCAAAGATATAGACCTCAAGATTCTACTCCACTGCAATGTCGAAAACGTCTCCAAATTTCCGCTGAAGAAAACATCAAAAAAAGAATTGAAACCTTCAAAGATATTTTAACAAAAATCCAGTAAGATTCTTATGTTATTATGTGTGCTTAAAACGGTTTTATAATTATAAAAATAAATATAATAATAATGAAAAATTAAATTTTCAATTAACTCATTAAAATTATTATAATGTTTAGTAAAAATAAAAATAATCTTTTAAAATGAACCAAAAAATATGTAAAAGAGCTAGAATTGTGATGGTTTTTTCCTTTGCAATGTGACATCTACTTTAAAGTCTACTTCAAAGCATAGGTCAACAAACCATTTTTGCAAGACGAGAACTGGTTGATTTAGAAAATTTTGACTTAGGGAAAAATATTTATTTATTTTTGCCGAAAGCAGAGATTATATTATATCCGGTTAGAAATCCCTATTCTGTCAATACGGAAGAATTGCTGCTAGATTTTCAGTCGGAGTGAATTGAGTTAACAATGTCCAGGAATTAATATTTCTAACGTTTTTTGCACTGTCGGTTACTTGGAAACAGTCATATTCAACTGTTACTTTGTTGCTCTGCCAAGTTCCCTTGGTTTACTGATATTATTAAAACGAATAATGATTATATGGAAAATAATAAAATATTTTTCGAAAATGACCAAGACCAAGCCGAAAGCGAAATTATGTCCAGAATGTGACACAAATTTATTTTAGCTAGTTTTGCTTTTTTGACAGAAATTAATTTATAAATATATTTTCAACGTATTAAAAATAGATTTTATGCAAAATTTTAGTTATAATCATTGTTTTATAGCTACCGGTTTAATAATTAAACTTATGTGGTTTTCTCGGAATTGTAATTCAAACTGAATCACATTTTAACTCATAATTTCATATAGTAACATGATTTAACCATAAAGTTTGTTTAATTTTAATGGAGAAATTTCGCTATTTTATATGAACTATATGAGTTGAGACTGATTTTGGTCAAATTTGGCATGTCCAACTTCTACTGCCTTAGGAACTAGCTTGTTTAATTAATAAATTATGTGCTTTCATTGAAATATTAGATTCTATCACCCTTGGAATTTTGAGTGATTAAGAAATGACCGAGACTCAAATATCCTTAATATTTAGCTTCTTCAGTTACCAAGAATGTTTTATTTTCAATATTTTAAGACGTTGGAAAAATAATGAATTAACTTTGAAAATTTCGTTTTCTATAGTTGTTTTTTCATTAGTTTCTAACAAAATTCATCTGTAAATTTTTCAGGTTTCCTCTACTTTCATTTGCAATGGGAATGTGCTAACTTTAGATCATTGTTTTATTTCCAAGGCAAACTTGGAATATTTCATTGTAAATAAATTTAACTTACTACAATTTAGCAAGAATAATTTAACAGACATTAAAATAAAAAAGTTTGCATGTTATGCTTATAAAGTTTCATTCGAATGTTAATGCTTAAAACTGACATTGTTAAGACAATATAGATCAAGAATCGGCAACCAGTGGTCTATAATAAATTGACGTGGCCTTCGGCTCAAATTGTAGACTTTAAAAAATATATTTAAAAAACTGCCTATTAAAGGGTCAGTATTCTTATTTAATCAACCAAATTATGAATTATAAAGAATTCCATAAAAGAGGATAACTTTGTCTACTTTTTGCACCTGTCGACTCTTAATTCCTTAATTGAAAGCAGAAAATGTCATTTATTTGCTGCTACCATTCATTGTCGATTTCTTGTTGTTTTGTTTGTTGTGATTCAGATACGTTACTTATGAAGTTAATTAAAATAAAAATATAGAAGTTCATTGTAAAAATAAACTTTTACTTTCCAAAATATAATGTTATTATTCTGATTATTTATTTAATAAATTATTGTCTGTTTGGAGTCGAGGGAAGATTTAGGAGCACTTGTCGTAATGTTTTGAATTGACTGTTTATTATAAGAAATATTGAATAAATAAATTTGGCAACGATTTAATTAAAACTCCAATAAAAAACTCTTCGTAAGATATATTTTGACAGTTTGACTGTCATCTTCATTGATTAAAAATCCTAGGGATCCATGTTTTGGAAAGTCTGAATGTAATTTGATAAATGAGTGTGAATTGAGTGTTGATCTAAATAATTGTAAAAATGGAATTAAAAAGAATGAGCATAAATTTGTGTTGGTATTGCCGTACTCTGAAGGTTTTACAAATTATAAGAGGAAGTTAAGTATACAGATGGGAAATTTAGAATATAGATCGTTTTTAATTCTCGTAAGGTACGCAATATGTTTATTAATTAGTCAAAAACTCCGGTTGGATTGTATTCTGATCTCTTTTATCAATTTACATGTAATTGGTGTAATGCCACATACACTGGAGAGACTTCCCGTCATCTCTGTACTCGATTTCTGGAGCATTGTTGATTGAAGAGTTTGACCAATATTAGTGAGCACAATAGAGGCTGTAAAAGTGAAATATGAATGTCTGGTTATAGAATTTTGTTGAAAAGTTTTAATAATTATTGGGAGCGCGTGATATGTGAAGCATTGCTGATAAGGTCATTGGACCCAAAGTTTAATGTGCGAAGTGCTATGACTACGAATGATTTGAATGTTTTTAAATAGTTTGAATATATTAAATCGTATTTGTGTGTTGTTTTTTAAAAAATTATAATATTTATATAAAAAAAAATTTAAAAGAATTAGTTAAAAAGTATTTAAATATTTTTTAATAAATATTTATTTATTAGAAAATTAAATTAATATAAAAAATATAATTAGTTTAAATTATAAGTTAATTCATAAGATTTTTAGTTGGTTTTGAGTACCTGAAGATGACAGTCATGCTGTAGAAATATATCGTACGAAGAGTTTTTTATTGTCGTTTTCTTTTGAATTAAATTAATTTTTAAACATTTTTTTACAATAATAATTTTTTGATTTTATATAGGAAGCATAATTTTTAAAATGTTTTAATTCAAGAAGTGATTACCCTATTTTAATTCGCCTCTGTAAATAATTTGTTCTTTATTGGAGAAATTCGTATTTTTCAACTTAACTCATTCAGGCCGGTTTTGGGTTATTTTCACTTTGAAAAATTTCCCGAATCTCAGCGATGGTTCAAGGCTAGGAAATCCTATGCTAATTCCCTAGCAATTAATTCGATTGTGGGATTTATTCTTGGGTTAGGAGATCGGCACGTTCAAAATATCCTTCTAGACGTGAATACCGCAGAATTGATTCATATTGATTTTGGAATCGCGTTCGATTTAGGTAAACTGATGCCGACTCAAGAACGTGTTCCTTTTCGTCTTACTCGAGATCTTGTACATGGACTCGGCCCGTTTGGTGTCGAGGGAAGATTTAAGACCACGTGCTGTGATGTTTTGAATTTGTTACGAAGTCAGAAAGATATTATTCTCACATTGATAGAGGTAGGTTTACTGTTTGAATTCTATTAGCATATTCCAAATTGATTCGATATGATTCCAATGGAATATTCGATTGTTCGGTTACCTTAGGTATATAATATTATGTACTAATATTTACATGATTAATATTGACTGTCAGAATCCTCATATTATCTTATTGTTTATTAGTTATCCAAGTTGTTTAATATTATATTTATATATATATATAATTTAACACTTATTGAAATCTGCTATAATTGGATATCACAAGCTTAATAAAAAGTATAAATAAATGAAAACAATAAACTGATAATTTGTTAGTAATTAAAATTTATTTTAAATTACAAGAAAACGCCATTCAAACGCACGATATATTTCGACAGTTTCACACTCATCAGCAGATTAAAAGCAACAAAAATAATTATATGGATTTTTATTGATATATTTAAACAAAACACTAATTTTTTAATATTAATAATCATAATAATAATAGCCCTAATAACAATAACAATAACAATAATATTGATAATTAAATATTTATAAAATATATTCAAAACATTTTTAATTAATTTAAAATTTTCATTTATATTATAATTTTTTAAAAAATTGATTTTAAAATCAACACTCAATTCTATGATCTAAATAATAGTAAAAATGGATATAAAAAAAATTGAGCCTAAATATGTGTTAGTATTGCCGTACTCTGACGGTTTTACAAATTATAAAAGGAAATTGTGTTCTGATCTCGTTTATCAATTTACATGTAATGGGTGTAATGCCACATACATTGCAGAGACTTCCCGTCATCTCTGTACCTGAGTTCTAGAGCATTGTCGATTGAAGGGTTTGACCAATATTAGTGAGCACAATAGAGGCTGTTAAAGTGAAATATGAATGTCTGGTTATAGAATTTTGTTGAAAAGTTTTAATAATTATTGGGAACGTGTGATATGTGAAGCATTGCTGACTACGAATGTTTTGAATGTTTTTAAATAGTTTACGTATGTTAAATCATGTTTTTTTTAATATTATTAAAATAATTGAAAATTTTAAATTACATTAATTTTTTAAAAAATTATAATATAAATGAAAATTTTAAATTAATTAAAAATGTTTTGAATATATTTTTAATATTTATTCATTTTTTTAAATTATAAGGACTTTTTTTGTTTTTCACCTCTGATTTCTTTATAAGTGACAATATTTCCTACAAAATTTGACTATGAATCAGATTTATTTAAGTATTCTCGAATTTTCGGTACGGCTTTTTTCAAGTGAATACCTTAAATAAATCTGATTGATAATCAAATTTTGTAAAAAATATTAATTTTTATACTATAAAAGTTTTGAAGTTTAAATATTAAAAATGAAATTTTAAAATTAGACAGGTCTATTTCACTCACGTAGCTGCTAGCGCTCAAGAACTCGGGCACAGAGATAAGGGGAAGTGTCCAATGTATGTGACATTATACTCATAGTGTACATTTATCTGGGTTATCGTGCTGCCTGATTCATATATTGTTTTATTATGTACTTTCAAATAAAGTTTTAATGAAATGTATTTGAATGTTTGGCGGGTGTTTTAAAAATGCGATTTGTTTTAATTTTCAAAATGATAAAACATTTACCGCTGCATTATAGTAAGCAGGTCGCGTGATAACTGATAGTGGCCAAGACTGAATACATCTTCCTACTACCATAATCATTTTTTTTCGAATCAGCACAATGTCACCAATAATTTTTGCAATATTTTGCCAGGTATAAAATAAATCTTTTGAATCTCCGTGGCTCTGAAATTCAATTGATGTATAAATTATGAACAACTAAATGTGTATTTAATGTGTATGTCCGAGTAAAACTTCACAAGGATTTTCGTATTTAAAATTCGTATTTTCTCCAACCCATCAAAAATGACGGCCTTTCTCGGTTTGAAATTTAGATTTACATTAATTAGTTATTTTTATTATAAGGACTTTTTTGTTTTTCACCTCTGGTTTCATTATAAGTGACATAATATTTTCTACACAATTTAACTATGAAATAGATTAATTAAAATATTCGAGAATATCTTAAATAAATCTGATTCATAGTCAAATTTTGTAGAAAATATATTTTTATTTATTTTACAAAAACTTTGTCTAAAATATAAATTAATTATTATTGCTACTGACAATTATGAGTAGATCATTAATATATGACATTTTACTCTACTTAGGTTTTGCTTCACGATCCATTGCATTCATGGAAACTTAATCCCCAACATGCTCGAGTGTTACACACAAAACGCGAGGCGGATAATGATTGTAATAATACATCAAATACTAGTTCGAAAACAATAGAGGGATTTGATAATAAGAGTCGCCCTGGTTCTAGTAAGTAACTAAATAGGTTTTGTAATTTATTAGTAATAATCAACAGGTCAAAATCAGATGGCAGAAAGGGTTATTCTGGAAATGTCTCGTAAATTTGCTGGAGCCGTTGATAGCAGTTATTTGAATTGTGAAGGCCATGTGAATTATCTCATCCAAACGGCTAGCAATGTTGAAAATTTAGCCCGTATGTTTCACGGATGGCAAGCGTATTTGTAAATTTTCTATTGGTCAATTTTCTAGTTTGAATTCATTTTGGGTGTCTTTATATCGATTTTTATATTTTTCATGTTCTGATGAATGATTATTTGAATTTATTGATCTATTGCGGTGGTTATAACCACAGTTGCTCGGTTTTTGTAGATATTTTTGTTCCCTTCATATAGTGTGGTATATTTGGTGCTAATCACTGGGAAAATTTTTAGGTAATTTCATTTTGACTTCAGGAATCAGTCATTTTTGAATGTCTTGATTTTAGTCATCGAAAATCAAAGAACATAAAATTTGACAGTTTTGTAATGGTATGAGATAATAGAGGATGTCACCGTCAGTTATCGTGAAACCTAACCCCTAAGGGATAGCCTTGAAATTATCGTATAAGCCAGGGGTTCTTAACCTTTTTTACTTCATACCTCACCTAATATTTAATTTTATGTTCTCACCTCCAGCATAATTAATTTATTTTAAGAAAAGATAAGTAACATAATTAGTGGTATACCAACATTACATATTTTATTTTTACCATTTTAATATATATATTTATAAAAAAATCATATTTAATTCATACTGATATTAAAAAATTATATTTTATATTAAATTTCATGTTGACAAAATTTATTTATGTGAAAAATTTAAAGAATAATTTCCAATTATAACAAAAATTAATAAAATCTCATACCTCCCCCAACACATTAGTATACCTCACCGGTTAAGAAACCCTGTAATAAGCGGAAATTGGGGCGGGATTAAAATTTAATTGAAATTAAAATAAAAATATTTGTAATTAATAATAAAAATAAGAAGAATAGTAAAAATAGATGAAATGTTTTTATTGAATCCCAGTAACACTCATTAACAGTTTTTAACTTAAATTCCATATAATTTGGAATTCTTGAACAGCTTTAATGAATTTGGCAGTCGTGAACTTATTTGTCTGTTCACGAACTCTATTTTATGAATGATTCCTTTAGCTTCTGTCCTTGGTATCCTCCCCATTTATCAGTGTAAATAGTAGACCCAATTAGGGCACGTCTTACTATAGTCATGACAAATGATTAACAGCTTTAGTTCGCCTGTTAACTATACCAATTGCTCAGTATTTTTGTCCCGATTATTCTTAAAGTTATAAAGATGTGTTGGATTACAGTCGACATATCTATTTCACAGATACTGTTAATTTCATATCTAGCCTTTAAATAATAGTATAAAACCTGTTCTCATTTTTGAGATTAGAAGATATTGGATGGTGTCTTTCTACGTTTAACATCTATTCTATGTCTAGTAATAGTAATAAATCAATGTCAGAACTGTAAATATGCTTTAAGTATTAATATACGTTCGCACTAGTGCTGGGTACTGTTAGAAAGAACTTTGCATGAGTGGTCAACGGGTGGACTGTGAATCCCCATACGGTAGGTCCTCTAAAATTATTACCACTAGACACCTGTTGACACTACGTTGGAAATGTGTACTAGTGGACGGAAGGTTGACAAAAGGTGTGCTCTTTTGCAAGAACTCCTAATGCCTTAACTTTCCGTGGGTTCATGGACTATCATAGAAGGTTTATTGTCCAAACCATTTCGGTCCCCTTCTAACTACCCTTCGTAATCTTGGAATAATATGGCTTTAGTTGTTGGATCTTTTAAGTCATATAATTTTAAGAGTTCGTAGATTACAAATTTTCAGCACAAAAAGGTGAATCGAGATCAAATATGTGGGTGAACTGTCCTAGTAGACGGGCTTCTTTCGCGCTAGCTGGGCTGCCGCAAACACCAGTGGGTATATCACTGCGTTGCCATCTTGGCAAGCCGACAGTGCCATTTCCAAACTGCGTATTTGTATTTTCTGGGTTTGTCCTAGTTGTTTTTCCTCCGCTCATCCACGCTGTGCAGCGGTCAATCGCTGGTAGATTGCTTTTACTTTTGTGGGTTTCGCCACGATGAACGGATCTTCTGAATCTCAAGGAACATTTGAAGTATCTAAACTGTCATAATTCTTCATTATTACGTCCGTTTTCAAGAGTTTAGAATTATATATATATATATATATAATTGATAATTAAAGAAATAAGAGGTTCTAATTAAAATTTATTTTATACTACAAGTTCCTTATCTTCTAGTCTGGTTTCTGCGATATGAGCCCGAATCGAATCTGGACTGATCCCGAGCATATGAATGCTCTTGACGTCTCGTGGGACTGCCGTCATAGTCCTGTATGTTTCTTGGAAACAATTTTCTGGGTATTACTACGTTCATGGACGTTGTAGGTTCTGCCAGAGCGGGATCATCCAATTCATATGACACTTCGTATGGTGGAGTGTAGCCATCGATGCTGGGAATCCTCCCGGCGGCAATGTCCGCGTTTATCCTGGCTAGACGCCTTCTAGCCATAGTTACCTACCAGTTTGTTTGTTGCTGGTGAATTTCGAGGCGAGCAAGGGTGAATTCTGCTCGTTGTCTGGCTTCGCAGGCTGGATTTCGACCTGGATCTTTCTTTATTGTCACATATGGTAAATCCACTTCATCGCAGTCGTTAAGACGACTCTCTCTGGATTCTCTCACAGGGGAGATCGAAAATCCCGCGTCCCACATAGCTTGTCGGCATCTGGCTGCCGTTCGTGCTGGGAAACGCACCGTAATTTGGGACGCATCGATCCTGGATTCGTCTACGATAATGAATTATAATAGACATGATTCTATACATTGGTTCAAAATTAACAAAATTTGCTGTGACTTTCACGAGAAAGGTTAGCAGATATCTCGATTGTATTAAGGGAAAATATCATGATGCTTAAATTTTTCTTACGTCTCATGCCTTTTATCGGTGTCTGGCCAAAGGATTAAAGTTTCCTCTAAGGTCATTCGACTTGGCTCTTAAGATATCTCTATCTAGAAGTTACGAATGGCGAAGTAGTAAGCGATTTATTTGTTGAAGCTTTTGGTTCGATTTCGTCGCCGGACCTTATCTTTTATATTTATTTCACGATTTCGTAACAACCGTACAATAGGAGGATGAACGCGATTAATTGGGGTCCTAGGTTAGTGTCGTGGCGAGTCATAATTATAGGCCAATATTATAGGGTATGGAGAGCCTAAATTTGAATGTGAATGATTTCTTGATTATTGGCCTGGTGGTTATGCATAGATGATATTCAGAGTTGTTAAAAATTTATGGGACGATCATTTATTGATTATAAACGGCGGGTTTGTTTGCTAGAAATAGGTGAATGACTGACACTATATAATATGGAATGAGACAAAACAAATCATTTCTTATTGCATATTTTATTATATAATTGGTACTCATAGGAGAGTTTTATTCGTTCCTTCATTATTTTGGGCTCCTCGGTGCTCATTCTTTGGGGATGTTTCGGAAGTATTGCTCGTCAAATCGGGGCATCGCATATAATTCTCAGGAATAATTGGTTAAAAGACTATATATATCTGTCCATATCGGCATGGCAATTAGCCGATATCGATCAATAAAATTTTCTGCCCCTCATGAGACGTGGCATTTAAAATTTCTCACTGCACAATATTTTTTTGGAAAATGTGCTATTTTGTGCACCCTTTCTTCTGCATTATCACTCATTATTTGCTGACGTGTCATGACGTCATTCAATATCTAGTCGCGTGATCGGTGATTTTATTTTTTATTTATTTATACTCGAAAAATTTTATTTAGTTAATACATTTCGTTTTTCTTGTCATTGTTCTACCCGCTGAAAACCCTAGTAAGCATTTTCTTCATACTTCCTCAGTCACTTATGTCTACTAGGTTCCATGTCCATTGGATTTCGTGGCTCCTCCATTCCTAAATCAAACTACTGAGATTTCAATGCACTCGATCTTCTAGGATGATAACTATTGTTCCTTCTAGGTGATACGCAGCAAGTTCATGCCTCGCCACAGATTTATAGAAGAGAAACACCTATTACTTGGGATTAAATGTATTGTGTTTAGTCGGCCAGTATCTTATTTAAGTGACATTATGCCACAGTTCTGCTCTCCATTCTTAACTCAATTATTAGTGAAAATGCGATGATCTATATTTATGTATGATTTTCAGATCTATTTTTAATAATTACGTACAAGGAAAATTATGCTCTTTATTATTAATTCCATCATTAATAAAAAATGCGATGATCTGTATTTATGTGTGACTCTCAGAAAAATTAAGCACAAGGGTATTTCTATTACCATGTCTAATAATGGACGGCTGATTTTATGAAATCTCACTCATTCTGGTATTATTGGTGTTGCATTTTAATTTACCGTATTTTCATTACTAGCACCGCCATTCCATTACCGTTAAAGTTTTGTATTATTAGTTTTATTCCGCCTTAGATTAATTATGCTTTTGAAGGTTACTCGGTTCGGTTCCCCTTTTAATATTTTATAGATTACCGTTACATTATTTCCATAATTCTATTTCATTTTAACCTATCTCTCTGTTCAGACTCGCATCTTAGAAATATGCACGCCAAAGTTTTCGGGTTATATAATTAATTATAAACCTTTAGGCCATTTATTGAGATTGTCATTTAAATCTATTTAGACTTATCTATTTAAACCGTTACTTGGATGTATTGGTTATACCTTTTATGTTAACTTTACCGTCATTAAATGATTATGCCTTATTAAAGTCTGTTAAATTTGATTGTTATGTCAGATTATTCATTTTATGTTAACATTATCGTTATTAGGGCCTTTAACTCAGATTATTATTCATTTTGATTATTCATTTTGAAGATTTATTTTCAACATTAACTTTATAGATATTAAGGCTTTAAGCTCAGAGTTTTATTTTCGATTATTCATTTTTATGATTGATTTTCAACGTTGCAACGATTCTATTACTCTTTTCTCACACTCACCTCCCTTATTTGATTCTAGGGTTAGATATATCGATATTATGATATTACGAGTGCCCACTGGACTACTCGGTGTAGATGATTTTGAGCCGATGAGTAACGTGATTTTAGGTCGAGTTTTCGTGAGATGGATGACGAAGAGGCAGCCAAAAGACTTCTTCTCCACCTTTCATCTTTCCCTATTAACGGCATGTATTGACGTTTGGGTTCTTGCTTTGCGCACGCCAGAACCTTAATGAGCACGAGATATTGGAGGATGGACCGCACTTACACATCTTGATAGGTATATAGATTTTACTGACTTGTGGTGATTTTTCGGCTGTGGGCCGGAAAAATTTCGACATAGTAGAACGCTTTCTGTCAATTTATGCATTGCATAAGACATTGTTTGTATCATAGTTAACCATCATCATTCATAAAATATTTCCCCATACATGTTTTCAATTAAAGCTTACTTGAGATTGCTAGAAAACTTGAATTTTCTCACAAAAGTTTGCAAACACTTTGCATTTTTTTTCTGTGAAAATGAATTGGTATATATATCTGTTCTGTGACCCTAACCTTGCGTGTTCTTTTTGATGCATTTAAACAAAATTCGACCTTGATCTTATTTGTTATATCTAATTCTTATTTTATTAATTTCTATATTAAATAATAATTCTTTTTATTTTGCTTTTTAATAGAATATTTTTTATTGAAAATATTCCGTTTTATGCGTTCGCTGCTAATCTTTATGAATTATCTATTTGGCGGTCAAATTTTATGTTTTCTTGTTAGTTTTATGTTAGTTTCATGCTGATCTTGATGCGTTTTGTCATTATTTAAAATTTTACTTTTATGTTTTTGATTTTATATTTTTATTGCATCTTTCTCGTATTTTAAGGTTGTTGAATTGATGTTTATGTGTCTGATTTTAAATCTGCATGTTATATTTGAGTGCTATTTCCAATTCATTCAAACAAAATCCAGTGCTGGCCCAACATTAATAATATATTAATAAAGTTCTTAAAACAAAAAACCTATTTTGATTAATTTAAAAATAAGAGAGTTGAATACAATAAGAAAATTTATTCAAATCAAATAAAGTTGTATAAATTTACCCTCTACTCCAATGAATATCTTGTATCTGGAATTCACAGAAATTTCCACAAGATATGTTAAAGATCCCGTTATATAAATTGAAATAAAAACCAACATTATAAAGAAAAATCCAATTAATGATAATATTCGTCCTGGCTATGCGGTGTAACATCCAACGGATTTCGCGACCTGAACTGACTGATTGAGAGTACGAGTTTGTTTCTGCTCAGTTTTACCGAGCATAGATTTCATTTCATGACGATACCAAAAATATTTCCATTTCATAAACTTGATAGGGAGAGTTGAGATTGATTGACTCTAAAAATTAATTTGATGAACATGACTGCAGTTTTTTCCGAAATCTCCAATCATTAGAAGCCATCGCAAACAAGGCGTGTTACCGATTGTCTTAAAATTACTTATAGAGAAGAGTAAAAATCTTATTAAACATGACTAAATTAAAATTACCTTCCATTGGAATTACATGCAATCTATTTGTATTCCTTGTCTGGAATCCTCGCGAGCAGTTGAGGAAGGATTGCAGATGGATAAGTATGGGTGTCCATGAGTACGGTAGTTGCAAAGGGGAGTAGTAGTTGGGTAATTCTAATCGTCTTCAGTCAGGGCTCAATCTGATTGGCCATTCGATTTTTTCTTCAATGCCACGAGAATTATTTTAACATGTAGCCCCTAGCAACACTAATGAGAGGTTTCTTGTGGCAGTTAAATTAAAATTATCTACATGCATCACTGAACGCCTCAGAATATTTTTTTTGTCTTGTAGACAAATCTGTTGTCGACCGAATGTGAAATATATTCAATAACAAGAATTCATTTAATAAAATCTTATTAATTTTGTTAGTCTATTTATTATAATTGAAATATTTACAACAACAGGGATTTATTCAATAAAATCCTATAAATTTGGTTTAGTCTATTTTATTTATCAAGGGGGATTTTGGTAATTATTATTGGATGGTCGTTGTTGTTTCCCCACACCCATGTTATCCTTGTTTTCGTACGATAATCGAGTGATAAAAATTAGTTCTACGGCTTTATGAGGATCATAACATATATTGTCGTCATGGCCGTTATTGCGGAAATGGTTCGATATAAATTGTTCGTCGATTGGAGCCTCCATCGCTTCCAACGCCGGGTCATCTAATTCGTACTCTAGTGCGTACCCATCGGTACTTGGGATACGGCCTGGGGCGATGTCTGCGTTGATCCTATCCAAACGACGTCTGACCATGGCTACCTGCCAGTTCGTTTGCCGTTGGTGCTCTTCCAATTTGGCCAGCGTGAACTCGGCCCTTTGTCGAGCCTTCCGGCAGGGTTTCGTCCTGGCTAGCGCTTGGTCGCGACATACGGTAGTTCTACTTCATCATTTCGAGAAATACGATATCCGTTCGACCCTGTCACCGGAGACATCGAGTAACCGGCGTCCACATCGCCTGGCGGCACTGTGCAGCTGACTTTGCCGGAAATCGAATTGTCATTCTCGAATCATCGTTCCATGATCCGTCCGCGAGGGTTGCGTTTCGTCCTAAACAACATTATAGATATACGTTGTGAGTAATAATAATAAAGGGATCAGGAGAGTATCTAAGTGATTCCTTTCGACTTATTTCCTCTGTGGCATTGTAATTTATGCGATTTGTCTCGTCTATGAAGTTCAAATGGTGAATAAATATATTATTCTTTATTACTTAATAATATAACCTACTAAGCGATTCACACTAGGTCACCGTGTGAATACGTCCAAATTCATCAGAAATTTAGTTGATTGCTTACAATTAGAGTGACTTTACTTAGATAGCTTCCTGTTTCGAGATATTCTAACTCTACGGTGTTTACAACTTATACTGCATAGATAATAATTTATCAATCATCTTCGTGTTGTCGCTATATTAGACCTAATACCTCAGTGTCGGGTGGCAGTTGTTTGATTCTTGGTTATGTCAGCATCGTCATAAATCAAGAAAAACATTGGTCAGAAAATGAATTGATAACTCATTTAAACGGATGTTAGCATGTTAACACGGACGATGAAGGAGTGATGCGTAAAATCAAAGGCAAGATAATTCTCATTCAATCGATTTTATTTAAAATAGAAATGGCTGTACGCGGAATTATAGATTTAAATCGCTATCTTTGGGCATTCAATTTTCTTTTTGTGATACATCATCGCTGAATTGGAGTTCTGCATTGTGTGTTGAGACTTCCGAATGATTGTCGAATATTTTCTGGCATCTACGTATTTACCTCGTCAAAAATTAATTGAAACCAGTCATACATAAATTTAGGTAATTACTCGTGTGATCCCACTCTTCCGATATTTTCCTCTACTGGACTCCTCGTTGTTCGTTGGAGCTGGTTTGTCTCTTTTTATCATTGCTCGTTCTTGGAGTCATCAGGATTCCTTCCTTCTTTTTCTCCGTCATTTGTGCATTCATTTTTGTAAAAGAAATAATCCACCATTCATTTACTGACTATTTATAGTAACCTGGTTCATCGATGTGTGCGGTGTGGCATTTAAACAATTGCAAATCGATAGGGTTTTTCTTCTTGTCGATTGGTGAAATTAACATTTCATTTTTGTTCTAATTTATTCATCGAATTAATTTGGTTGTGCTCACATGCGGTATGTGGTTGTTGATTGATTACTGCGGATGGTCGTGACTCATTTTAATTTGACTAGATCATCATTTATGTTGGGTTTTTCATTTTATTAATGTCAATATATTCTACTCGTCATATATTTACTTGTGGACGATGGAAGTATCCAAAATTATTAATAAAAAAAGTCTCAGTGGTACTATGCGGATTGATTTAGGTGACTTTTTAATTCATAAAGTATTTTATTTACGCTTATTAAACTCTCTCTAGTGCGTTGGTCGGTGACGAGTCTTCCAAATCTCCCATTCAATCTCGGTTAGCATGGTAGAAGATGGCAGAGACACTCTCTACTTCAGTCTATCCTTCAATTTATGGCTCGAATTCCTTTCATGATTACCTACTGTTTTTATATTATGAACTGTTGAGTCTCTGATGATAGTGCTTTAATGCTTTTATCCTAAAATGGATGATTATGGCTGTTTCATGTGGTGGCTGATTTGAACTGACTATGACTGGGGATTATGATGGGTTTACCTATACATATTGTGAGATATTTTATTATTGTGTCAATTGACTTTGATTAACTAAATCTTTTTATGGTTCTTAGCTGCTGGTTCGTTATATTTTATCTTAGTACTCATTACGAGGGTTACCCATATTTTATCATTAAATTTTTAATTTAAATTTATTTTTCTCTATTAATCCTCGCTCATTCTTTGCACTTCTTGACTATTAATTTTAGGGTTTACTAGCGTTGTTAATATTCCTATTTATCATCATCAGCAAATCGTAAATATCATCTATTTATTCCTATTCGTCTTTAACATGCCATTTAAGGTTCACTGGGACACTCGACTTATTCAACTCACTTCTTGCCAGTACTGTACAATCTTAATTATATAAACTTACGCGGTATGCTGAATATTATTTACTGAATGATTTTGAGTACTATGATATTCTAGTTTTATCCTAGTGATTCTCTTAACTTAATTTTTCTAATCTAGCACTTTATAAACTTTAATAGATATTAAGCGAATCTAATTTGTTTAATGCTTTTATTCACTTTATTAAATTAATTTAAATGATTTAGTCAATTAACTTTGTCGTTGCAACGAGTTACGCTCGTTTTTGTCCCCACTCACCTCCTTTATTTGATCTTAAGTTTAAACATATTGTTAAGATCAAAAAGTGGGGTCTACGATCTTAACACAGTTTACTTTCTGACTCCAAATTTATATATCAAATAATAATGAATTAACACACAAAAATATAAAAAGGTCGGTTGTGGTCTTATGTAAATGAATAAGACAAGTCAATTAATTACTTACAAATGTTAATAGGCGTTACAACAATTTACAATTATAAATGTGTACAGTTAAAAGTTTTGAAAGAATTCCCGATCAAATGATCCTTGCTCAAATGGCCCGCAAGAAGTCGATGATCACTATGTAGACGCAACGACTTATCTTAAAATTCAGAGGGTAAGCATATTTAATTTTTGCGCACCCCAAATACCGCGAAAGCTGTTAACTGCTTTGGGTATTTTGATTTTAGATTAATTAATTTATTTAGAAGCCCGATTTGAGAATCCGCTTTTGAAACTTTAGTTTATTTAACAAAACAAAACATACAATTTGTTTCTGGATAATTGGTATCCAAGTCTCGAATAGTTTCCAAATGGCCTCTTTTTCTAGTTAATTCGCAAATGCTTCTTTCTCTTGAAAAATTGTAGATGTTTCTGATTTGATTCTCTTGCTTTTGATTTCTCCCAAATTTGATTCTCTCACTACTTTTCCAATCAGTTCTATTTATATAGTCTTCTTGAATTAAATTGTTGATCAAATTTTCAGGCTGTTGTTATAATCTAATCGTTCTAATTTTGGGCTAATTCTTCCACTTGAGCTAAATTGTAGTTAATATCTTCAGGCTGTTGTTTGAAATAAATCGTTCTAATCTTTTTCTACTTTATTATTTTTGCTCTCCGTTGTGCAATAAATTTCCAAATGGTTTATATTTTCTAATTTATATTGTTATTTTGAACCAGCTGGATTGTTTTCGGATCGGCTGTACAATCAAATTTTATAATTTATTGTTTTCTTCATATCGGCCCTTTAAACTAAAATGTCTTAGTATTTATATTAAAAATTTAGGATTGATATTAGTGGTTAATTACTATATTTACAATTAAAGAATTATTAAAATACTATTTTTAGATTTACGTCATCAAGAATCCTAATTTAGTAATATCTTGATGACGAATCTATCTATTAAATTACTATTATTTATTTTTAGTAATTTTTTTTATGACGTCACTAAAACGTCATTTTATTATTTTACACGTCACCGTTTAGTGACGTCAATCTGATTATGATTTTCAGGCTAAGAGCCTATCCCTGACAATATTGATATATCGATTTTATGAGTGTTCACTGGACTACTCGATGTAAAAGATTTTAAGCCGATGAGACACTAATAATTTAGATCGATTTTTCGGGAGATGGATGACTGAGAGTCAGCCAAAAGACTGCTACTTTATCTTCCATCTACCCCTATAAATTGTGTAGGTGTACAGGGAAACTTTATTGCTACTGGTTGTTACCTTTCGCCAAATCACATGCCTCTCCTGTTACCATCATACACCCATGGATTAAACCATGTTGGTAATGCGTATGATAGCCGAATGCCATTCAAGCAGGTGAGCACTGTTTAAATACTACTCCTCGAATAACCTTCGTTTCAGGTTCAAAGCGGCCGCTAGAAGGTCTTGCGAGTTATTTTATGTTCCCATGATTCCGAAATATACTTGGTTCCTTACGTCTAAATAATGAACATGTTTGGGAGTGTATCGAATATCAACGATACTAGTCGACTTATAGGTTTTAACCGCAGGCTATAGAGTGGTAACGGAATTAAATCTGTATTTTTAATTTACCATTCGTTAATACGATAAGATAATTTACGTATTAATTTACTTTATTCTGTTACTAAGGTCTATGCAACCTTTATTATACACTTATGCCACATTTAAAATCGACGATATTTAAATCACGAAATAAACTAGCACGTAATTTAAAATTTAAATTAGTAATATTTAATTCAAGAAATAAACTAGTATGCGATTTATTTAAATTTTAAAATTACAGGAGATAACAACAACAGAACAAAAATATTTGAGATAACACGATATAAGTCTTCGCAGTTCAAACCAAAACATCCAGTCGCAAGGAAGTCTAATCTCTCGTCTCCGTCGATGTCCACGGGCAGACAACGACGCTTGGGGCATCTTGAAGGTGGTTTTAGGGTCGATCGCCTGAGTTCTCCTCTTTGGGTGATCATCGGCTCAACCACCGAAATGATTAGTGGCGATGAGCGTCCACTTGTTGGTTCAGTTTCTACCACTGGGTGGTTTGGCATTGTAGAGATGTTGACCTGAGTGGGGGACTAGATTCCCAACGTACAAATCGTGATCTGGGTTAAAGAGGGGTGCGAGAAGAGAGGTTGCACGGCGTGTATATTATTTCTAAGTAGGAGGTGGGGCTATTATGTTCCTCAGCAAACGCACTTCGATGCTCCGTAGTCTCTGTCTCCGGTGACGGTTCCTGTTCGGTTTATGCCGTCGATTTCCCGGGATATTCTCAGAGATACCCGTCGAAGGCTTTTGGCAGGATATTTGAGCTTCAGCCTGAGTTGGCAAGTGATGGGCAGGAATTATGTCTAATTCCTGTGCCAATTTTCTGCTCTGCAGACGAGCTAGGAGTTCTCTTTCTATGAATATTTGCCGGAGCGCAGCGCTCTGCTTGGATATAGTCATCCGCTGGCTCCGGTTTTCAATAATTAAGTCGTCGGGGGCTCGAAAGAGACGTAAGATTTTCTGATAAAGCCCTTTGGTTGCTTCAGGCGAGCACCAAGTGCCCTTGACTTTATGGTATTTCTCCTTGAGAATGGCGTTTTCGCGCTCTAACTTCTCAATCTTCTGAATCATTGCCACTACGGACGGAGTGGGAGAGATTCGGGGGATCCTTGGTAATTGTGACAATGAGGCCATAAATTGTTAATCCGCAAATTTGGCAGAGAGATGGAGAGTTATTGAGAAACTTGGACTATTGATAGATGTAATTTATTGTCAAGAACGTTTGACTTTTGTCTTCAAACGTAAGAATCGAGTGATTGTGGAGATTTACGTTCTACAAAACTATAGTTAGGACAAGGATTTAATTCAAGTCTACTTGATGATTTATGAATTTTAAATCGATTCGTCGGGCTTCTTCCTATTGTCTTAGTTAACTTTCTAATCTATTAATATCGATTTGTTTTTGTGACTTTACTAAATTACTTTTGTAGTTATATCGATTATATTAGACTAATTTTTAATAGTAGTTGGTGAATCAGTAATTTAACATACATCAATATGAAGCTATTACCTGCATACTTTTAATCAATATTAATTTTTTTAATTTTTTTTTGAATAAATGGTCAATTCTAGAACAATGCCACTTGCAACAATTCCCTACTGATGATGGCGGGATTTTTATTGGGTCATTAGTATCGGATAGACGGAGTTATATCATTTGAATGGAATTGTCATACTTTTAAAAGATTTTAGTCATATACCTTAATAGTGGAATCAATTTTTATGGTGTTTCCCAACTGTTGAGGTTACCGTATTTATAGTACTCTAAACGCATTCACCTTTCCGGAATTCATTTTGGGAGCGGTAAAAAAGTTTGCGTCAGCCTTTTTCGCGGTGCGATTTTATTGATAGTTTTACTGATACTTGTTTTTCCTCGTTGTTTCACTCGCTGACTCAAATCATTTGTGAGATTCCTTATCCATTAGCTTGCCTCTAGATGTTTCTATTTGCGACGAACGATTTGTACTTAATTAAAAATGTGCGTATGACTTGGTTAGTTCCTATGTCATACTCTTTTGCTGATACCCTCCTGCATTCAGATTTGACCAATACTTTTAATTTTAGTAATCGTATGATTTATAATCTACCTTTAGCTAACTAGTCGTATTATGACTTTGAAGAGGGTTTTATAAAAATTTCACTTACTGATCGGCCAGCAATCACCCTTGATTCCCTTAACTAATAACACTCGTGATTTTAATTTCTGCTCGTCTCGACCGACGTTTCCATCAGCCGTTACAAGTGGTAAAACGGCGCCCTGTGGGTAAAGTCCTCCGTCTTACGACCAGACCTTGCTACGAACAACCGAGTTTTCAAGAGTGCGCGGTCAGAAACCACAACTAACGAAAGCTAACTCGTTAATCGGATCACCGACCTGCCCTCTTGAGATCTATTCCGATACTTAAGTATACATATTTGTCGGGACCTCTTCATATAATTAGTCAAAAACATATAAATGAGCATCCAAAACAATTTATAAAGAGTTATTTAACTTATAATCATGTTAACATATAAATTACAAAGAAAGATAACATAACAAATCAAAATACAATCCTTACTTCAACTAAAATTGATCAAAATTTTGATTAACTAGTGATAGTTAATTTTTTGAGTTATAAAAGTAAAGTAATGAATTTGGTCACTGTTTATATAGTAATTTTATGCGTGTGTGCGACCAATAGGCGATTTTTCGCCATTTTAAAGGGTTTTTATTATTTTTATTAATTTTGTTGGGCCAGAACAGAGTTTCGTTTAAATGAATCGGTAATATCACGCAAATACCACACGCAGATTTAAAATCAGACTCATAAAACATCAACTAACCACTGAGAAATATGAGAAAAGAAATAATTAAAATATAAAATCAAAAACATAAAAATAAACTAAAATGATAACAGATGCAACAAGATCCGCTTGAAATAAACACAGAAATAACACGAAAACATGAAGATTTGAGCGAAAATTGACAATTTTCAAGAAAAAGTAAGAGTTCATGAAAGTTAGAACTCAAATTAAAATAATTTGAATTGGAAACAATTCAATTAAAAACAAAAAAATAGAATTGTCAATTTAAACTATGAAATTTAATAAAATTATAGCTAGAATATACTAGTAACCAAATTTTGACAACAAAATTTTGAGAAGTAACACTCTCGTTTTTAATAGAAACCATACTTAAAGAAGAATCTATTTTATTTGATAAGCGGACGATTTCTCGAGAACTTTCTCCACCCAACACACGAACCATCTCAAGAGAGCTCTGTTCGAGTGTCTGTGTGGGGAAAGGTATTATGTATTGAATGAAGGAATGATGCATCAACTATGAATGTATTTGTACTATGAAAATAAAGCTTATGAAATGAATATGATATGTCGAAATTTTTTCCGGCCCACAGCCGACACAGCACCGCAAGTAATCAAAATCTACACATACCAACCGAACTGTGTAAGTGCGTGTATAATCGCCAATAGTTCGTGCCCGTGAAGGCTCCGGCGTGAGAACGCAGGAGCTGGAACGTCAATATCATCCGTTATAGGGGAAATTGGAAGGTAGAGGGGTAGTCTTTTGTCTATTCCTTTGCCATCGATTTCCTAAAAAATCGACCTAAACTTATGAAAAACAATCGGCTTAAAATTTCGACACCGATTAGTCCAGTGGACACTCATAATTTTCTAATATTGGCATATTCAATCTTAAGGTCAAATAAGGGAAGGTAACGGGTTTAAAGAGCGTAAATCGTTGCTATGATAAAATATTAATAAAACGATGTGAATCGTCATTAAAGCCAAAATCTAAACTCAAGCGAAACTATTAATAAATAAATTATTAAACCAAAAGGTTAAATTCAATAAGAAAATAGGTCATTACAGCGAACCCTAAAATGATAACGATAAATTAGCATAGTAGAGACTTAAATTAGATAAGAGAACTAAAGATGGACGATTAAAATGAAACTTAAATTCAAAACTAGAAATAAATTACCAAAACAAAACTTAAAATTCAATAAGCAATAAACAAACGAGAATTCAATAAGAAATTCTAGAACTGAAAGACTACGAGGAACCGATGTTCAAAAACGATAGAATTAAAACGTTATGTTGGGCCAGAACACAAACGGCCTTGTAAATGTTTAAATGAATCGGTAACACACATGCAAATATAACATGCAAATTTAAATTCAAACCTATTAAAACACCAATTAACCCTATCAAAATACGAGAAAGAAAACAATCACATATAAAATTACAAACACAAAAATATATTAAAATAATAACAAAGCGCAACAAGATCCGCACGAAAACCCAACGATTTTGACCGAAATTTGACAATTTATAAAAAGGCGAGATTTCATGAAAATGAAATAAAAATCAAATAATTTGAATTAGAAATAATTCAATTAAAAATCTAAAGAAAAAATTGTCAAATAAAATCTCAAAATAATAAAATTAAAGATTAGAATATACCAGAAAATTCCAAGGTCAAATTTTGTTTTACTAAATCAAAAAGAACACGCAAGGTTAGGGTCGTACAATAGGTATATATACCGATTCATTTTTACACAATTTTAATCAGCTTTTCAAACTTGAAATCAATTTTTCAAAAACTTAAAATCGTTTTACTCGATGTAAGTGTGAGTTATATTTGAAACTTTCTCTCCGCGTCGAATCCTCGCAACCTCAATGGAGCTCTGCTTGAATGTCGGCGTGGGGAGAGTGATGTTTTTATGATATTTTCGTTTATGATTGGATTGGGTAACTTATATGTTATTTTAATAAAATATTTATAATGCATAAATTTGTTTTATATTGTCGAAATTTTTCCGGCCCACAGCCAAAGACACACTACAAGTTATTAAAATCAAACATACTATTCGAGTTCGTGTAAGTGTGTGGAATATCGCCAATGATTCGTGCCCGTGAAGACTCCGGCGTGCGGAACGCAGGAGTCGGAACGTCAATATTATTCCGTATAGGGGAAGAGAGGGGTAAGGAAGTGGTCTATTGGCTATTTCCTCGTCTCTCAATTTACATAAACTCGACCTAAACTATATTTACATACGGCTCAAAATCTTCACATGAGTAGTCCAGTGGGCACTAATTAACTATAGTATGAACACAATGCGCCTAAGGTCAACCAAGGGAAAGGTATCGGAGAAATATAAAATGAAATCGTTGTTATGAATTAAAATCAACTATAAATCCAAACTATTACTATGAATTTAATATAACCATAAATTTCAAACTATTAATATGAAGTTAAAGTAATCATAAGTGCGGAGCGGTTGCCATGAACTCTTAATAATTAATAAATCTAAGTTAGGGTCACGATTTTAAATAAATTATAGTAGTCGTTATGAACTCAAAGGGTATACTATTAAGTAAAATGAAATATAATTTTTAAGTTGTCGCTTCGTACTAACATCAATAAAATAACCGTTAGGAACCGTTGACATTGTGAACTTTTAATTCGTTATAGATAGCCAAAACTGCTCAAATAAATGTAAAATTCCCGTAACAATTGTAAATCACTGATGTCATAATGAGAGTCAACATTTCCATTTAATCGAATGAAGGTTGCGGCGATTAATTGAACAATTTAATGTTCTAGTAAGCTTCGGCAAAATTATTTGGAAAAAGATAAAATAGCGTAGCTACGGTAACCACAAAAGTGAATATGAACTAGGAAAATATAAAATCGGAATAACAATGAGATAAAAGGTTTTCCCAGTATGGCCGAACTAAAATACTACGTTTAAGATAAGGGAATGGAAATTTTTTTTGGAAATAAACAGTTGATAAGAGTTAAAAGGAAACAAGAACAAAAATTTATTCCGACATTAAATACCGACGGATTAATGCAAGAGAAGTTAAGTCTTGAGCAGCCAAGAGCAAGTCAAACGTTGAGATGCTCGGATTAAATAAAATTGGGTTCCAAAAATTTCTATCTCTATTAAATGTGATTACCCACCGAATTAACACCATAAAATATAAATACCCTACGAAAATATTAAAATCGAGGATTAATGGGAGAATAATATTAATGCAACCTACTCCTGGAGCGAAAACTAATTGCCAAAGAAATTCTTCACCCTTCCCCAAACAAAATAAAATCATAAAACGTAAATCATGTAAAAGAAAATAAAGTCAATATTTTACCCAGCATGTGTACAATTAGTCAAACGATATAACAACAGAGTATTTCCAATAGGTTAGTCAAATTCCAACACATTTTTCCGAGCGAGAAGATACCTCGCTTGATCATCATCGTTTCAATTTGAGATTGGAATCATTTGTAGGCTCATTTGGCAGGGAGTTCGAAGTTACCAAATTCCCGATCCGAATAACCACGACCTCCGAACGCAATTCACTACCATATTTTGATTAGTTAGCCATCAACGCGACAACTAGAAATATATAATTTTATATCTACGACTAACAAATAATTTACCTCGAAAATAAATGACATGGGGAAAGAAGGACTGTCATCAATAATCCATGAAATGAATAGTATTACTAAATTTTGTATCCATCCGATACATAACATAAACAAAATCGACGAATTTCCAAAATATATAATATGGAACGTGACATTTCGCGAGAATGTCACGATCCATGAATCTCGAATAGACACGCACACCCTTTTATTTTCTTTTCCTATCTATGCCCCAAGCTATATAAGAGATTTGATCGGTCGAAACTGATAGAAGATTTTTGGAAAAGGTCAAAATGTATGAACAATTTGATCCTACTGACGAAAGTACAACAACCAGGATACCCGAGGAGGATAGGGGCATGAATATGGGGTCTCACAATTTGGGTAAGTTTTGTTTCCTTTTGAATTAATCTGCCTTATTCTTTGTATTAATTTATTAGATGATAATTAAATTTAGATTTTAAATTTGTTTAATAAGTAGTTTTATTGACTGTTAATAATTTCTTAATATAGTATTAATTACCCTTTGATAACCATTTAGAAATCGTATAAAGGAGGACCTAAATATCTCCCCAAAAATTCGTGCAAAGAGCTCCCAAATTAGTTGGCCATTTAGATATTGTTTTGGATTTTTAAATCATTTACAACTTTAGATGTTATTCTTTAAATTCGCTTATTTATGGAGAAGCAATTTTGTGTCAATTAATAATATTTTTACACTGATACTTCAATAACTACTGTTATTTTGAAATCTTTGTTTCATTTAAAATATAATTATTCGATTTTTGCTTACATGAATAAACATATATCGCCATTAAAATTGTTTTCCATTAAATTTTTAACTGAAAAGTACATGTTTTTCTTCTGTTTGAAAACAACCACGAAAGATTCCAATCAACGTTTACGTTTATTATTTAGGTGATCCGATTTTGACAATAAGAAAATAATTTTGTTTAATTAAATAAATTCAACAATGAATAAATATGGAAGTGGGAAAGGGTTACTAATTAGAACTTTAGGATAATTATTATTGCGTAAATTAAAATCAGCCTTTTGAGCAACCATCCAATGGTCAACAAGAGTGGACCACATATTTGTGATTATTTTGAAAGGAACCAAAAGACGACCAACTCATCTAAAATAATGAAAGGGTTATCAAAATAATAACACTTAAAGCAATTATGAAGACATAGAATAGGACGTCGGTAGAATTGACGTAAGGCGAGGAACCTGATATTTACTGCACAGAAAATTTAAACGAGTTAACTTAATCAAACTAATTTAGATGAATCCAGCGCCATCATCCGTGTCCCCACGCAAGTTGCCGATCAGTGGCGGCAAGTCTGGCGAGAAAAGTACAGCGATGTGCCCCAACCGAGAGAGCCCCAATGGAACGCCTTACAATCGGTTGACCGTTTGCGTCGAGCAGACGAAAAAGTGATCAGAGTCCGGCCCAAGAAATTCGTGATCAAGCCCGATCTCTCCTTGCATGCCTCGAGGACCACCAGCGACAGGTCGACTTCCATGTGGTCAGGGCCAGACAGTATCTGGCGAATGTGGAAGACGATATCGCGGCCGGTAGGATCGCGGACACTTACAATTATATGCTGCCACCCAGCCCCAACCGCACGAGAAACACGAAGCGACCGGTATTCGTATATCGGGAGCGCTTCGATGCTGAGCGGACCTCAGAAGAACATTAATGGTCTGAGTACGTTTAGTACACTCAAACCGCGTTTTAAATAAATGATTTACTGTCATCCAAAATTGTTTTTCCTTTTATAAATTTTTCATTGTCCTACAATATTAATGTTTGTTTGAGAAATTAAATAATTTAAGACTTGTAGTCCAGGATTAATTTTTGTTGTTGCAGAGATGGAATCCCTGAAAATACTACAGAAAGAATTAGAGCACGCGCAGAAAACCAATAAGAATTTCTACGAACAGATCATCCAGCTATCAAGGGAAGTACAACAAACAAAGGCCGCCTGGATGGAGCCGAGGAAAGCAAGGGCGCTCTATCAAAGGCTTACAGCAGCCCAAAAGGGATGGGCGGACGAGACACAGTTAAACCAAAGCCTAAGAATACAGATAAAGGGTCTGGAGGTCGCCTTGTCGGCCTGCCAGGAAGGGGCAGCAGTAACATATCCCTTTGTCTTTGCCCTTGCCCAACTGGCCTACCGAGAGACGGTAGCAACCCCGAAAACTACTCCAACAACAAGCAGCTATCGACCCGGACGAAAGGAGCAGGCCAAGCGCCGAGCCGCTCGAATATTAAACCAAACGCAGCCGACTCACTAGAAATGCATCGCTTCTTACATAAAATATGTAGCCACTTGTTTTGTTTTAATATATATTTGTCGATATTTTGAACGTTGTTTAAGAATTCAATAGACTCGAATGACACAGATTACGACATAAAGGGACATAAGTGAGCACAAGTCTTCTATCGACAGCTCGTTGAACCCAGAGATCGTTCGGGCAATTACAGCATTAGTAATAGCGCTCACTTTTTGCGGACGATCTACCCACTCGAACACAGTTCCAACGTTGCTTAGCAACGGGTGCCGAGTGGTAGCAAAGAAATATTTATATGGCGTTACCGGGGTAACTACAACATAATTTAAACAAACCTCAACACCCAGTAACCCACCAGTTATGATCTAAAACCAAAAGTAATTTGAACGTTACCAATTTATAAAATAGCCATCGTGATAAGTGATGAACAGAAAAATTACTAACAATTACCATTACTACTAATAACATGAAGAAAAATAGGCCAATCTGTATTTCGAACGAATAAAATTATCCCGATTATCACATAGTAAAATTTCGCGATAGACGCTCGAAAATATCAACGATAATGCATTTAACATCCAATATAAATAAGATGGATAACTATAAAGAAAAACTCTGACATAAATGATACAAAAAATAATTATCCAATAAATTAAAGCCAATACAAAAATCCAATTGAAACAAATCACATTGACAGATACTTTAATTCCAACAGTTTGACCATAGATCCCTCTAGCAAGAAATGAGAATCCACCAAAGTACGTGTAATTGCAACCGCAAAATCGAAACGTAATGAACAACTAGAAAACAATAAATGCGAAAGTAGACAAATAAGACACTCACCCAAACTGCTAAACGGGGAGTAGAACCAGTATAGAGAATACGCAGGATCCGGTAAACGGAAGAACAGAATCTCGACTCGATATGTATATTAACTCCGAAAAATAGATCCACAGTAATCCGCTAAAGCGCGAGAGCCCAGATGAAGAACATTAGTTGAATTGCCGATTTTATTTCAATAATCGATGCATCAATGATTCCATGGTTGAAGCTAACTAGCGTGGTCAACCATTTCAAATAGTAATTTAACTAGCTTGGTCCTTAATTGAAGATTGTGGTCAGTGAACAAATCGCTGAAGCCAATACCAGATTATTGGCCAACGCAGAATTAATGAGAAGACCAACCTACTACAGAGATGGTCCGGATTGTAACTACCGACGTGAAACAATATTATAGTAGGTTACACACCGATAAATACTACACTAATGTAAGGGCGAAACAATTGTGATCAAATAACACGGTATGGCTCAGAACTAGAAATATTGGAAGGACAAGGAGACCAACGAAGCCCGAACTAGCAAGACCGACGGCCTCACCATGGAAAGGAATGAGGAATAATATCAGGGTAACCTTTCTAATCAAATATGTTATCCGTTTCATGACTATGCACGAGGTAGATTTCCAAACAATACGATTCGCCGGCTTAGGACTCCTCGCCGCCTCGAATAAGCCACTAAAATATCCACCAAGGACCAAAAGGAAACTATGCATTATGTCGCCGTTGTAAATTTACAAAAATAGCGTGTTATTACTTACAATTTCATTTTTATCGTTTTGAAGTATGTTTAGAATGAGTGAATGAGCCCACCACACACCGCAATTCAGTAAACAACGAGGATAATTATGAAATTGATTCGATTGAAACCGTTGAACGAATTGACCCGGATATAGTGAAATTAGATTCAGTTAGAAGTTTAAAGCCAGTTTCTCGTTCTGAATATCCAGCTTAACCAACAACATTAAATGCAGAGTAACGATAGACAATCACCACTACGAAAGTGGCGACATAGGTTTAAATCTTAGTATAAAAACTACAATGATGGCGCTAGGATACCAATAAAGGATCTACAACTAACAAACTAGTAGACAAACCTTCCAAGCATCGACCCGGTAGAAAAGAGAGGGCCAAACGACGAGCCGTTCAACCGAAAGAATAAAACATTATGTTTATCTGTTATTTAATAAATCATTTCTAATAGTTGAATTAACTTTCGAATTGATCTTCTAAATAATTATTTCATATAAAGATTAGTCAAGTTGAAATGCGAGTAACGCAGAAGTTAAATACAAACAAGAGGGTATTAGCTACACCAGTAAGGGAGCAGAGTAATAAAAGTGCACAGGAACCTTCTATCGGTAGTGCTTTGAACCCACCTTGAGATCGGACCAGAGCAGTTCTCTCGTAGCGCTCACCTTTGGCGATCTCAAAACCAATGGTTACATCAATAACGTTGCCTAGCAACGGGTAATTATTGGAGGGCAAGAAAAGTTCTATTTTGGGTTAAGGTCACACAAACCATAAACCCCACAATTTTTAAATATTTTTATAATTTTTTTATGTATTTTTCTTTATTTTTTGGTATGTTAATTTTTTGTTGTTGGATCTATTTTTTATTGTTATTTTTATACGATTTTCTTTTTAGCCCTTTAAATTTTGTTTCTTGGTCGCCGCTTCTGCCTATGTATTTTCTAAACCGTATTTTGCAAGGTTTTGGCAGTTTATTTTATTTCATATATGTTTCTTTTTGCCTCTGCATGCGTTGATCGATTGTAGTAATATATGTTTTAGTTAATTTTGTTATATTTTAATTTGTTTATTTGGTGTTTTTATTTTATTTTTGGTTTCTGCTTGTGGTGCATGTGTATGTACAGTGACCATTTTCCTTATTTTTATGTTTTGTTTTTAATTCACATTATAATTTTTGTTTTAATTTTTGGCTTTAAGCCCAGCAATTGTGAGAATCGACGTTTGGATTCCATCGTTACGCACGGCAGAATCTTCACGGGCACGAGATATTGGCGGATAAACCGGCACTTACACGTCTCGAATTGTATGTAGATTTTACTAACTTGCTGTATGTTTCGGCTGTGGGCCCGAAAAATTTCGATATATTGAAAACATCAGTCTCTTTGAATTCACATAATTTGATGTTCCATTATATTGTCCCATACTAAGTTTGTACACATGTCATTCGTCCTCACTTCGAAAGAGTTGTCCGATAGCCTTCGTAGAAATTCGTAGTTTCGTTGACTGAGGCTTTTGTTACACAATGCTATTTTTCCTGATAAAATACAATTGAGCTTTTTATGAGAAAAAGTGATTGCTCACAAAGTGATTAAATTATGCGAAAATGAATTGGTATATATACCTGTTTTGTGACCCTAACCTTGTGTGTTCTTTTCGATGCAAAATTTGACCGTGATTTTAATTGTAACATCTAATTCTTATTTTGTCAATTTTTTATATGAAATGAACAATTAATTTTATTTAATTTTTTTTAATAGGATATTTCTTATTGAAAGTATTCCGTTTTATTCGTTATTTACTAACTTTTATGAATTGTTCATTTTTCAGTAAATTTTTATGTTATCTTGTTATTTTTATGTTAATTTCGTACTGATCTTGGTACATATCTGTTATTATTTTGATTTACTTTTATATTTTTGTTTTTATATTTGATTACATTTTTTCTCATATTTTTAAGGTTCTATATTTGATGTTTATGGGTCTGATTTTAAATCTGCAGTGCTATATTTGCGTGCTATTTTCAATTCATTTGTTGGGCCAGAACACAAACGGCCTTGTAAAATGTTTAAATGAATCGGATCACACATGCAAATATAACCTACAACTTTAAAATCAAACCCATGAAAACATCAATTAAACCTAGCAAAATATGAGAGAAAAGCAACTACATATAAAATAATAAACATAAAAATAAATTAAAATAATAACAAAAAAGCACCAAGATCCGCACGATATAAATATAAACATAACACGAAAACCCAACAAATTCGACCGAAATTTGATAATTTAAGAAAAATGAAAATTTCATGAAAATGAAATTTAAATCAAAGAATTTGAATTAGAAATAATTCAATAAAAATTTCAAATAAAAAATTATCAAAATAAATTAGAAACTAATAAAAATTAAGATTAGAATACACTAGAAAATATCAAGGTCGAATTTTGTTTTACTAAATCAAAAAGAACACGCGAGGTTAGGGACAGAAAATAGGTATATATACTGATGCATTTTCACATAAAATTAAACCATTTTCAAACCATTTTGAATCGTTTTTTAAAACTATATTTTGAAATTTTGAAATCGCTCGATACTTTTAAATCTATTTTAGGTGAGTGAGAGTTTTATTTGGAAACTCTCTCTCCACATTTACCTACCCCGATCATCATGCACACACCACAAAGATAAAACGAAGTAGTGTGTTATGCTCCTACACGCACACCCACTAATATATTACATGCCGTCGGGGGAAAGTGCACCATTTTAATCTAGCTGAAAACCATGCCATCACCAAGTAACCAAGAAGAATATTTAGAACCCGATTCCCTAGATGTCGCAGAAGCCCTTCCGACGAGTAAACTTTTTGATTTTATTAACGAAATTTTAATTATACTACCCGAGTATTAGATAGAAAATTCAGATCCAAAACAGTATAGTCTTCCACCGCCAAACGAGAACCCGAGAGAGTCAGTAGGGAAACCCTCTGGATTAAACTTAATTCGATAACCTGAGTGATTATGCACATCATAGTAAATCATGGCCTCCCGCACAAATTAATTCCGATAGGATAAAACCCCTTTACTTCAACTTTAAGTACAATAATCATTTTTTTGTATTCTATTTGTTAATAAATATATTCACATCTTTAGTCTCACAAATCATTAGTATTATAGGTATTCTACTTGTTAATTTATTAAATGAAAAATCTTGTTTTTAACCATATAAAGAAACGACACGATAATAATTTTGGGAATCTATTTGCTAGTAAATATTCTAAATTTTAGTCACAGCTTATTAATATTGTGATCATTTTAGGCATTCTATTTTATTAATTCATATTAAAGTTTTAGTCTCATAAAATATTGATATTATAATCGTTTTAGGTATTTTATTTGTTTTAATCGATTCAATAAAAATTCTTAAATTATATAAATTGTTGTCATCACATTCATTTCAGGTATCTTAGTTGTTCTAATAAATTGAATATGAATTTTCTTCATAATATACACTCTTCACGACATAGGAATGGGTACTAGTCCCAATCAGGTTAGTCTCGATATTCCGATTTTTCCGTTTTTCTCAAAGGATAGTTCAAACCATAAAAGCTAAACTCTTACGCATACGGATAAATGAGAGAGGTTATTGCAAATAATATTAGTAGCCACACGTCAAGTTTCGATTCTCGTAGAGACTAACCGAGTATCAACGCACTCCAACAGTAGTTAGCTTAGTTCCCTTCATTTTAGACCTCGCCGAACGTCGAGAAACCTTTGATACTAGACGATAGTCGAGAAAACTCTACGATAGCTGACCGGGTATTTGTTTACCGAGAGAAATATTTGATTACAATGTTAAACTTATCAAACTCTCTATTCAGGACGATCCGGAGCTCTAGTTGAGACCCCTACCCATGGCGCGTATATCGAGAGAGATACCCTGATCAGCCCCTGCCAGAAGACAACTGTCGGGAAGATACGTCCCTGGCAGAGACCACTATGAGACAATTCAAAGGGCCGTCCAGTGAACCAAACCCGTCCCAGGATATTTTAGTTCAGGCCCAAGCACTCCTGGACAATCTTCTGAACCACCAGCGCCACGTCAACTCCTCAGTGGAGCGGGCCAAGAAATACTTAGCCAATGTGAAAGACGACCTGGCAGCGGGGCGTCTAGCAAGCACTTATCCACCTCCCCCGAGGCCGACCCGAAACACCAAGCGGCCAGTATTTGTGATTCAGGGTTACTCCCCGGAAGATGGGATCAAACGATTCTTTGAGGACTCATAGTCCCCTAAACAGTGACCGTTAATTATCAGAAATGTTTTTTTCTTTTAATAAACCAATGGAAATCCAGCTTTATTTTTTGTGTTTTTCCAAATTAAGTTCGACAAAACTATGTTTAGCATTGATCCTATTTTAAGTATAAAAATCATTACGAAAGTTTAATATTTGTTATTCTAGTAATGGACCCCTTAAAATTACTACAAACAGAATTGACTCATGCAAGGCAGGCCAACAAAAATCTCCACGACCAGCTCGTCCAACTAGCCCGGGAAACTCAACAAACCAAGGCTACTTGGATAGAGCCGAAGAGGGTCAAATCGCTATATCAAAAACTTACCGCGGCACAAAAGGGGTGGGCGGAAGAGAAGCAATTGGTCCAAGGTCTGAAGACCCAAATAAAGGTGCTGGAGGTCGCGTTGTCCGCCTGTCAAGAAGGGGCAGCGGTGACCTACTCACTAGTCTTCGCCCCTGCTCAATTGGCCTACTGCGAGGCGATTTCCACTCCATCAACAATCTTAACGTCAACTCCTACCACGACCACTACTCCAATCACAATAGCAACGAACAGTCATCGACCTGGACGTAAGGAGCGGGCTAAGCGCCGAGCCGCTCGATTGTCAAATAAGCACGGACTATCATAGGTCATGTATTTAATTGATGAATAAAGTGGGATTGAGATTGTAAATTCTATGTACACATTGTTACATTTATAAAATCTTAGTTGTTTGAAATGACATTTTAAAAGGGTTTAAATAAGAGACACCGCCCTATTTTGTTCCAAACTAACGCTGTCAACACAGTAAGATAAACGATAGAGATTTCGACATCAGGGGACCAAACGACTTAAAGCGAGCACAAGTCTTCTAACGACGGCTCGTTGGACCCAGGGATTTGTCCGAGCAATTACAGCAATAGTAATATCGCTCACTTTTTGCGGACAATCCACCTACTCGAACACATTTCCAACGTTGCCTAGCAACGGGTGCCGAGTGGTAACGAGAGAGTATTTATATGGCGTTACCTGGGTAACTAGAAGGATTTAAACAAACATCGAACCTCGGTAACCCACCACATTTAAACAAAATCCAGTCCTACCCCAACACTATATTTATTTTTGATGTTTCTTTTGGCAATTCTTATCAATTACTAATAAAAATTAAGCTATATTTATTTATTTTCAGATCGAGTTCAAAAATTAAAAAAATTCCTTTGTTGCATTCATTTTTATTTGGTCGTTTATTAATTTGATTGTACTACGTTATAACACTAATTATTAACACAAAATAATAAATAAATATTTTTATAAGTAATTCCATATTTTTATTTATTCGCAAATGGATATACTATCTAAATCAAAATAAATTCTTTAATTAATTAAATTGTTTTACTTTGTAAAAAAGCACGATGTATAAATAAATAAATATTAGTGAAAATTTAAAATCATAATTTATTATAAAATTTTAATTTATTTATCATCTTTTACAATTATTTTCATAATTTATAATTTACTTTTAATTTAGTTTTTTATGATTTTATTCACTTTTTCTTAATATTGTTTTAGAATTTAAGTATTTTAAATGTCATATAATTTTATTTGGGAGCCTCGGCCGGCTCTGCCTTCACAACCAGACTTATTTGGATGGCCGGGTGGAGACAGTGATTCTGAGGATTTAAATGATGCTTTATTGGCTAATACCAATAATGGTAGTATTTCACAGCAACGAACGAGGCCCATCGAATCTTCAAACGAATCATGTCAAAATGTCGCGTCTTGTAATAATGATGATTCCATCCAACATGAAGAAATAAATTCAGTTGGGATAACACTCAAAGTTCCTCCATCTTCAAGTGCTGAAGCATCTAATTCATCAACTTTAAACAACTCACTTAATCATTCAAATAATGAAATTTCTAAAATTACAGCCATATCATCGTCATCCACCTCGTTTCCGGCTTTCAAGCATGCACATACATTTATCAAAAAATCTTTTCATCGGCCAGCTTATTGTCATCATTGCAGTGAAGTCATGTGGGGCTTAATGACGGTTGGATTCGTCTGTGAAGGTGACGAATTTTGATGAGATTTCCTTTGTTTATAATTTCATTTGTTTAGTGTGCAATTTCCTTGTCCATGAGAAATGTTTATCCCAAGTGTTCACTCTATGCACCACAATTGCATCAACTGCAGTCGCGGTAATCAATAATAATAATAATTAATAATAATAATTAATAATAATAATTAATAATAATAATTAATATTAATAATAAATAATATTAATAATAATAATAATAAAATAATAATATTAATAATAATAATAATAATAAATGATATTAATAATAATAAATAATAATATTAATAATTAGCAATAATTATAATTAATATTAATAATAAATAATATTAATAATAATAATTAATAATAATAATAATTAATAATAATAATATTAATAATTAACAATAATAATAATTAATATTAATATCAAATAATATTAATAATAATAATAAATAATATTAATAATAATAATTAATAATAATAATAATTAATAATAATAAATAATAATATTAATAATTAACAATAATAATAATTAATATTAATATTAAATAATAATATTAATAATAATAATAATTAACAATAATAATAATAATAAATGATAAACATTTATGAAAAATTAATTACGGTTAAAAATTTAAAAATATAAAAAATCGTATTTAAATTTAATTAAGATTGTTTGTTTAAATTTCAATGATATTAATATTTGATTTATAAATTTTTAATCGATTTTTAAAATTTACATTTATAATGCAATTCGAAACTTTACTTCCTAAAATTGTGACAGCCACCTTTCAATTTATTATAAAAAATATTCGTAAAGTATTTGACTTAAGAATGTTTTAAGCAGTGTTGTTGTCGAGCCGGAACGCTCCGGTACTTCCTTTTTGGACAGGAACACGTTCCGGAACTAAAGATGATTTCTGATAACGAGAATTGGCTGACGTATTGATTTCATGTATTGTTAAAAATATTTATGAAATATTGTTTTAGTATCTAATATGCGTATTTTATAATTTGTTAACTAATTTTTATTAAACGTTCCTATTATTGTAATATACATATACACAAAATGGGTTTCGTAATGATTTTCGTTTCCTTTCCTTTTTATGCTATATACAGGGCCGATCCTTGCGACGGGCGAAAATTGGGGAAATCTTCCCCCGTCGTTAAATTTGGGACATGAGACCGCACAGAGCGGCCGCCTACCCAGGATTGGCCTGTCTATATAATTATATATACGCGTTCCGGTAAAAATAAATTAGCACAACACCACTGGTTTTAAGCATCGGAGCTACGGTAGCTACTAATCACAACAGAATCTTTTAAACACGTAAATTTTGTAAAAAATCAGAAATTTGTTGTGCATCCTAGAGAAAACTTCTCTATAATATCATAATAAAGTTGAAAAAGATTGATGGATTGTGACCATTTACAATCAGTTTGTAGTCAAGCGTTTTTGTCCGATGGAAAAGTGTGGAGAAGCTATTTATCATATTTACGGAACTTTTAAAATATTGTGGTTTTCCATCAGAATAACTATGCAATTAATTTTTTCTAAATAAAATTTTTATATTTAAAATCTGCTTATTAAAACAATATTCTTTTAAATAATTACACCTTCGCCCGAGCTCAAAATCTAACTTAATCCTTCATTCTGTCTTCATTCATATTCTCCAATGCCAATCTGATGTCCGATACATATCGATTTATATCATCCAGGATTATTAAAATTTCAGAGTTCACACCGACGTGGATATTTCCAAGTTATCATAGCATGAAACATCGAGCTCCTCCAGGCTTTACCTAAACTATATCATTTATCTTAAATGGGGATGTTAGTGATTTTGCTAAAGACTGACTTGGAAACTCAAGTGTATTTCAATTGTATAATCTAAGATTTTCTTTTACGGAATTTATGCAAATTCCACCCGTTGAAGAGAATTATACAAAAATACTGCTATCGCATCCCACTCGTACTATTTTCACAATATCGTTTCCCGAGAGTCCATAGGTAAATCATCTTTACACAGAATAGTTCGCAGAGCTTTCTCATTTTGTTGGAATGGAACTTTCTATTATTTTCCAAGAATATTTCGAACGACATATCATGCTCGAAAAATATCGATTGAAGATGTTCACGAATCTACCTAAATTCCACCCAAAGGTTATTTCTCTTCAATGCGGCCTCCAATTTGACGAGATTTATATCAGGTTTATCGGCTGACTTCTTCCATACGTACTGTTCCAATTTCCATAACTACTCCAATCGTGAGACTGTTTGCATCACATCAATACAATCCTTGTCCTCGATATAATTAACGGAATTCGGAATTCTTTTTGACTCTATCACTCCATGCTCCTTTATTTCAACATTGCTACCCAAACAGCAAATTTTTTATCACATGTGTTCATTCGCCAATTCCAACTTGGTTCCTCGAAAAATTACACCTTTTAGAATACATATCGCATCCATCCCGAAGAGAACCTCATATCCCGGAACGACCTTCGGCGTAACTAAAACATTTAAATCAATTTTTTTAGCCATGACGTTCATCGACACAAATATCATAGCAAGTCAATTTACCACCTCCAACCAGCAACCGCAATACCCTTTAATCATTGTTTCCGACCATACGGTATCCAAAAGTTCTCGCTTACTCATTCTATCTACTTAAATATGTATTATTGACTGGTGAAAATTCTCTTGGCCAAATCCGGTCGCGCGGATTGTTCGATCATTTCGTTTCCCAAAATTACTTTTTAACTTCTTGCGCAAGTGGGGTTACCACACTTATGGAATTTCAATTGCGTGCATTGAGACAATACATGGTCATCTTTGCCACCCTCATAACATTTAACAAGACTCTTAGAAGTGACTCAAACATGATTCATTAAATTCAATCCATAACACATTGACAGAAACTTTGTTCTTTCTATCAATGGTTGAAAAAGCATCAGGTCTAGTACTTACGTTGTAGACTATTTACAAAAAATAGCCTTAGCAAACCACTGGGTTCTTTTACGGTGAGTTCCATCAGTGTTCAATCAGTAAAAGACATCAGTAAAGATATCAAAAAAAAATCGATATTTTTACTGATTTATAGTCAAAAAAAAACTATTTAATAAATATGTTATGAAAAAAAATCAGAGGTGAAGATCAAAAGAAGTTCTTATAATAAAATCTTTATATTAAAATTTTGCCAATTTGATTCCAGTAGATGGATGTGTCACCTCCAGGACACTCCCTAGAAAAAACATCTAAATCGAACCGAAAATGTATGTAGGTCACGAAAATATATTTATAAATTTTATTTTTAAAGTTTTTAAATACTTAGAAAAATTTGTGAAAATATTTATATACTGTCGAACTTTCTTAAGTCGAATTAACATAGTTCACGAAAAAAATTGAGTTATAGAAATACGTAACCACAAAACGAGTAAAATACACTTACACCATTTATTAAAATCAAATATGTAAATATGTTCTAAGCAAAAAAGAAATATACATTATTAATATAATTATAATTTGCTAAAAATAATTATAACTAATATATTATTTTTTCAAAAAGTCGATAATTCCATTAAAAAATTCTCTGTTTACAAAGTTCTACAAAGTAGATAATGCTCGGTACACTTCGTCTGGAATATTGTCTTTAGAACACATATATTTGCCACACTTATTTAAATAATTGCGCATTTCATTGTTCGCATTTGTAATCTTGTTTAAAATATTGGCATCTATTGAATAATCAGCTATAACGACATATTCATCTACAGATAAATAATAATTAAGAGACACTGTATTATCCACGTTATGCTGATTATATATGTCATATGCGGACTACACTTCTGACAGTAGAGCATCATCTTCTTCACTGCAGTTTGTTTCGCCTTAATATTTTTGATACGATTATCAATGTTCTAGGACAAATGGAATCGGACAAAATGGTACTACTTAACTCTACCATTTTTTCCTAGACTATTTTGTCCAGTCACCTTATCAATACTTATAGGCTATAAGTAATGATAATCGTATTAAAAATATTAAAATTTCGAAAAAGTTTTATTTCTGCATACAAATAAGCAAATAATAAACGATAATCTTATAGATTATAATAGATTATAATCTTATAAGTTATAATTATATATTTGTTATTGCGCCCTCTGCACTAAAGCAACTAAATACATTTATACTCGGGTTATGACAATCAATATCCGGTAGAAATTCGTTACAATGGAAATATCCATAAATTTTCGGAAGTATGCAGAGGTTAAAAATTGGCGCTATGGAGAATGTAATATTTTACCATCGTACAAAATAAAAATAATGATAATAATAATAATAATAAAATTAAAAATAATAATAATACCAATAAAAATATTAATAATAATAAATACAATATTAAATAAATAATAATAAGTAATTAATTAAATAAATAAATAAATAAAATTAATGATAAAAATAATAATAAATAATTTAAATTAAAAATATTTAAATTAAAAATAAATTAATTAATAAAATAATAATAAAAAATTAAATACATAATATTAGTCTTTATAATCTAATAATTAGTATAAGAGGGTATCAAAAAGTGGGCCAGACGGGATACATATCACTACTGGAGTAGAATTTATCAACAAATAACCTTATGAAAGCTTATGAAAGCTTGATGAAGAAAGCTTAGAGAGATACAAAGGTTTATTTTTGACATTGACTTGCTCTAGCGAAACATTTATACACGTGATTCACACATAAATTAATAAACTCCCACATACAAGGATATCGACACTCCATACTAATATACAATATATTCTCATTTTATTTCATACTTTTTATCCAGACATACGAATCATTCTTATAATATAACTTACATTCATAAAAAGAATAAAAATATTTTATTTAAAGCAATTTTCGTTAAAAATTTAACACGCAATTTTACTCTGTTTATATTTTTGTCATTTACTGTCAGTACCACATCTGTGAGATATGGCTAATAGTTTCATGATTTTATCACTTACTTTTCATTAATTAGATTTAATTTATTTCAATGAAATTGTTTACAGCTTTTTTATCTTTTTAATATAAATGTTTAAATATTAGACTTAATGTTCTCCATTTAATTTCAAAATAATGTTTCAGAGACCATTATCTCACTGCTGGACAGAACCCGGAACTTTCAAAAGAAAATTTTGCAATGTCTGCAGAAAAAAACTCGATGACAATCCTGCTATTCGTTGTGAAAGTATGAAAATAATTTTAGTAAATATTAATGTACATAAATTAGTAATTTATTTTTATTTTATTATTATTATTATTATTGTGTTCGGATATTGGATATAAATATATGTCATGGTACAATACAGTACCGGAATAACCAATAAGCACTCTAAGAACGTGCTCTGGGCATCGCATAGAAAGGAGTACCACGACGAGCTACTACAATTGTTTTGCAATTACTAAATTACTGCATGACTCTCTGTCTCTAATGTTCATAGAAGCAAATATGCTTACTTCAGTTGACTTTGACGATTTAATCAATGATTTTGCACTTTCAAGGTCTAGGAAACGAAATGTCTGATTTATAAACATTATAACAGTTACTAGTAGTTTCGTACCTGTTTACATCATACTCATACATGTTACAACTAGCGTATATAAACCAATGTCTTGACACAATAGAAAGGCAGTTAAATAACTTTATTTTATATAATTTGACTTATATTTTATAAATTTATTGTTAGAATTTGGAGTATATATTATATATAAATTTAGATGGTCACAATTACAGGTTTGACCTTAGTTTTTACTTGACTTACTTAATTTATATGTAAACTATATATAAACTATATAGCACAACATAAAAAAGTATATATTAATGTTTATGCAATGAGTACCAAGTGAGCAGTGTGCCCCCTAGAGATATTTGGCTTGGGAAAAAATTTAGTTTTTGTTTAAATGAAGTGATTTTATTAATTTTTTAACAAACATGAATTTTGGATTCTCCCTAAAAACACTAAAATTTATGCTGTCGCTAAAAAACACTAGCAGTATACCATTATGGTTTCAACATCAGTTTATGTGGCTTCAAATTAACGTAAGAAAAGGCAGCTCCTCAAAGTACGAACTAAGATTTTTGCCGATTTTCAGTTGCTCCGGAAATGTTATTTCGTAACCACAAGGTGTGCAAGTACCTTTTATGGATAAACCTTTCATTAAAGGAAATAAAAATCCTAAATAAATTCGGAATAATGTATTAATTTCTTTGATCTTCCATTGAATTTGCTAAATATGACGCACTCAGTACCGACGAGAAAGGGGTTCTATCCATGAATAATTATGAACCAAATGATCTCCAATATCTGTGAAATTGGCATCATAGTCACCGGATTTGAATTTCAGCATATACTGACTCCAGGTTTTGTATACACATTTATCGTATCAAACAGTTGAATCCCTCATGCAATGCTAGATCTTCTGTTTTATTTCCAAATTTATCAACGAGTCTCGCAACAACACCAGCTAATAAAAGGAAATTGTAGCAGGCAGCATGGTCTTTTGTTGCAGCGATATGCAAAGAAGTTAATATTTGATCCTTCGCGGAATTAATATTGGCATCAGAATTGATAAGAGTTTCCATCACTTTCCATGGAATTGGCATTAGATTATCATTGCATTTGATAACATTCATTATTTGGTTGAGTTTTTGAAAGAACTGTTGCGCGTTATTGGTATCAATTTCAATTGTTTTACTAAATAATATATTTTAGTTCGAAAAAAAATAAATTTAGAAAAACCAAAAATAAATCATAAACAAATTAATAAAATTTCTAATTTTGGAAATAAATCTTTGATAATTTGACAAAAAATAAATTTTCATTACATACAACTAATTCATTTTTATGAGATAGATACTTTCCGTGAAAACTCGTGTAAATAAAATCTTGTCAAAAAATATATATTTTCATGGTTTATCTTACTAAAATTATTTTTAATTAAATTTTTTTAATTCACGTTAAATCATATTCGTGTATAAAAGTTTCCGTCAAAACTGAATTAGGTGTATACATCATTTTCAGATGTAACTTGATTTTATTTTGACCGGTAAATATTATCTGGTTCATTGCCTAAAGTAATTTAAAAATAGCATTTGTCAACTTAAAGTGTCCGTAAATTGTCCTACATATGGTGGATACATATATTTGACTTACTATCTAAAGAGACCCTATTTCTTTATTTGTAATTGTTCAGTGAAAATCATAAATTTATATATATATATATATATATATATATATATATATATATATTGATGAAAAAACCTACTATTTTTATTCCATTATTAATTTTCTCTAGTCCGTGTATCATCTTATGTCCTATGATCGAAGTTTTACAAAAATAAAACTAATAAAAATTTATTTTAATTCAACTTGGAGCCAAAAGTAATTTTCAAATCTTGCAGTTATGCTAATAACGTACAAACTGGCTAAGAATGCTAATTTTGAAGAAATTTTTGATAATTTTACAGCAAAAAATGCTCATAAATAAAAATTTTAATTATTATTTATTAATATGAAAACTATATTTCGATTGTACAAAAATTAAATTTTTTTCTGAGATTCAAGAAAATGTAACTTGATTTTTAAAAAACTTTAGATGCGTAAACTTTGTATTTCCTCCATGTTCTTTTCTTCTCTGCTATCTGTGTTTCTTTTAAGTATCAATAAAATTTCGTATAGGTGAATTATTTCTGAAAACGCAAATATTTAATTGAGCTATTTAGATATAAAGTAATTTGATTTTTTAGTTTTTTCAGGTTTTTCGTGAATGACATTTTTACCATTTCATTCTTGACACTTGTAATTTTTGAAGGTGAGACAAGAAGTAGAGTTTAACTATAGGAACAAAGGAAAACTAAACTTTTCTATAAGACAATAGCAATAAAATAAAATAAAAAATATTGATTTTAGAATTATTTATAAAGATTAAAAAATCTTCACGGGACTGTGAAAAAAAGTGGCGGCTTTTAGAGTAAAAAATAATAGAATTTATTAAAAAATCCAGTAAAAATGGAGGTTATATAGTTTTAAAATGGCGGTTATTGGAGTTTGGCGGATAAGAGAGTAGTTATTGTACCTATTTTTTTTAATTTTATTTAATCAAATTTATACCCAATGAAAGAAGAGAAAATGAATTTTTAAATAAAACCAACAAACACTAAAAATTTTTGCAATCGTAAAATAAAATTGAAACTGATTATTTTATAACCGAAAATTTTACATAAAAATATTTTATTATTAATATTATTATTATTATTATAAGGACTTTTTTTGTTTTGCACCTCTGATTTCTTTATAAGTGACATAATATTTTCTACAAAATTTGGCTATGAATCAGATTTATTTAAGGTATTCAAGAATTTTCGGCACAGCCTTGTTCAAGTGAATACCTTAAATAAATCTGATTGATAGTCAAATTTTGTAGGAAATATTAATTTTTAAACACTTAAAAACTTCAAAGACTTCACAATCCTCCCTACCGACAAAATAAACCGACTTATCGCACTCAACACGAATCACTATGAATCACTCCTCAACGAACATCTGTCTAACTATACACCAATAAAAAAATGATCTTACCAACATTTTCTCAAATCACATTCAACAAGAAACTTTCTGTCCTTGCTAAAAACCAAAATTACCTCGAAATCAGAGATCTACTTTTAAAATGTAACTGTAGTGAACCTTTTCCAAGCAACATGATCATGTTGCCTAAGGATCACAAAGATCCATTAAAATGTAAACCTCTGGTTTCTGCTGTTGACACTCCTTCCACAACTCTTTCAAAAATTCTTGCTGAGATTCTAAAAAATCTTCTAAACTTTGTCCCTTGTCATCTCAAAAACACAAAATCTTTCTACAAAATCAGAACAACAATACTTCTGGGGATCTCTTGACGTTTCAAATCTCTACGGTTCCATACCTCTCACTGGAGAAAACAATGTCTTCACTGTCACAGCATTCTTTTTTGAAACTGTCAAAGCGGAAAACAGATTTCGCAGACTTATCTGAAAAAGATTTCATTGAAATCATCAAACTAGCCATAAACTCTGATACTGTCTTAATAAGGGGAAGCCGTTTAAACAAATTCAGGGCTTACATATGGGTAACAACCATTCGCCGATTTTAGCCATCATCTATATAAATCATATAGAATCCAAGATTCGCGCTTTTTTTGGGATAAAATCCTATTCTGAAAAAGATACATTGACGACATCTTCATAGTCTTCACGATACCTCTCAACCTCATCTTATCTCATGCAAACTCCATTAACATAAATATACAATTCACTATTGAACTTCCTAACTCTGAAGGCAAAATTCCTTTTTTAGATACCTTGATAAGTTCCTCTCAAGTTTCTGACACACTCACTTTCATCACAGATCTTTTCACTAAAAATCTACAGTGCACACATTCTACCTTGGGAAAGCCACGTTCCCCTCCAACGAAAAATAGCATTATTAATAGGAGAGAGAAAAAGAGCAATGAGAGACTGTTCTGACATAACAAAAAAAAGAAACCCCCGATAATTTTAAAACACGTTTTTTGCAAAATGGATATCCAAAAGAATTTGTAGAGAAATATTTTTTAAATGAATACAGTTCCAAAAAACAACAACAAAAAAATCACAACACACAAAAGATACACGACAAACAAATAATATACCTACACTTCCCTTTCTTGAAAATAAGACATGCAATGTAATCAGATCTTTCATTCACAACACAGATTTACCTGTACATATTCGTCCAACCTTCACCACTGCAGCACCTTTGAAATCGCAACTTCGAAAACCTCAAAAAGCCCAAACATCAGACCTTTATCATCAAGATCGTCTGTGCCGTTCGCCTATCAAATGTTTTTGCTTTTCTAAAAACATAGTATACAAAATCACTTGCATAAAATTTGACGCAATATACATAGGAGAAATACATAGAATATTCCGATCACGACTCAATGAACCTATTAAAAGCAAAACCAGTAATTATCATGAACACTGGTAAAAAGTACACAAATCAGCACCACTAATTCACGATGCAAAATACTACAAGACGCGTTTAAAAACACATCAAAGACAAGCCATAGAAACTTTTTTTTATCAAAAAACACAAACCAACCATCAATATTCAATTAATGTCAATAATAAATATTAACTCAATATTAATTAAAATTAAATTTAACCAATAAAATCAATATAAAATACAAAATAAAATTTTACTCCTATTTTTTTAAATAAATAAGTAATGATCGAAATCACTTGAAAAAGGCTGTGCCGAAAATTCGTGAATACCTTAAATAAATCTGATTCATAGTCAAATTTTGTAGAAAATATAATATTATTATTATCATTTTTATTAAAAGAATCACACAAAATTGGCTCTGAACTACAATAAAGAAAAAATTCAAAATATATTGTAGCTAATATATATTTTGGATTGGTGTTTTTCTTTAATTTAGTTCAGAGCCAATTTTGTGTAATTCTTTTAATCAATTTGAAAGTTTAACTTCGTTTGTTCTAGTATTCAAGAGAATGATTTTGGAATTGTGGAAGAGATGTATAACTTCAATGAATGAATATAAATAGCGAGGTTTATTTTTGGGATTGTATTTTGCATTATAGGATCATCATCGTGTTTATTGATAGATTTCAAGTCTTACTTAGATGGTATTCAGATGTTGGTTATGAATATTTATGTCATGGGTGTGATGCCACATACATTGGAATGACTGCCCATCATCTCCATTCTCAAGTTCTTGATAACTGTCGACTGAAAAAATTGATTAATATCAGTGAATACAATTGTTGTCTGAATTTTGTGTTTATATGTGGATTTCAAATCCTACTTAGGTTTTGTTCGGATCTTTGTTTTCAATTTAAATGTCATGGATATACTACCACATACATTGGAGTGACTGCCCGTCATTTCCGATCTCAAGTTTTCGATCCCAGTCGACTGATGGAATTGATTGATATTAGTAAGAGCAATTTTTCGATGCAGAATGAAACTAAATGTAAAATAGTTTTGTTAAAAAAATTTTTAATATTTTGTTGAAAGTTATATTTAAATTTTGTTAAAGTCTCGGTTTTGTAAAATTTTGTAGAATTTGTGATTTATAAAAGCAAGATTTTTAATTTTTGATAAAATAATTTGAGAATTCAAAAGCAGAAATTTGTTTAAATAAAAAATGGTTTATTCTAAATAGTTTCAAGTTCAAGACTACCTGACGATGGAAGAAATTCTGTTGAAATATATTGTAGCTGAATATATATTTTGTATTGGTGTTCTTCTTTAATTATTATTATTATTTTAGTATGCGAATATCATTCTCATATTGAGTGCCAGGATTATGTCGTCAACAATTGCAAGGAAGGTGCAGCATACACACCGAATTTATCATTGGTAAATTTATTTATGAATGAATGTAAAATGTAATTTATTAATGGATACATAAGTACCAGACTGAGTATTCTTATCTAAATAAAATCTTTTATGAAGAGAAAAATTATATCAAAAATTTTGTAATAGCAAGGATATATAAAATTTTTTTCCAAAAAGTTGTTGAATTTATGCTGTGGAGCTGTGCATAATATAAATTTGAAGGTTCTTGGCAATGTGTTATGGAACTCTAATGTGTCACAAATTATCGGTCGCAATAACCAGAAGTGTGTAAATAATCAGATTCGTCTCTATTTGATTTTTTTATTGTTTTTTTATTGTCCTCGATTATAAATCTGTTAGAAAAGAGAAACTAGTGATATCCGATATTCATATCTTTTCGGATGATTTTATTAGTTATTTAATTTAATTTTTATTTAATTTAAATAAAATTCTAAACTTTTCAGTTATGCAATTATGCAATTCATATAAAAAGAAGTTCGTGTTACAAAATATTTGGTAAGAGGTAAAAATTACGTTAAAATCCAAATGAAATAATGCAATTTCATTCTCAATAAAATCTTTATTCTTTTCATTATTGATCTATTTTTGTTTTTCTATTCTAACTAAGACACTGTTGGGAATTCGTTTTAGATAAATAAAAAGATTGGTATATAGTCTAAAAAGTGGAAATAAAAGAAATTGAAAATTTTATTCTATTCCTATCCAACAAGTAGAATCCCACTGTTGTATTGCTAAAATTATTAAGGCTTGATTTCAACTAAGTTCTTTTTAATTAATAGTTCTCAACAAGTTTCAGCTCCATACACTCCTCATGTTCTGTGTGATGTAATTGTATTAGGATATTTGATTTCCCTCTCATCTATATTAGGTTATATTAACCGTTATATATGATGTGCTTGAATGCCTGATTGTTTGATTGGTTATTGGGGTCCTCTGGTTATGTTTTTGTTTACTATCTTACCAACAATGTATCGTTTCCAATCTTAGTACGCACATGTGATACAATGTGTATTATTATATACTTATTTACTTTGGATGTCAATCCAATCCGTAGGTTTTACTTTATTTCAGTGAACAGACAACTTCAGTAAAACTAAATGGAATATCGAAATACAGAAAGATCTGTAGGAAAACAAAGAAATATTGCTTGATTTTGCGTGGTTCTCTTTAATTCATTCGATAATCTCCGCCATGATCCAAGACTTTGTGGATAAATTTGATTTCAATTTGCATATACTGATAGTCAGGTAAAATTTTACGGTTGCCTCACAATATTTGCACTGATTTTTTCACAAATCACAATTTCAATTAATAAATTTCTTTATGCCTTACACGTGATGGGCTTTGTAGATATCAATTAAATCTGGCACTAATTTGTAAATAAATTATTTTAAATTCAGCTCAATTTCAAGCAATTTCATCATTGGCTTGAAGGAAACCTTCCTCCGAATTCCAAATGCATTATTTGTAATAAGAATTGCTATTCATCCGAATGCATGGCCGGCTATAGATGCGAGTGGTGTGGCAATGCAGTGAGTTTTGATCATTCTCCTAATAATGATGTCCTAATTGACTGCTACTGACGACAGAGTCACACAATTTGCTTCAAACAAATCCCAATAGAATGCAAATTCGGTCCATTGAAAAATATCATTCTCCCTCCCAGCAGTGTCTGCATACCGAGGACAAAAATATCAATGGAGAGCATTATCGGAGTTTCCAAACGATCAAATGGTTTGCTTCTTTAATATTTTATCACTATTTTATCCAGAAAAATATATATTATGTTGCACTATTGTCACATTAATTATGTTCATGCTTATATTGGTGTCGATTAATTATTAATAAACAGGATATAATATTATTGTTAGTAATATTGATGGAATAGGAAGGCATTAGTGACGGTTATTGTGGGCAATATTTAATATTCACAATTCATATCGTCACTGACACTAAACTATCCATTGCAGAATTGATTATGTTTATAATTTTCAAAACTTGAAATCATTCTGTTATTATATTATTATTATTATTACTATTATTATTATACTAAACAAATAGTTGATATATCAATAATTTAATTACAAGAAGGCGCCATTCAAACATACGTTTTACTATTTATTCCAACAAATTCACTGTTGTCGTCATGTAAAAAACAAACAGACAATAATATGAATTCTAACTTAAATATTCAAACCAATTACAATTAATTCTGTAAATTCACTATAAAAATATTTTATTAAATAAATTTTATTTTCAAAATACTTCAAATTTTATTTATTAATTTTTATGAAAATGTGTAAAATGTTTTTATAAAATTTCAAAAAATTTCAAAATTCTCTAAGGATCACTGGCTACTTTGATGAAAAATAATTTGCTTGCTGACAATATTTGCAGTTTGCAAAATTTTTCACTTAAATTTCAAAATTGCACAATCCTAAAAAAATGTGTGGGGATACGAGAATTCTCATAATGGTCCAGAACGTTTGCAATCTGGTCTACTCGTATTATATTACAATGTTCTCTGATATTTATTTACACTTGATAATATTCCGTTTTTTCATTTATTTTTTTTCAAATTTTCGAATTACTTTTGTTTTCCTGTGACAATAGAAATGCCATTGATTAATAGTGATTAATAGATAAATTTGTGCCATTGCCGCCAGAGGCCTTCATCAAGTCATTGAGATGGGAAATCCAATGCTATCAAACTCCATAATCGGATAATTGAATCTCAATTTCTCTTTGTCGGTTTATAAGTTGAGAGTATTTTCACTGCTTCTTAATGAAAATTTCATTATTAATTTAATTGAGAGATTTGCGGAATTTTTGTGGAATCAACATCGATTTATTTCTTTTTTTTGGAATAGTATTTAGATATGAATGATTACAATTCAAAATTAATAATAATAATAATATAATTTTGAGTCTTCAATTGATATTATTAATATTATTTGGGAAATTTTGGGAAACATTTGCCAAAAATACCAATTATAAATAAATATAAAATAAATATTGATTGCGTGTCATGCCTCACAGATATTGACTGGTAGCCGTTTTAATATGAGAATTATTAAAAATTTTTGCTTTCAATTCAGTAATTTGTAATCCTTTTTTCATTTTATATAATATTCGGTTTTCTATTGGTTACTAATTATTTAAAATTAATCGATCTCAGAAAAAATTATTGAATTAAGTTTTCAGTATTTCAATATTTCAATATATATTATAAGGACTTTTTTTGTTTTTCACACCTGATTTCTTTATAAGTGACATAATATTTTCTACAAAATTTAACTATGAATCAGATTTTGTAGAAAATATGATATATATATATATAAATTTGTTTTAATCAATTATTACTTAATTAAAAAATTTTAGTGTTAGAATTTGTTAACCGCCTTACCCATATGAATTTACGTGATACGGCCGCTATAATCTTGCCCGAACGCAACAAGTCGTATCCCGTACGTTCGGGTACTAATAAAAAATATTATCAAATAAAATAGTATTATAAGAACTTTTTTTGTATTTCACCTCTGATTTCTTTATAGGTGACATATTTTCTACAAAATTTGACTATGAATACCTTAAATAAATCTGATTCATAGTCAAATTTTGTAGAAAATGTGAGATAAAATTGTATTACAAAAATTACTCGGTGTCATCTTATGTTGAGAGCATCTGACTTACAAACGATACAAAAAAAGGTCTATTGTGTAAAGATTCTGTCTGGTAAACAAGTATTTCTATTGCAAAATGCAATGAAAAAAAACCTGATGTTTTTTTACATACTTTTTGAATCATAATCCAAAAGATAGGCGATTAAGACATCTTCATTTATTTTACAATCAGAAAACATTTTTATTAATTCACAATATTTATTATATTGCAAAAACCTTACTTCTATCATGACATGTTAGCTAATTAAGAGCGAGCAATTTACTTTTATTTCATTTCAAGTTAGTGTTTAATAATAAACTTAAAAACACATTGAAATTTTAAAATTTAACACTAATCTAAGTTATTTAACAATTTTAATTTTAACTAATTTAGAATCTACTTACTAATAGTAAGTTACAATCTTATTAAAATTTGAAATAACAAAACTAATTTATTTTTTAACAATTTTAATTTAACGGCAATTTTAGCTTAACGCCATCTGGTAACGGGATCATATAGAGAAATCACTAGATAATAAAATTCCATGCCGCCAAGTGTCATTCACACGCACAGTATATAGTTTTTTGGCGTAATGTCACACTCAAAGACGGCAAAAATCAGAGAACAGTTTCTTCAGATGGATTGGTTAACTACCATTGGAGATTTCAGAGCGACATCAAGGTGTTTGTAAAGCTTGTTACTACAAAATGGACTGTTCGATGGCCTTGTGGAATAGTTACTGGCATAAATTCGTCCACCAACATTGCGTCACATTGTGAAAATACATTTATTGATGGATAATCCAGTAAAATCAGCGATGTTGAACTGAATTTTGAAGATGATCAGATTGATGACGGAAATCCAAGAAGATAAACATCCGGTGTGTAACCAAATGAAGCTCTCTTATCTTGATCAGTACAAGTAGGATTTATCGTACTGATCACGAGGAAATGTCTTAATTAAATTAAGAAATTTAATTTTGCTTGTTTGAATATCCTCATTTTTATGAAAAATCTAATTTTGAAAAACAGCTCGTAAAATAATTATTAACTTTTATTTTGTGTTTTTTCACAGCATCTTACAAATATTAAACTTTCCTTCATATATCTTTCAAAATAATCAGAAATAAATTAATTACTTTTTAATAAATTTAAATTTTGTTTTTAAAAACGGAAATTTTAACAAATTATGTTATAGAAATTAATTAATTTCTAAAATTGGTTCGCTAATATTAATCTATTTCTTCTATCGAAAGTGATCAAGAACTTTTGTTATTGTCTAAAATTTTAATAAATAAACTATATAGATTGTTGATTCCTATCTTTTGATCTTTCTCACAAGTTATCTCTTTCTGATATCGTTGTAAAACTGTAACCTTAGTCTGTAAGATTTTCATTAAATAATCAGTCAAATCTCTTCCAGACAACACCATTCTGCAAATTGCATAGGGCAGCGCATAGCCGCAGCTTTTATTGTCATAATTAATAAATCCATATCCATTCTTCGAATTAAACCATTTAACGTGTCCAATTACTTGAAATTGAGCCATTATAAAATTTTCATTCAAAGAGAAAATGAGAGTTTCCAAAATCAAAATGTATTTTCAAATTACACATAAATTGAAAATCCCATGAAAATTAACCCAAATGATGCGTTCAAGCCACACGCAGACAAAAAAATGCACAATAAAATCAAATAATTCACTAAATCGAACCTGTTAAAACAAAACTTTTCCCAAATTACATAAATTCCAAAATGATTTGACAGGCAAAAACTCCAAATCGATTCGACCAAATCTGAATCTAAACGAAAAAAACTCGCGTCTGTGTGCGCACACCAATAATAAATACTTAATTATTAATTAATTTAATATACGATACATTAAGTGATATCCAGTACTTTCCCAATAGTTTATTAGTTTCGAGTTAATGGCTCTCGTCAGTACTATGCCCGGATTTCTACTAGATTTCTCTGAGCGCCAGGTAAGTGTAAATACAGTATCAAATTAACACTGTTAAACACTTATACCGATGCACTGGACATCAAATAAGATTGCAAAGTTTGGTTTTAAGGCAAGACAATAAGACGAATCTTTATCTTGAACCTCCTTTCACTTGAAACCATGGTAGATACAATCATACCTCTGTGGACTACAAGTTCAACACAGAAACTGGTAATAAGCTATCAGACTACCAAAACTACTTGAAAAACTTAGTTTCATTGATCACTATGTCTGATTATATTCAAATGAGAGATGAGAGCCATTAGCTCGAAACTAGTATACTATTGGGAAATTTACGGGATATCACTTAATGTATCGTATATTCTTTGAATATAATCAGACAAAGTAATCAGTGTAATTAATTTAAATTTAAAAAATCATAAAAGTTATGTTTTCTTTCAAATTATTAGTCAAATCAAATTCTTGATTCCAAAATTTCATAAAATAGCACATTACAAAACAATTTACAAAAAAAAATTGTACACCTTAATTACTTTTAAATTTTAATTTTTGTTCATTTTTTAGTCAAATCAACTTCCGAAGACTGGACAGATGAAGACAGTAAAGAAGAAAGCTACATTGATAAGCGGTCACTGAAAGATCAAAATGAAAAAGAAAAACATGAAGGTGAATCGATTTTTTAAAACTTCTTAAAATTTATTCCCAATATAATCTAAATAAATAATTAAATAAATTTGGCAACGATTTAATTAAACGATAACGCCAATAAAAAACCTTTCGTACGATATATTTCGATAGCACAGCTATCATCTTCAGGTACTCAAAACCAACTAAAAATATTATGAATTAACATTTAATTTAAACAAATTATTTTTTATTAATTTAATTTTTTAATAAATAAATATTTTTAAAAATATATTTTAAATTAATTTTAAATTTTAAATTTTTTACTTATATTCTAATTTTTAAAAATTAATTTAATTTAAAATTTTCAATTATTTTAATAATATTAAAAAAACAAACATGATTTAACATACGTAAACTATTTAAAAACATTCAAAACATTCGTAGCCACAGCACTCTGCACATTAATCTTTGGATCCAATGACCTTATCAGCAATGCTTCACATATCACTCGTTCCCAATAACTATTAAAACTTCTCAACAAAATTCTAAAATCAGACATTCCTATATCACTTTTACAGCCTCTATTGTGTTCACTAATATTGGTCAAACCCTTCAATCGACAATGCTCTAGAACTCGAGTACAGAGATGACGGGAAGTCTCTCCAATGTATGTAGCATTACACCCATTACATGTAAATTGATAAACGAGATCAGAACACAATCCAACCGGAGTTTTTGATTTATTAATAAACATATTGCGTACCTTACACGAATTAGAGACGATCTTATACTCTAAATTTCCTATCAGTTTACCCAACTTCCTCTTATAATTTGTAAAGCCTTCAGAGTACGGCAATACTAACACATATTTAGGCTCAATTTTTTTATATCCATTTTTACAATCACCCAGATCAACACTCAATTCACACCCATCCGACAAATTACATTCAGACTTTCCACAACGTGGATCCTTAGGATTTTTAATCAATTTATCAACAGTTTCTTTTATCATCAACAATAAAAATGATTTAGAATATCCATTCTTTATCAACAACTCAACCAATTTATCAACACTTTTTACCGAATTAGCAAAAGTAGAAGATAAAGCCCATGAACGATAAATCAATCCTTTCACCATATTTCTCTTATACTTAAATTCACAAAAGCTTTCTGGAGAAGTATAAAGACCAGTATCAGTTGGTTTTCTATAAATCTCTGTCTCATACTGTTTATCTTTGCGTTGAATTAACAAATCCAAAAACGCAATTGATGACTTTCTCTCCGTTTCACATGTGAATACAATGTTTTTATGTAAACTGTTCATAAAATGCAAAAACGGTTCTACATGTTTCTGGTTTTCAAATATAAGAAAAATATCATCCACATACCTTTTATAAACAAAAGGTTTTTCAAATTGGAAAGAAGCAATTTTCTTTTCCAAACTAGCCAAAAATATTGATGCCATCGTTGGTGCTAAAGGGGAACCCATACCGACTCCATCTATTTGTTGATACCATTCATCATTGAAAAGAAAATTGACATTTGAAGTAGCAAATTCAAGAAGTTTTCGAAATGCCCTTCTATCCAAAATGTGATGTTCCGAATCATTTTCATTCCACAACACACAGCATAAGTCAATTGTCTCAACCAGTGGCACGTTCGAAAACAAACTACAAACATCAAACGAAACCATAACATCATTCATACTTCGTTTTTGTAGCTTTGCAATACAAGAAACAAACTCAAAGCTATCCTTTTCAATGATGAATGGTATCAACAAATAGATGGAGTCGCTATGGGTTCCCCTTTAGCACCAACGATGGCATCAATATTTTTGGCTAGTTTGGAAAAGAAAATTGCTTCTTTCCAATTTGAAAAACCTTTTGTTTATAAAAGGTATGTGGATGATATTTTTCTTATATTTGAAAACCAGAAACATGTAGAACCGTTTTTGCATTTTATGAACAGTTTACATAAAAACATTGTATTCACATGTGAAACGGAGAGAAAGTCATCAATTGCGTTTTTGGATTTGTTAATTCAACGCAAAGATAAACAGTATGAGACAGAGATTTATAGAAAACCAACTGATACTGGTCTTTATACTTCTCCAGAAAGCTTTTGTGAATTTAAGTATAAGAGAAATATGGTGAAAGGATTGATTTATCGTTCATGGTCTTTATCTTCTACTTTTGCTAATTCGGTAAAAAGTGTTGATAATTGGTTGAGTTGTTGATAAAGAATGGATATTCTAAATCATTTTTATTGTTGATGATAAAAGAAACTGTTGATAAATTGATTAAAAATCCTAAGGATCCATGTTGTGGAAAGTCTGAATGTAATTTGTCGGATGGGTGTGAATTGAGTGTTGATCTGGGTGATTGTAAAAATGGATATAAAAAAATTGAGCCTAAATATGTGTTAGTATTGCCGTACTCTGAAGGCTTTACAAATTATAAGAGGAAGTTGGGTAAACTGATAGGAAATTTAGAGTATAAGATCGTCTCTAATTCGTGTAAGGTACGCAATATGTTTATTAATAAATCAAAAACTCCGGTTGGATTGTGTTCTGATCTCGTTTATCAATTTACATGTAATGGGTGTAATGCCACATACATTGGAGAGACTTCCCGTCATCTCTGTACTCGAGTTCTAGAGCATTGTCGATTGAAGGGTTTGACTAATATTAGTGAACACAATAGAGGCTGTAAAAGTGATATAGGAATGTCTGATTTTAGAATTTTGTTGAGAAGTTTTAATAGTTATTGGGAACGAGTGATATGTGAAGCATTGCTGATAAGGTCATTGGATCCAAAGATTAATGTGCAGAGTGCTGTGGCTACGAATGTTTTGAATGTTTTTAAATAGTTTACGTATGTTAAATCATGTTTGTTTTTTTAATATTATTAAAATAATTGAAAATTTTAAATTAAATTAATTTTTAAAAATTAGAATATAAGTAAAAAATTTAAAATTTAAAATTAATTTAAAATATATTTTTAAAAATATTTATTTATTAAAAAATTAAATTAATAAAAAATAATTTGTTTAAATTAAATGTTAATTCATAATATTTTTAGTTGGTTTTGAGTACCTGAAGATGATAGCTGTGCTATCGAAATATATCGTACGAAAGGTTTTTTATTGGCGTTATCGTTTAATAATCTAAATAATATTTATTTTCTTGTTATGGTGCATTTGTTATACTAACTCACAGACAAGAAATCTGTTTACATGAAGACACATTTTGGTGTATATAAAATTTTCTTGAGTTAATATAAGTTGTAATTTTCGCTTTTCGAATAAAATTTTGAATTTAATGAATTTGAATTTTTATTTTTTCTTTCAATTATTGGTATTTTTGCTAAGTCTTTGTAGTGAATTTAATATTTAGGGGCCCCTCAAACAAAGATGTATATTATATACTCTTAGAGTATTATAGTGATTATCTGCGGATTTGGGGGAAATGCTTCAATGAATAGAAGTTTTCGCATTAAATCAGTATAAATTCGGTATCTATACAATAAATACTTGTTTTATATACGATTGAAAATTAAATAAATTTAAAAATTAGCGAAATAGATAGATGGGTTGGCAGCATTTTGAATTAAATTAATTTTAACTAACAGGAAATTTATTAAAAACAAAGGAGCACATTGGAACAATATATAATTTATTATAATTAAATATAATTGATATAATTAAATAAATTATAAAATAAATTATAATTGAAACAAGATTACGCCAAGGTTTTTGATGGTAATGGCAGCCTCAAAAGACGTGTATATCGTTATTTCAATTTCAATAAGTCAATGTCTTCTCAGACTGTAATAGAGCAATGCTTGAAGGCATTCCACATATTCGGCAAATCCGATGAATATTGCATGTGTGAAATCAATGAAAAAGGTTTGGAAATGGAAATTCACTTTGATTTGTTGACGATATTATAGATGGGAGAGAAAACCCTTTGGACGATAAGTCTAATTTTAAAAGCCAATTAACATTTGATTCTAAACGGCCAATTATAATTCTGCGGCACAATGAATCTAATAAAGAGACTAGGGGTAAATTGAAAATTTATCCTGGGGATTTAGTGTGAGTTTGAAATTTATTTTTCGCAGAATCATTACGAATTAAATAGAATTTAATTGAAATTTATTTATTGAATTTAGGTATTGTGCCCAGGTTACCTCTAAGTATAAAGAAGTTCCAATAAATAAGAAAACGACATCTAAAGAAGTTATAATAATGGCAATGAGGCGGTTCCAATGTGAGGTATAAAATTCTTTTGGTGTAATAATGACAAAACATTAATGTTATTCATTCATGATAGATTATAAAATATTATTTTATATATTGCCTTGCAACTATTACTGTTTTAAAGACACTAATACGAGTAAATCCTTCCTCTATGTCAGAGAAATAAAATATATAACAAGATTTATTGTATTTCTTTTTACTTTGTGCCACCAATCCGCATTGTACAACCGCAGTCATTCAAAATTTAATAATTCACGATACATTTCAGTGATGACTTTTAGAAAATGTAATACTGAATTTAAAGAAAAGGTTAATGGATTGTGACCATTTAAAATCAAATTGTGCCCAAGGCACCAGTAAATTAGAATTTATAAATATATTAGAACCATATAGATGGAATATTGAAAAAATAATTGTTCCGTGGAAGGCAGCTGGAGAACAATTAGACACTTTTAACGACTCTTTTAAATATCAGATTGATGCAAATGACTATACAGATTTTGTAGAAAATGTCTTAAAAAATACGCATAATTTTATGGCCCCGGAAAGTGTTAGAAAAGCAAAAAATATTATAAGAACCATTACTGTAAGTTCCGCGGAACCAGAAAGTGGATTCTCAAGGGGAACCGTTTAACTGTGCAAAATATTTCTAAAGTAATGACTATTAGTCTAATTGACCTTCCACTTAGCGAATGGGATTCCGCCCTCTTTGTTAAGAAGTGGTCGAAAATTAATCATTCAGCCAATGATACAAGGATGAAAAAAGCAAATTGCAGAACCAGATGAAAATCAAAACGCTATATAGAAATATTTAAAATAATAATTTTATCGTTTTTTTTTATAAAATGTATATGTAAACAGAATACGAAATGTAAATAAGAAATACTTTCCTATACAATAAATAAATACCTTTTTAATTTAAAAAGCTATAAAATTTTTTTAATAACATAGTCTCCCAACCACATTTTTTGTAGCGGATCGGTTGTAAAATTATTAGAATCCCACCACTGATTAGAATCATATTTCATATATTCTCTCTAAATTTACCACTTATGTTTGATAATTTATATGCTGCTGTTCATGAATATTTGACAAAAATTTCCCAAGTATTGAGTGCACAACTTCCAGTAACATAATTTTACTTAGCCTCTTTCTAACAATTCATTCTCTTTGTTTTATTTGTTTTTATTTTATTCTTAAATTTGTTTAGATTGTTGCAATAACAATTATGTTATCAATAAATTTTGATATATTTTTGGGAATTTTTTAATTGAGATTGAAAAATTATACATCTTTAATATCTGAATCCATAGATTACTAATATTTTGACTTCGTTATATGATATTCTATTTATTCTAATTTCCATCTTTTATCTTTGTTATTTCTGCATTTATTATTTATTTATAATTTAGAGCTTAAATATTAACAATTTCCAATTGGTTGAGGTGTGTCTTGATAGGTCAGTTACTGAACGACCAATCGGAAACGATGAATTTCCTTGGGATATTATTCAACGATTACGAAAAGATTCCATTCGAAGTTTAAGGTTGACGCGATTCTATTTAAAAGCTATTGAAGATCCCCATGGTCCAGGTGTTACTATATTTGTGGGAAATTTAGTAGAAAATCTCAATCAAAACGTTTACGAGAAAATGCTTTTAGAAAAATTAGGTGTCAACAATAAATGGACTAGTATAGAAGTCATATATTATGAAAGTGGTTGTCTAGTTCTTTCTTATACATGTGGAGAAAAAGCTGAAATATGTTATGAAATACTCAAAGTTTATTTTAATTTATAATTAAACTTTGATAGTTAAGTCGGTTTCGTATTTAGGATACAGAAATAAAAGACCGGCCATTAATGGTTATGATTCTTCCTCGAATAATTCCTAGAATGATTCCAGATGACATAATCCCATTATTAGTTTTTGTTAATTTAAAATCCGGAGGCTGTCAGGGCACGCAACTCATAACTGCATTTAGAAAATTACTCAATCCTCATCAGGTTTTCAATCTTGAATATGGTGGCCCTCTTCCTGGGCTTTATTGCTTTAGGCAGGTAAAAAATTATAAAATTTTAGTCTGTGGAGGAGATGGTACAGTCGGGTGGACTTTATCCTGCCTAGATAGTACCGGTCAAGATGCAGCTTGCAATTCTCCTCCTATAGCTGTATTACCTCTCGGTACTGGCAATGATTTGGCTCGAGTATTACGTTGGGGTGGAGGTTACACTTCAGGAGAAACCCCGTTACAAATTTTGAAAGATGTTGTCATTGCAGAAGAATTAAAACTTGACAGGTAAACTTTTAAAGATTAAAATTAAAAACAATTCTCTTCTCGTTTTAATTTGATTTAAAAAAACATTTTTTTTAATTTTTGGTTACATTTAAACTAAAGTTTATTTTTCTTTTTGTAATTCTTAATTTTAATTCTTTGCTGATTTTCATCGAATTCTTTCCAATTATTGTCGAATTTGAAATTGATTTTTTTTTATAGAAATAATATAACCATTTGAAATTTTAATATAGGATTTTTTATTTAACCCGTAGTACTCGCGCTTATTTTCATAACGTAACTACCGCATGGTGTTATGAAAAAATAGTTATTCTAACAAAAGTTTTTTTTCTTCTGATTCTTTTAGGTGGACTCTAGTTGTCAAGTCTGATGATCCAGACAAAGATGAGGCCAAATTGGCCCTTCAGATAGAAACAAATACACTCAATACGAATGAAGATTCATCTATTTTAATAATCATGAATAATTATTTCGGAGTTGGCCTTGATGCGGATTTGGCTCTTGATTTTCACAATGCTCGATCAGAAAATCCTAATAAATTCAATAGCAGGTTTGTTAACATTTAGAATATAGAATTTTGTGTCCTTTATCACTATTTCAGAATGCACAATAAAACTGTATATTTAAAAATGGGACTCAGAAAAATGGTCTATCGGACAACGTGTAAAGATCTTCATAAACAAATTGTTTTAGAAGCCGATGGACATACAATCGATTTACCCCAAATAGAAGGTCTGATAATTCTCAATATCATGTCTTGGGGTGGAGGTGCAAATCCCTGGGGGCCTGAAAAAGATGACAAGTTTGTCAAGCCAACGCATTATGATGGTTTATTGGAAGTAATTGGAGTCTCAGGAATGATTCATATGGGCCAGATTTATTCAGGAATTAGAAATGGAATCAGAATATGTCAAGCTGGACATGTAAATTATTATATTCTTTATTTTTAAATGAGCAAAAAATTTTGTCTGATATAAAAAAATTTAATGAATAATAATTAAAAACACAATCAAATAATTTTAGTGAACATATTGAGAAGGCTTGCTAAATTTAGTTTTGGTCTACCAGGATCTATTTTAGGTAAAAAATATTTCATATTTAATTTTATGAATAAACACTGCGAAAAATAATTATAGATTTATAAATGATTCCGCTATCGACAAGTTTTTTTAAAGTTTAGTTTTTATATATATATATATATATATATATATATATATATATATAGAAAAGTAAACATATCAATTCAAAATAAGGACAGAAATTGTGGGCATTGATATAAATTGTGTACATAGACAAAAGCGATATGACATTAAATAAGATCTTAAATACTAAATCAAAAAACAAATCTATAATAAAAGTGTTTGTCATTACCATAGTTGGCACTAAAAAGACCTGTGACATCAAATTTTATTCTATAAAATAGGATGATAGAAAAAATTAATGTGAGATGAAAATAAGTACTCATTGATAGTTCACATAATTTGAAGAAAGACATTTTTCAAACACACAACCATAGTAAATAGTGCATACGATAGAAATACCCAGATGAATACCAACTCTAAATGTTACTATTTTTTAACATTTTTATAGATTTTTTTAAATAAAATAGCAGCGGAAGTTTTTGAAGAAAATTCTGATGACTCTACTTTCAGTTATCGAGAAAATTATGAAATAATTTCGTTAGATTTTTCATGAAATTCAATGAATTTAATATTTTCACAAATTTTCAGATATTTCAGAAATATCCATCGAAACTCTAGATTTTTGCGGAAATTAAGAAATAACGTAAGATTCACCTTGAAGTAAAAAAAGTATTAATTTTTTATAGCATTTGTAATTTTCCTTAACCTTCAAATGTAGAGTTGACAAAAAAAACGGAAAACGTAAATTTTCCGTTAAGTTTATAAATAATATTTTTATAGAATTTCAGTAGACAAAATCCGAATCATCCTAAAATTTTTATCAATTTTGGAAATTAATTGGGATTTCCAAAGCCTATAGTTATTTTTTCTAACTTTTCATGAATATTAAGACCAAAATATCGACGGCCTCTTACAGTAGTAACCTCATCAACACTCATGCTAAATTTATTACCGGTCGCAATCTTCATTTTAATTTCTTTGATCATTAATAGTATTTTTTCTTCAAAATCATCGTAAATAAGCTTCATCGCATCGGACTCATTAGCAGGCATTTTAAAACCGTCTCGAAAAAAAGACTGTCGGATGTAATTTCTTGTTATTGCTCTGATAGAAATTCCGCCAAAAATAAGAGGTGGTAATCAAAACGAATTTCCGAGGAACAGAGAAATAATTTTCGGAATATAGAAATGTAAATAAACAAATCAATTTTCTTTTAATAAATTTTACTTTTAAATTTAGCTGACTTACATTATATCCAAAAATTGAATAAAATTCCTAAAAACCTAAAGAAAATTAATTTCAAATAAATGTTGATAAAAAGTGTTATAACGGCTAATAAGTTAATGAACTAGAAATCAAAAATAAGCATCTACTTGATTTTTAATTAAACTTTTAATTTTAAATATATTTTATTGTCATATTTTTAATTTTTAATCTGGTGTTATCCAAATGAATGAAATTTATGTAGAGTATTTTCTCTTTTTATTACACAATAATTAACAAATTTCATAATCTCAAGAAAATGCACTGTTCTAACAATAAAGCATAAACTAATGCATGGGTTCCCAACCGGGGGTCCATGTAACCCGTAGGAGTACGTGGAGCATTCCTCGGGGGTACGAGAAGCGCGGCCGGTAAGAAAATTTTTTCGAATTATTATTGATATTTTAATCATAGTGATTCTGTCATAGTTATTTATAAGTGGCAATCAATGTATACTATCATTGTCGCCAATCACCAAGGATTGTAATGAATGGTGATTTTTCGAACTAATATATTTTTTATTAACTACTCTTCACTAGCTGTTAAATTTATTGGAATATTATCCATAGACTATAATTATAAATCATAATAAGTACGTACTTAAGTAAGTATTATAAGAAAAGAACTAAGAGCCAAAATAGAATTTATATATAAAATAAACTACTACATATCCACACTTTTTGAAACTTACACAACTACTACTTTATCCTATTTAAACTAAATGTAGATTTCTCAGCAAATATTAACTATTTTTACTCTCAGCAGTCTTAGTTTAATATGTTTTGCTGAGAAATTTACACATAGTTTAAATAAGATAAAGTAGTGTTAGTGTGTAAATTGTGAGAATCTAATAAAAAAATTTCATGGGATTTGCATAGAATCACAATCACAATTCAACATCGATGGCAATTGACTTGGGCTGTTGCCTACCTATTGAAAATAAATAACTAATAATAAATGAAATAAGATACAAAAGTATATCTACTTACTAATAAGTAGTTTCACTTAAGTTAGGTACGTAATAAAAATTATACGAATAAAATTAATTTTCAAATTCATGTTTGTAAAAATTAATAAATAAAAATACGAAAAATACGAAAAACCATGCTTAGTCTTTTAATTTTTAGTTGTCATAGAAAAGAAACTTATATAATAGCAAAATGGTAAAACTACTTGTAAGGATTTGGTTGATTTTTAGAAGTTCCTGAGGTTTTAATTTTTTGCGATTCTCTGTGCACTATTGAAGTAATTTGATTATCAAATTGTTATTGTTTTTACTACTAAAATGTGTATAAAAAATAAATAAATATAACGGTTTTCGATTTATTTTGGTAAGTACAATAAATAAACCGGTGCATAATTAATTGTTTTGGATTCCAGAAATAATTACTTTTTACTTTTCGACAGCTAACCCATACTATCCCGATGTCAAAGAAGCGTTGTTATCAGGACTCAGATATTCAATTCGGCTTCACTTTCTTAGTTGATAAAAATGGATTGCATAAGCCACAATATTTACTTTGCTTGAAAGTACTTAGTAATGGTTTTATGGAACCATCCAAACTTAAGGAACATCTACAAGCAGTACATCCAAAAAACGTTAATGACCCAGAAGCTTTATTCATAATTAACAGAGCCCGATTTGAAACAAGCGCAAAGCTTACCAATCACGGATTTGTTCCCGAGAAAAAACCGGCTTTAGAAGCAAGTTATCGTGTGGCATTGAGGATTGCGAAAGATATAACATCTCATACAATTGCAGAAACTTTGATTAAACTATGTGCGATGGAAATGGCAGAGACTATGTGTGGTAAGGATGCGAAACTTAAAATATCACAAATCCCACTATCCAACCACACTATTCATGATCAAATCAAAGATATGTCAGAAGATGTCCTAAAGCAGATTGTGGTGCAAATACAAGAAAGTTCAACAAAAATAGGATTGCAATTGGATGAATCCATTGATGTTTCTAACTGTGCTCAACTTCTTGTTTTTGTTAGATGTGTTTAGAAATGAAATCAAAGAAGATTTTCTTTTTTGAGAACCTCTGACAGAACCGGGTTTTTGAACTTAGATCTCAAATTGAAACATTTCTAAATGACAAAGAATCAACTCTTTTGCTTGACTTCACAGATACCAGTTTTGTGCTCTCTTTGGCTTACCTTGCAGATATATTTAGCCATCTAAACACCTAGGAGAAGGTTACATCATTTAAAGATAAGTTGGTTCTCTATGGCAGAAGAGTTAAAAGTGAAAATTACGTCAATTTTTCGCTTTTTGATGAAATAATTTCCTTCCAAGTTAAACATGAAATTGATATCAAGGTTCTGGATTGTATTAAAATGCATCTGGAAAATCTTCAAGTCACTTTCGATGGAATTATTCCTCGCACATTTGTAGTTGATAATTGGATAAGAAACCCTTTCACCATTTCATTGGATCAAATTAGTGATGCTGATGACGCAAAACATGAGCTCATTGAATTGCGGAATAACAAAAAATAAGGAATGACTTTGAAACAATGGCGTTGGATGTTTTCTCGTGTAAACAAAGCGAGACATATCCTATTTTGGTCAAACGGGCGTTGAGAGCTCTTATTCCGTTTGTCACTACTTACCTTTACGAATCTGGATTTTCGGTGCTTGTGTCTATAAAAACAAAATTAAGGAACAAACCAAAGGCTGAACATAACATGCGGTTGGCTCTTTCAAACACCCTACCACGAATACAACAATTGGTTGATGGCAAGCAGCAACAACTTTCGCACTAAATTTAATTTTTTCCGTAATTTTTAATTAATTCCTTTTAAATATAAGGTGTATAAATGTTTATTCTTATATAACATTGTTGTTTTGCTGTATATAAATAATAATAAAAGTTAGGGGTACGTAAGATTCAAAATTGTTACCAAAAGGTACGGTTATCCGAAAAGGTTGGGAACCATTGCACTAATGAGTGATAATGAAAAATATTTTTAAAAATAGAATTCAGCTAATTTTATCTACAGCTAAGGTCACCTTTAGCCGTTTACATTTTGATACATCCTATTATTAAAACCTTTTTCCAGAAAGAAAACATCTATTCAAACTTTTTGTGAATTTCAGACTATCCTTTTTTGCTGGATTGTTATTAGGGTATTTTTGCTCACAACTCGGATCAAGTGTACTTTGTCCCTTTGGAAAAATATTAATACAATATATAAAAATTTTATAAGACAATAAAATATGGTGATAAAATGGATGATTTGGTATTAATACGATGGCTGCAAAAAGAAACTCCAGCCGGACATGAAGTCTCTTTTTGTTATAATTTAACCAATGAAGAAAAAAAATCATTTGTACAGTGGATGATTTTTGATTATAAACATTTCATAGCTTTTCCAAGTTATTTTTTATCAAAGTTTTACATTGTCCATTATAATTGAACAGTTGAAAATTACTCTGAAAAACGACCTACCTGTTCAAGTTGATGGAGAGCCATTCATTCAGTCTCCCGGCACTATAACAGTTTTGAAGTCTGCACTGAGAGTAAATATTTGTTTTAATATATTTTACATACGACATTGAAACTATATTAAGGCTATTATGCTAAAGAAGACAAAACTCGGAAAACGTCGTAAGGCAGACAGCTCTAACACCGGACCTCCGTCACGTATACCATTACCTCTGATGAATTCTTCAAACGCTGTTCCCAATTGCAGCTTCCGACAATAACTATAGCATTATTTTTTATTAAGCAATCAACGAATTTTATTATTTTTGACCAAACTGCTGAAGCAATTTCTATTATATTTCTGTTACACTACTCATCTTATTAGATGTCAACTAATTTTTATTAGAGAAACTTTGATCATCATCATATTATTATTAATTTTTACAGATAATCACGGCGGTTTGACCCTGCTGCAATAAGTATTACAGATGTAACTATAATGGATTTATATTAGAGTTGTTTATTTGTTAGTTTTGTTGATTTTTGGTCATTAATCAACTTGAGTTTAATGAAGATTTATTGATGCTTGGTAGGATTGCATTTGATAAATGTTTTCTAGATTTCTTCTCAATTTCAACTGCATTTTCAGATTAGTGCAATTTGCTGTTCATCCGTTTTGTGGTTTTAGTGTTTATTTTATGTCAATTTTGAAAGAATTACATTTGACCTTAAGTTTAATCGAAATTATTTTATAAATGATGTAAGCTTTTCTTTTATTGTTTGATTCATTCAATAAAATACTTTTGTACGTTTGTTGGTAAATTTAGAAATCTTGTTTGGGTTAATATTCTAAGAAATAACTAAATTTCAAAAGAATCAATTTATTTGTTTTTCGTTAAAAATTAAAATCGAATGACATTTTCATTTGAATATTACTTTATATATGTATAAAGTTTGGCAAAAAACGCATGTTTTAGTTGCTAAAATGAGAAATAAGTCATTACCCCTTTTCCATAATAGGTTATTGATTGTAAATAAAAATTTATACAAATTACAACCACGATAAATAGTATTAACATATCAAAATTAAAAAGTATTAAGCAATTTGGTGGAATAGAATTGTGCAAAATAATGTTTAATATTTAACACTAATAGCTTAACGTTTATTTTGGATGAACAGATTGTAAATGTGAAGATATTGTGAGTAAGCCATTTCATTAAACTGACCAAAGAATATGCAGCCACTTTATATTATCTAAATTTACAAAATACACGATATTAACGACAGATTGGTAACAGTCAGCTGGTATTCAAATTCAGTTAGTGTAAAAAAGCAAAATTTATCCGTATAATAAAAATAATGTTATTATATGCTACAAAATATGTCTTGGAGCAATTTATTTATCTCATTTTCTTACACATTTTACAAAAAGTAAGATGCGTCTTTGTATGAGAAAATGATTAAAAGTAAAAGATGTATGTTTTTAAAAATGACTTGTCACTAAAAACATTTTTGATTTAGCATCGATATACACATTTTAAGAAAAATCTTAAATGCTCTAGAAAATGCATTAAAAATATCTTATTAACGTTTAAAAATTTCAACATCTAATTAATATCATAAAGTTAAACAAAATAACCGTGATAAAAAATATATTAATTATAATTTTTTTTTATTGAGATTATTGAATAAAATTTAATAAATTAAACATAAGATTTTAAGATTCAATGAATTTTTTTAATATTTAAATATTCGTGCAAAGAAAGTCAAATTAACTTTAAATTATTTTTATTCAACAAATACAAAGAAAACCTTGAAATTTGTTTCAGATGTTCGATCACGGTCATTTTCAAAAGGAAATTTAAAGGGTAATAACAGATTATGTTAATAAATAGAGAATAGAATTACTGTTATCTATGATTCTATGACTGACTCAAGTTCCTCAATCGATCGTTCCACTTTCGGTAAACATTTATCCATCACAGTGTTGCCGCATACTCAAACCGCAGTGGCGTAACAACGACTTGGCATTAGGGCAGTTGCCAAGGACGCCGCTAAATCTCTTATTTTTAAATTTTTATTTAAATAGATATTTCACTTTTATCCTCGACTTTTTCAATAACGCAGGACCTAAACGTCAGTACTATCCGTTAGCGGGGGAAATGGGACGGTGGAGAGGTAGCTTTTTAGCCGCTCCTTTACCACTCGTTTCTTATAAAATCTACCTAAATCATTCTCACACAACGGCTTAAAATCTCAAACACCGAGTAGTCCAGTGGGGACTCATAATATCAACACATCTACCCTAAGGTCAAATAAGGAAAGGAGTGTGTGAAAGAATTTGGAGATTGTTGTTATGTCATCAAATAAATAAACTATTCTAACGTCCAAAATCAAAGTACTTAAATGAAAACCTTGACAACTAAATTGATCTTGAAGCTAGGATAGGACGACAAAAAAATCACACTTGAATCCGTTAAATTGACTGCTCCACCAAAAACGATAAACTAAAGCGAACCTAGAGACTTCTACCACGTCTTAATTGAATAAATGGTGAGAACGAGCCAATACAACGATTAGCACAATAATAATTCGAAGTGAACATAGAAATCATAAAGTTCTTGCATAAGTCAGTTTAATTGTAGTTTAATGTTTAGATCACTTGATCTAGGTATCAATTCCCCATAGAATTAAAAAATAAAATTTTTATTAGAATTTAAGCACCACCCTAAATTATTCTAACACCGATCATGAGGTCGACGAAATTTAATTTAATTAAATGGAAAATAAAAACCTTTAAGTCATATTATCAAAGTTATAATAATAATACCAACAGAAATTGACATTCATAAAGTCAATAATGAAAACTAATAACCAATGGTAAGCAATAGATAATACATGCAGAAGTTGAGTAGATTACTACTATGACATTGAATGAAACGAACCCAGGAAATGATTGATATTACAGGATGATCCCGAAGGTCATGATTATGCAGAATCAATACTCGTCTCCATAGGTGTGCTGGAAACTTGAATGCGATACAACAATAGATCCTAAATAAGTTACATAAATATGACTTCTAGAGGACAATAGTGTAAGAAATACCCGATGATTTGAGTCAGAATTTGGCGAGCTATGGATACGAGCCACCATTCGCGAAGATGGAGGAGGAGTAGGGTAACCAACAATCCAAGTAATGGTAATTATAAATAAATTCCAGTTGCAGTCGAAATAAAAGCAGTTAATCAGACGAACGATTTATAGAAATAGTCCAGGATCAATGAATTTGGTGAATGGTGAATTATTTTAGAAAGTGAATGAATTAGTGGAAACGCACACATCAACCACACCGCGAAATTGCTTAACCAGAATAGGTAGAAATTGACATTTCGTAGAGTGAATGTCAGGTAAATCAATGAATCGCCACCCGATAAATGATGTACACACTAACATGTACCTCTCCAAAAGTTCAGCCACGTCAACACGCGTGAGAAAATCATTCTAAATACCACGCATGCCTATTAACGACAGTATAAATGGCATGTCACTTCTCAGTGTAGACAGTTAATTTTGGAATCAATAAATATGAACACGAACGCCAACGAACAGAAGAGATATTCCAATTCAAACTATCGGGCGACCAAGAATTTGAGAAAATAGTTATGGAGAAGAAGACAAACAGTGGAGAAGGTAAAGAATTAAGTTTAATTATCACCCATGATTTAATTATTCTTTTATGCTCATGGCCAAGACAACAGCACTAGATTTAGGCTCGACACGCCCCTTCTCTTATTTCCGTCATTCGAAAGGCAACTACTAATAAACTACTGGGATAGTGTACGATTTTTCTTGGCTTGAGAGAACGAAACTCATGGAATTAGAGAAGGTCCGATGGTTTCGTGAAATCAATGTTCCTCGTGATGGTCTTAATATGTATTTTATATCATTGGCTTCGCTAACTAAAATATAATGAAACATTAAATAAAAGAATAACTTATATCCAGACGAGTGTCGTCTGTGGCCAAAGATAGAGCATTCATTCTGTACTGAAAGTCACATTGAGAATGAGTTTATTTTAATTTTTGTCAAATGAATCCATAGTAAAAGGCGACCTCATGAAACAACGTTTTCTACTAAATCAAACTTACATACAGAAGGTCGGTTGGTATGGATTCTATTTGGTAAGGAAACATTGGTAACTCCTTAACGCATTACCGACATCATAGCATACCGTGATACTACTTCATCGACACCCTATCCTCACTTAGTCGCTACTGACCGTCGACATACTCATTAGACCCAAGGCCGATCGATCGCATATGCCACACCTCACCCCAGTTTTGATGATTGGAAAATTATATAAATGTCGGCGATAATGATTATCAAATTTTGTTTAGACGATTCATGGATAGATGCATCCCGAGTCACCATACGATTCCCATCTCACTCCGCAGCCAGATGCAGGCAGGCGATGTGGGATGCGGGATTTTCAATTTCTCCCATGAGAGAATCGAGATCGGGTCGGCAAGAAGATTACGAAGACCTTGATCTACCACAGGTCGCAATGAAGAGGGAGCCAGGCTGCAACCCGGCTAGAGAATTTCGGAGTCACGCCGAATATGTTCTGGCTCACCTCGAAGACCATCAAAGGCAGACAAACATGCATGTGGAAAGGGCTAGACGCCACCTGGCTCAAGTAAACTCAGATATCGCTACGGGGAAGATCCCGAGTACGAATGGGTATGCCTTATCGTACGACATCTCATTCGATCTCAACAAACCGAGGCTAGAAAGACAATCCACACCCATGAATGTCATAGTTCCTAGACAGATTCTCCCTAGAAAATTATGGAGTGAGGACAGAAGCCCGTGGGAGAAGCGAGATCACTCATACGCTCGCTACTAACCAAGAATAAGCTCTAACGAATACCACTGAAATTCGAGATGGCATTAAGTTTTATAGAAATAAACGTTACATTTTGCCTCTGTTTCTTTACTCAAAAATTATTTACCCATAACAGTAAGGAATTAGAATAACCATAGTAGTATAGTCAGTATATATATAGTATATATAGTATAGTCAGATGAATAATTAGTGAATTTATGTCACAAACATAACTTAAGGCTTTAAAAATTATTTACCCATAACAGTAAGGAATTAGAATAACCATAGTAGTATAGTCAGTATATATAGTATATATAGTATAGTCAGATGAATAATTAGTGAATTTATGTCACAAACATAACTTAAGGCTTTAAAATAGGTCTTAATATAATCATAGAATAAAGAATTTTATCAAATAAAGTGCACTCTTTTATAATAATTTTGTCTTATTGTAGACATGGATCCATAAAAAACTCTGAATATAGAACTCGAAAGATCGCGCAAAGAAAATACCAAACTGCATCAGCAATTATTACAGTTGACCAGGGAGATTCAGCAGATTAAGTCAACTCGGATGGAGCCTACCAAAGTAAAAACACTGTACCAAAGGGTGACCGCGGCACAACGCGGATAGGACGAGGAAAAACGGCTTGGCCAAGCTCAGAAAACCAAGATCCGGGGTTTAGAAGTGGCGTTATCGGCTTGCCAGGAGGGCAATGCCATAACGTACCCACTCATTTTTGCGCCAGCTCAGTTGGCCTATAGGGAGGCGACCGAAGCAACTAAACCGGTAGTAAAATCCGATTGCGTCGAGCCTTGCTAATTAAAGGATATCCAAATATATAATTGTTGAAATATAATAAATGATCGTTTTAAATGTTTTCAGTTTATTTGTTTATTGGTAAGGATAGAATTAAACCCATTAAATTGAAACTAAAAAGGGATTCGGATGACAGATAAAGTGTGTCGAACATGATGGGAAGGGACCGGAACAAGAAATCGCACATAGACCTCCTATCGGTAGTGTGTTGAACCCACTATGAGATCGGGCCTTAGCAGTTCTTTCGTAGCGCTCACCTTTGGCGATCTCATAACCAGTGGTTACATACCAACGTTGCGTGGCAATGGGTGACCAATGGGGAGCAAGAAAGATTCTATGTGGGGGTCAAGGTCATTCCAACCATAAACCCCACAATTATCTATTAATGTTTTTTTGTTTTTGTTTGAATACAGTGATGGCAAATTTGTTTCTCTGCGAAAACTTTGTATGCGGGAATTGTGTTGTCGGTTGAATTTGGAGTATTTCTTAATCTCATTAAAGTTGTTGATAGTTGATTCAACCAATTCTGTGGTCCCCTTTTCTTAGTGAAATGTTCATTCAAAATATAACATTCAATGTGTTTTGAATTTACTATTGTAAGAAACTTAGATTTGTTTTCTTATATCTCAATATTGTTTACTACATTTCCTTATTTGTTGGACTTTCTACTATATTCGTCATACTTGTTATATTGTATCAGATCCGCCCGTATTTAAAGTATAAAATTCGCCGGATTTGTATATACGCGCGCGCGTTTATTGTTTTTAATAACTATTCTTTCGCGCATAAGTATCCACATCCATAAAAATATATTTCTCATTTAAATATAATTAACCGATAAAATCTACTCAATTTTTAATAATTTTTAATTGAATATAATAGTAATTCATCCACTCTTAAAGTACAATTCATTTTCAGTGAATATTTTCATCTTTATGGCATATTTATTGGTCAGTGAATAATTCAGACTCTATGTATTTCAAGTATTTCCCAATATTTAATTGATATTTCATTTCATCATTGAGAAATTTTACCGTCTAATTTATTATAAGCAATTCTAGATTTAATGAATATTTGTTAGCTTCAATTCATATTTTATGTTATTCAATGATTATTTTCCCTCTTCAATAAATATTTTCTCTCTTCAATGTTTTCCTTATTAAATGAATGTTTTTCATCTTTAATGAATATTTTCCTCTCCAATGAATATATTCCTCTTTGATGTATATTTTCTCCATTCAAAGTATTATTACCCTTGTAAGTTTTTAATATATCAATTGATATTTCATCTATTTAGTAGATATCTTTAGCTACAGTAAATTACAATCAACTTTTGGAATACACAGAAACAAGATTTAATTAAAATTTATTGTTAATTATACACAGATTTATTAAACTTTTATCGATTTCAGTTGATTTTTAAAAATATGTTAGTGAAACTTAGAAAGAATAAAATATCTGAGATAAGGGGTCAATTATTTACTTTTCAATTTTATTGATTTCATGGATATTAATCACAAAAGTAGTATAATTTTGAGATTTTTAACGGTGGTTATCAGTATATTTATGAAAATCATTGAATTATCTCTATAGGTTGACTGGTAATTTTTATTGAATTTATACTTTATTTACAAATTAATTTTAATTATTTGAGCAATATGATATATTTTGTGATTTTACAATGATTTAGTGAAATTTAACTTATGTTGGTAACATAGATTTTATTCAATTTTAGTCATTTTTGATGAATTTTTTAATTGCTTGAAATTGTTGCCAGAATAAAATTGTGGTGATTTTCGATGGAAAATGTAGAGTATCGATAACGATTTGTAATATTTTAAAGAAAATAAATTTTTTTCGGTAAAATTCAGATTTTTATGATAATTTTAAGGGAATTTGATTGGTTGAATACACATAGTAAATAAAATTTCCGAATGATGGATTTTTAAGGATCTTGTTCGTTTAAATAAAGATTTCTAAAGTAATTGTTAGCACAGTGGGTGAAATTGATATTTGAAGGGAAATGATTGGTTAAGAGGGGAATTTATGATCTTTTAAGGGGAAATAATCGATTAAGAACAAGTTTGTTGTTATTTTTAAGGGGGTTGAGTTGGTTGAATATCTGTGTTCAAAGGATAAATATTTTTTAAATGAGAATATAGAGGAGGAATTTATAATACTTTTAGGGGGATTGGTTCAGATAGATCTCAATATCTGTGTAAATTTTTTGAGAGAGGAAATATTGTCATTTAAAGAGAAATGATTGGTTAAGAAAAGAATTTGTGATCTTTCTTGTGGAAATGATCGATTAAGAACATGTTTGTTTATATTTTTAAGGGGTTGAGTCAGTTGAACTTTCTTATTTTAAAGAGAAATAATTGGCCAAGAGATGAATTTTATTGTAAAGGGATTTCAAGAAATTTATTCGGTTGAATATCAAAATAAGTCGGTGATTTATATGAAAATAATGAATGTAACTGGGAGTGGAAATATTGTCATTTAAAGAGATATGATTAGTTGAGAGTAAATTTTATAGTATTTTAGGGGGAAGCGATAGGCAAGGATGGGAATTTACAATATTTTTAAGGGGGATTTATTCGGTTGGATATCGATGTCAAAGAATGGATACTTAGTGAAATCAATAAATTTTCATTAGTTTAAGAGTTATCAAAAAATATATCAACAATAATTTGGTTAATATTAATAATATTATTAGAATCTAAATAAAATATACGATAAGTGTTCTGTTCTAAGAAAATGTTTGATTCGTGTATTCAAGTATTTTTTTGATTTTATTATTATATTTGTAATTTAATTTAATTTAAAATTAAAATTGACTAGTATTTAAAAAATTTATGTTACTCATTACTTATGTTGTTATTGACAATTTTCTGAATAATTTAAATATTTATGATTATTTCCAGGAATGAAGAGAAATTGTACAAATAAATACTATGAGGAGTCAATAACATATGTTAATTTTCATTCAACAAGTACCTAGAACAATTACCTAACAATTTTATAAAATTTAAAAAAATGATGCAACAAATTATTTCAATTATTTTACAACTTAATTAATTTAAAAAATTTTTAATTGGTAATTACTATTTTCTTTACAATTTGCTACTATGTTGAAACTTTTTTTAAGGTTTTATTCAAAGTACTAACAAATTTTATTAAAGATCTATCAAAACTTGTCAAAAATTATAAAACTTTGGTAATTTTAATAAGTATTACTCAATAACTACTATTTTCTTACCTATTTGCTGAAGGTTTTATTTTAAAATTTCTTCAAAGTACTAACATTATTTACAAATTAATCAGTTTTATTTAAAATTTAACAACTTAAAATATTTCTCATAACTTTAATCAAATTCTATTCACATACTAATCATAATTTAAAGATAAGTCTTATTTTTACAAAAACATATTTTACAACAATTAAACATACATATTTGGATTTTTAGTAGATTTTATCAGTATCTATCAGTACACAAGTACCTGTTCCGTGTAGTTTTTAAGTTTTGTTAGAAATTCTACTTATTTAGTGGTTGGTCGATAATCATTTAATTTCTAGTAATGCGGTAGATGATAATTATTTTATCTATTAACTTTATTCAATGATGTTTAGAATCTTAAAAATCTAATAATTTTCAATAAATATATGAACATTTATTTCCAGTACTGTGAAAGTAATATGTTTTGTGAAATTAATTTAAGAATATTTTTCTAATCAAGTTTCTTTATACTATCAATTACAATCACTTATACTTATTAATTAATTTATCATTCAGTAAAAAACAAGAGTTAGAGTGAAAAGAATAGAAATTGTGTAAAAATAAATTTAAGTAATCTTTTTTTTGAGCTGTTAGCAATTATTTTATTTAGGGGCATGTGAAAATTAAATGAAAAGGTTGACATTCATCATTGAAAATAACTTTTAATAAATTTTCACTGTTGGATGTAATTAAAAATATTACAAAAATAATAGAAAACTTTCAAAGTTTTTAAACAAAACTATTAAGTTTTACAAAATAATTTCAATAAATTACATACAAGACTATAAACAAAGCAATAATTTTTTATTCAGAGAAAATACAACAATCGATTGAGCTTCAATGAATTTGATTAATAGTTTCATGATAGCAACCAGGTAACTAAGCAACCAAACAACTTACCAATTTGGAGACATCAAGGATCGAAAAAGATTGAAGAAATTGTATTTCTTTTGATTGTTCAAATTTTATTAGCTTTTATTTAAAGATTTCTTGATCAGTAAATAATTTTTGATATTGATTTGTTCAGTAACTAGTTATTGATAACATTATGTGAATGTGTGTATAGTGAATAACCAAGTGTTTTAAGGGGAAATGATTGAGAAATAATTTTATTTTATTTTTAAGTGGGTTAAGCTGGTTGAACATCTGGGTCCAAATGGTAAATATTTTCTAAAATGGAATTTTAATGAATAATATACTCAATTATTCAATGCCTAGTATGTATATAGTGAGTTGTACAGTACTCAGTCATTTGTATACAGTACCTAGTGATTGTTTTTCAGTTATTAATCAATGGATTTTTCAGTGTGTATGGGCTGTCAGTATTCAGAAGTTGATACCAAGCAATTTAACCTTTTCTTTGATTGTTGATGAATTTATTATTATTATTATTATTTTTTTTTATTATTTTTATTATTAGTTTTATTATCATTTTTATTATTATTATTTTTATTATTTTTATTATTATTATTATTATAATTATAATTATTTTTCTTATTCTTATAATTATTCTTATAATTATTATTATTATAATTATAATAATTATTATTATTATTGTTATTATTATTTTTATTGTTATTGTTATTTTTATTATTATTATTATTATTATTATTATTATTATTATTATTATTTTTTTTTTTTTTTTAACGAGACTAAATATAGGCCTCACTATAGTGTGACCATTATGCTGACATGTAAAAAAAATTAAATTTATGCATTTAAACAAAAAATAAATTTTAAAAAATCCACTTTTATTTAAACAAAAAAATAATTTTTTTAACCCCCCACCGGGGTATGGGCAGGGTGGCGTTTTGTCACTACTACCATAGTTTCTGTATGTTTGATACTATTTCCTACCATATGGTCTCGCATTTCCTCAATTGGCTGTCGTTCTTGGCTGTTGAATAGTTCTAGAGATTATTTGATTGGGTTTTTTATACCAACTGCACTTGTTGATACATATTCCATCGTTTTGATCACACATTTGTTCATCTTTTTGATATCTGTGTTCTGTTTTTCTCTGACTATCCATTTGTCCACTGTTCCACAAAATTCACAATTTTCATCACTCATTATTCATATTTCCTCATGTTCTTCATTGTCTCTTGTTATTATTTTGGTTTTCTCGTTGTATTCGTATTTTTAAACGTGATTCTCCGCTTTTCTCATGAATCCTTTCCATCCACATTCTTTTGTTCGACATTGGACTGTTATATTTGTTATTTCTTTGTCTGTGGCTTTGTCTATTGTCGTAGGGTGGTCTTCTTCAAATATCTCGTCACATCCAGACAAATTATTATCTTGATTTCGATTCGTTCTATGGTACAGTTTTTACATACCCTGCACCCACGCATTGTTTGCCATGCTCCGATCAATAATCCTTTACACTTACAGCATTTCATCCTCTCCTCTATCTCATACAATATATCGATTTGCTCCTTCCTTATTTGTCTTAAATTTTCTCAGTGATGGTTTGCATACTGGTGGGTTTCTGGGTGTTGATATTTTGAAACTATATGGTTGTTACCCAGACAACCCCATACAAATATTCTTTCGCTTACCACTCGGCACCCGTTGCTAAGCAACGTTGGAACTGTGTTCGAGTGGGTAGATCGTCCGCAAAAAGTGAGCGCTATTGCTAATGCTATAATTGACCAAACGATCCATGGGTCCAACGAGCTGCCGATAGAAGGCCTGTGCTCGATTTCGATTCTTAGGTCCCATTATTCTCCTATCTTTTTCAAATGTTAACCTATACTCTCATATCATCTATCTTTATGTCCATTCGCTTGGTCCTTCTTATTATTGTCCATGTTGATGATTTTTTATGGTCTGTAAACCCTTGGTTATGTTAAGTAAACACAGTACATCTCTTACCCTTATCCCTATTATAACTACAATGTTCCCTATTATTATTACTAGCATCATCTTTGTTACTATTCTATATATTATCTTTCTTAATTGTTACTACTATTACCTTTATTATTATTTTTATTACTATAACTACCATTATATTTATTGTTATTACTACTATGATTATTACTACTATTATTATTATCATAATTATTATCATCATTACTACAAATACCATGATTATTATTATTATTATCATTATTATTATTATTATTATTATTATTATTATTATTATTATTATTATTATTATTATTATTATAATTATTGTTATTATTATTATTATAATTACCATTACCCTTATCATTATCGTTATTATTATTAAGATTTTGTAGGGATCCGTCCTTATTCCTCAGCGTTAAAAATTTTTTTTATTGATATACAACATTAGCCGTAATCCATCTGTATTTTTCGGTTTTCGATAAAGTATTTTTGTAAATTCGAAAATTTTAGCAGCGTTCCGCCCTTATTTTACGGTTCATCCCTATTCTACAGTTTTCGACAAAGTATTTTCATTGACTCGGAAAATTTGAGCAGCGTGCCCCCAATATTCTCCGCCTCAACTCAAATTAATTTATTTAATTCTTATTTAAAAACATTATTTTTCATGATTTTGGTCGTTCGGATTAATCTTTTTCCGATGGCTATTCATTTTAACTGTTGCAACGATTTCGCAATTTTCCCCACTACCCGTTCCCTCTCTTTGTCCTTAAGATCTATGTATGTTCATATTATATTTAATGAGTGCCCACTGGACTACTCGGTGTTAGATATTTTGAGCCGATTGTTGTTAAAATTCATGTCAATTTTTTAGGAAACGGATGATGAAGGAGCAGCCAATGGACTACTCATTTACCCTCCAATTTCCCCTATGTACGGATAATATTGACGTTCCAGCTCCTGCGTTCCGCACGCCGCAGCCATCACGGGCACGAACTATTGGCGATTTTACACGCATTTACACAGGTCGATAGTGTGTTTTATTTTTCTATCTTGCGTTATGTTTTGGCTGTGGGCCACCAAAAAATAAAATAATAGAAAAAATAAATTACCACATGAATTAGGCAAAAGTCTCGACGCATAAACTGTATATTTGGCATTCATATAAACAAATTTTAAATCGGGCATTGATGTACATGAACCAAAATAACATAACTGTAGATTAACAATCTGAAAATATTGCTGCAAAACATAACTGTAGATTAATAACCTGAAAATATTGCTACAAAACATAACTGTAGATTAATAACCTGAAAATATTGCTGCAAAACATAACTGTAGATTAATAACCTGAAAATATTGCTGCAAAACATAACTGTAGATTAATAACCTGAAAATATTGCTGCAAACATAACTGTAGACTAATAACTGTATATTGCTGCAAAACATAACTGTAGATTAATAACCTGAAAATATTGCTGCAAAACATAACTGTAGATTAATAACCTGAAAATATTGCTACAAAACATAACTGTAGATTAATAACCTGAAAATATTGCTACAAAACATAACTGTAGATTAATAACCTGAAAAATTCTGCAAAACATAACTGTAGATTAATAACCTGAAATATTCTCAAAACATAACTGTAGATTAATAACCTGAAAATATTGCTGCAAAACATAACTGTAGATTAATAACCTGAAAATATTGCTACAAAACATAACTGTAGATTAATAACCTGAAATTATTGCTGCACAATAGTTGAAAAGCACACAGTAAAACAAGATAAAAAGTGTGCAACTTAATTTTGGTTGAAATCAATACTGCAAAGTAGTAGTTGTAAATTTGTGAAAACACATCAGTATTTATACCTATAATTTGGCCTTAACCTTGCGTGTTAGTTTTACTGCGATTAAACAAAATTCTACCTTGAAATTATTTGTGTTATCTAAATTAAATTTTTATTTATTTCTTAATTTAAATTGGTAATTTATTTTTAACATTTTTAAATAAATTTATTCAGCTAAAAATATTTTATTTTTATTCATTGAATTCATTAATTTTTACTTTTATATAAATGGTCATTTTACGGTCAAATTTTCTTGTTATTATGTTATTTTTTATGTAAATTTTGTGCGGTTCTTGATGCATTTTGTATTTATTTTATTTTACTTTTATGTTTTTGATTTTATATTTATTTATATTCTCTCAGATTTTAAAGTGTTTAGTTGGTGTTGTATATTGTATTTTAAGTTATCTTGGTGCTGGGTTTTCGTGCTGTATTACTGATGCATTTAAACAATTCTCAAGGCTATTTGTGTGCTGGCCCAACAATACCTACAATAATTCTCTGGTTATGTCATATCAATTGCTCTTATTTGTTCTTTTTATTTACATATATTTACGTAGAAGGTTTGTTATTTTATTTATTCCTCTGTTGAGTCCGGCTCTTGTGCGAGCTTGGGCAAGGTCGATATCCATTCAATCCAGATACCATGTTCTGGTCCTTGTTGTTTACATCGTAGTCTTCTAATATCCTCTGCTTGTCATCTAACTTGGTTTGTAAGTTGTTCATTGATTCTTTGTAGTTGCGTTACGGTTCGTTGTTAATCTTTTATTCTTGCCACATGATTCATATTTCGATTTACACTTTTGGTTAGTAGGGTATGGGTACTCATCCGCTGTGCTTGGGCTTGATTCGTTACTTGTGTCATTAGTTCGAATTGGGCTCTCCATATTGATTCCACTCCTTGGTCTTGACATACTCCCTGATTTAACTCTACTATTGCTATCAGTGCGTTCATAGTTGTTGATTGTTGCATAGTCTCTATGAATGGTGGTATTTGAGTTTGATATGGTCGGCTTGTATTGTTTGGATTCATTTTCTTAATTATAAAACTTCAGTAATTCATTCGTAATTATCCTTGGCTAAGTATTGTTGGGCCAAGACTGAATTTTCTTTAAATGTATCCGAAAATACATGAAAACACAGAAAGCATATTTAAAATTAAACTAAACACCCTAAAATGTGAGATGAAATTTAATTAAAATACAAAATCAAAAAAAATAAAAGTAAATTAAAATAGATACAAAGATGCATCAAGAGCCGCACGAAATTTACACAAAAATAACATATTAACCCATGCTGTACCAAGCCGGTCAAAATGACCGGCAAATCAATCAATAAATCAAAAAGTTTAAATAATTATTTTGATTATATTATTCAAAATTTATTATTATAAAACAAAAATCTTTCATAAAATCTCCAATATTTGGAAAATTAATTACTAAATTCAAATTATTGATAATATAGATATAACTTGGCAACATCGCACGGCATATAAAAGTTTTGACATTCGACATAGGCGTGCTTAGAAATTACCTTTTTAGCACGCTAAAATTTAGAGACGCGGAATTTCAAATTATTTATTTATATTTCATTATTATCTTTACAATTATAACATATTAATAATCTGTGTTCACCGCATATAAGCCGATCGCAATAGCAGCAAGAATTACTGGTTTTTCGTTTCTTTTTATAATCACAAAACTTGCACGTCTTTCTTGATTCAATACTACGAATAGAAAACCCACTACTTTCTCCAGTCTCATGAGGGTCTTCGACAGCTTTTTTGAAAATATCAATGCAGCATTTAATGAATTTGTGGAACATGTCATATTTTCTGTCTTGTACATTTTTAGTTGCCAATGCTTTCGCCAATTACCTCAAAAATATATTTCGTCTACCTGAATCATTATTTCGCCAATCATGATGTACGGGTTTCCAAACTACGTAAGCATTAAAGGCAGCAATGTCTATTAGTTCCATAAATAAACGAAAAGGCCATCGTATAGTTACTCTGACAATCGAGTATTCGGATGTCATCATATCACCTGAATCAACTGCTCCTTTCGTTTTATTATAATATAAAATTATTCTAGATTTATTATTTTTTTCTTTACAAATTTCATTATTGTGAAATTTAGTTAATTAACCGCTTTGCCTTTTTTAGGTATATATGACACTAAAGTTAAATTCACATTATATCCAAAAACACTGTAAAATTCGCTTCGCCTAGAAGCTTGAAATTCAACAGGAATTTCTCTTTCATTGCCTCCAAGAGTTCCAGTAAGATAAATTTTATTATTTAGTAATTCAAGTGCCAATGGTACAGATGTAAAAGAGTTGTCGGTTGTTACCGAAAGAACTGAATTAATATACGGTTTACCAAATCTAAAACTACTCTTTGTCCTTGATTTGTTTCTCTGACATTATCTTTTTTACCAGTGTACACTTGTAAATTTACAAATATAAGATGTTTCAACATTTGCGGCAATCCAAATTTTAATGCCGTAACGACCAGGTTTGCTTTTCATATAAACCCGAAATGGGCACCTTCCGCGATAGGTTCTAAGCGCTCATCAATAGTGATGTCACGTTTTGGAATATAAGCATTCTGGGAATTTTCAACAACTGGTCAAAAATCGATCGAATGATTTCCAGTTTGTCACCATTTTTCTGCTTCTTTTCATCCACTGTAAACCTGTCGTCAAATCTAATTTTGGAATAAATATAGATAAAACGATTTCGAGCCATTGCAGCTGAATAGAAAGGCTGTTGGAAAAATTCATCATTGGTCCACAATTCACTAAGTTTTGTTTATCGACCGCTATTGCGTCCAGATGAAATTAAAATGCCTATAAAAGCCTCCAATTCTGCTAACGAAATAAAATTCTTATTGGAATTTTCCAAAATTCCAATCAATTTGTTCGTTTTCAATAAGATTTATTCAAGCATTTTTTTTGAAAGAAAATAATGAAAAATATCTTTCATTGACATTTCATTACAATTCGGGATATTAACTCCAGTATTTAATATATTTGGATAATTTACAAATTTTTTGGTGGTGTTTTATTCCATACCATACCTGATTTAGACGTAAACGTATCTCCCAAGTCATAATCTGAATCTAAATCATCAATATCGAGCTCTGAATTTGAATCAAGTGATTGAATTGATATATTATCATCGTTTTCAGATAAATTACCATCACCTATATTTTCGAAATCGATGTCACTGTCGTAAAAATCAGGATCAGAACTTTTATGTTCCATTTTTGATACCAAATAATAATATTGATAATAATAACAATTGAAAAACATGTGAAAAATTAATTATAATAATGACTATATTTGTAGAATATTTAAAAATAATTAAAAATAATTGTAATGAAAATATAAAACAAAATTATCGATAAATAATTGACTAAAACTAAACTAAAAATTAGAACGAATAATACAACTAAATATAACAAAATAATGAAAAGAAAAAGATATAAAAAACGAGACGCCTATGGACTTATTTGACAAAGAGAGTTAATGTCAATACTGGCTTACTGACCAATGGTATATGCGATAATGCGTGGTGTATGTACTCTCCCCCACACTATATTATTTGGAGGTCACATTGCCATGCTTCACGATCGCGTGACTGTCAGTGCGAGCTCAGTTATGCATATAACACATGTTTTGCTCTTTTTATAACTCTTTTTTAGCCAATATTTTTAATTCGGTCAAAATGACCGGCTTGGTATACGACGTTCTAAAATGGCTTGGTAAATGGCGGGTTAACAACACAATTTGACCAAAAGCGACAAATTTTATAAAAACTAGAAAACCAATGAATAAAATGATTTTTAAAGAAAATAATTTAAGTCGAAATAATTAAATCGAAAATAAAAGAAATAATTTGTAGATTAAATCAAAAAATAATAAAAATTAAAGAATTAGTTAGTACAAATAAATTCCAGGTCAAATTTTGTTTTAACACATCAAAAAGAACACGCAAGTTTAGGGTCACAGAATAGGTATATATACCGATTCATTTTTACATAATTTTAATCAGTTTTTCCCGTTTTTCATTAGCAAAATACAATTATTCTTGAACAGAAGCGCTTTTGTAAGATACAGTAAGCTTGTATGAGAGAAATTTTCAGTAGAATCAACTTTGTGCAAAGACTTACGTTATACGAAGTGATGAGTTATTTATGAATGAACAAGGTTATGAATGCAATTATTTTCGATGATGCTTAATTATATGTATTCAGACAGGTACATTGTTCTATTATATCATTTCTAAAGATTATGTCGAAATCTTTCCGACCCACAGCTAATACATTTCACAAGAATCAAATATACATAACTAACGGATCCGTGTCAGAACAGTTCATCTGCAACAGATCTGTGACCGTGAGAGTTCACACTTGGTAAACGGCGGATCTGAATGTAAAATGATTAGCTCATAGTGTTGGAGGAGATTGAGGAGCGGGTCTTTTGGTTCATTTTTCTTTCATCCGACACCAGAAAAATCGATCTAAAATGAACCACATATTCGGCTAAAATACTAAACATCGAGTAGTCCAGTGGACACTCTTAAATATAATATAAACACAATCAATACCCTAAGGTCAAATTGAAGGTACGGGAAGCGGTAATAACTTAAATCTCAGCAATGAAAATTTCTTTAATCTTTTATCAACTTATTAATTAAACCAAAAATATGATTAAAGCCGAATATTAGTAAATTAGGGAATTAGGACCGAAATTTTGACAATAAGCTGAATCAGGATTACAGCTAAAGTATGGAGAAATTATAGTTGACAAAATAAAATCAGAAGAGTTGATGATCAAACTCGAATTTTGGGGAATAATCGAAGAGGGTTTAGTTAGAATAAATAAATTAAGGGCCCAATATCAAAATTCACGGATAGATCGCCACAGATACTCAAAGTCAAATTCATTTAAGATTCCCTTGATTAGTAAGACACTAAGGTTTCCAACCTTTTCAATAAACTAAATCAAAATTGCGATTAACAAAAGAATTTTGATTGGGAAGATTAATAATTCAGATTCAGTTTTGATTAATAAATAGATTTGAGCCGAATGGTGGGTAATGAAACTTTGGAGATGAATTACGACCCATAAACTTAGGGCAGAATTGTTTCTTCTTGCATGAATCAATCATTAAAATAATGGGGGTTAAGAAGTTAAGAGCGTTAGTGAGTAAAGTCGAATTTAATACATAGAACTGAAAGATTAAAAACTGTGAGCTAAGGTTTAAGGTGGGTAGGCGATTTAAATTAGGCTTAATTAGAAGGGTTTTGAGTAATAATCGATGTAAATAGGCTCTTAACTGATCGTCATGAACAAGGAACTAAATTTTAATCAATAGATGTACATAAGCAGATCAAACCTAAACTAATAAATTCGAGAAATCATCTATAAATTATGAAAGCGACCCTGCTAAAACTCATCAAATATTCACAATAACCCAAAGTAGTGGGATGTGTCACATCCAGCACATGTCACATCCAGAACAGTACCCCCCCCGCTGAGAGAAAATTTTTCTAAGTCCAAAAGTACAAAAAATTTTTAAGACAAAGACAATGACTCATTCAAGGTCATTGAAACAAAGAACATGACTCATTCAAGGTCATTGGATGACTCATCACATATTTTTTCAAGGTAATTTAAACAAAGACCATGACTCATTCAAGGTCATTGAAACAAAGAACATGACTCATCCAAGGTCATTGGATGACTCATCACATATTTTTTCAAGGTAATTTAAACAAAGACCATGACTCATTCAAGGTCATTGGATGACTATCATATTTTTTCAAGGTAATTTAAACAAAGACCATGACTCATTCAAGGTCATTGGATGACTCATCATATTTTTTCAAGGTCATTCAAAATTTCTCACGGTCATATTATTTTTAAACATTTTTAAATTTAAATTTACTACTTATAAAAATAAGTAGTATATATTTGTAAATTATTTTATTATTATTATTATTACTTATAAAAATTTATTAATACTTATAAAACTTTTTATATTATTATTACTATATAATGAAAATCAAGACATATACAACAAATTTATTATAAAGAGATAATTCTACTATAGTAGTACTGTCGAAGAGCTTTATTCAAAGCCCATTCTACATACTTCCGATATCTGGCAGCACAGCAATGACATCCATCACCACAAGGGTATTCGGGTTCCATATCTTTTGACAAATTGTTTTGTTCGATATCCCATAGGAACTCATCGATTACAGTAAATATCCATATTGATGTATGATTGAATATCAAGTCTGGAATTATCGATGCTGGCTTATCCATGATTCCATGTATTTCTGGATAATAGAATTCCAGACGTTCTTTAATAACTTTAAAATAATCATCTAAAAACAATATATTAATAATAGTAATAATAAATTACCATAATGTTTAATTTCATTCATACCTTGAACTGCGCTCGGTACAATCATTTTAATGATAAAAATTGAAATAACAATTACTTTTATACTAATTTAGACACACACACACAAATCTTTAGCTATAAACAATAAATATTAATTTATATAGATTTGAAAATGATTAAAGAAATTTTAATAATATTATTAGTTTTTAATATGGCCAACTCAATTGTTGTAACCGTTCAAGGTAAAAATTCAACAAGATGTGTATGTCCTGATACCGCAGTATTGATGGATATTTTGTATATGATAGATAGGCCTAGATATTTGAAAACTCCAGTCAAAAGATTATCTGAAAGAATGAGTAATTTAGAATTCCGATTTGAACATACATATGAGACTTTAAAAAGAGCTAAAAACGAATTATATGATGATATTATATATTTAAATAAGACCATTGGTATTATCAAAAATGAATTAAGAAAATCAGTATTAGAATTGAAAGAAAATCATAAACTTAATGAAAAAATGATGAATCAAGTTCAATATAGTATAAAATTTTATTCTAATAAAACAACTGATCAGTTCAATCGTATAATGAAATTACAACAACAACACCCAGTTAACAGTGGCGGCAACAGCTTGAAAGAAGTTAACAGTGCCAACAAATCATCATTGCCATTTCCATTATATATTTTTACATATTTTCTTAGTATTACATGATTCTGATTGGTCGAATATAGTATAAATAAGCTTACACTTTCAAATATTTTTATAAAATGCCAGAAACTAAATTTTTTATAACTTTATTGAATGAGCTGGTCTCTAATAATAGAGAAGAAGATGAAATCATTAAAAACATGAAATTTATGGTAAACCGTACCGAGAAAATTGTTGAAGACATACCATTCGATTATGAAAAAATTCTCAATTTGCCACCATTGGAGAGAAAGAAGGCATTCCAATCAATATTTAGTTACATGTTTGATGAAAATAATAAATGGATGCGAATAATAGTAGGATTAATGTATATGAAACACATGATATTAAAATCTGGATCTGACTATGAAAATTATTTCCAATGGTCTAAAGAGGTATATTACTTTATATTGTTATTAATTTATCATTATTTAGGTGATAGAAACAAAAATTGACCCGTGGGTAGTAACAAACGGTGGATGGACAGCGATTTTTCAAGTTGCCGCAGAAGCCAAACGCTCTGATATTTGTATATCGAAAATTGTAAATTTTTATTAAAACTATTCACTGGAGCATCTGTTTTATATTTATGTAATAAAGTTTATCGTAGATTTTAATAAATATTTCTTTGTTATTATTATTAATAATAAAAAACTACATTTTTAAAGATTTATTGATTATTACACGAACAGTCTTCATCACCACAATATTCTATCATAATATTTTCTATAACATGGTCAATACAATTCTTAAATCCGGTCGGCTCATCTTTACTAATTTCGGTAGTATCTTCAGTATCATTAATATTTTCTTCAACATTACCATTATCAACAATAATTTCTTCAGAATCATTAATAATTTCAGTATTAATTTCTCCATCATTAACAGTATCATCACTCTGACATTCAGAATCGCAACTCGAATCTTCTTTACTCAATGCTTCAACTAGAGTCAACATATCTCTAATTTTTACACCGGTTATTTCTTCGAGTTTATCAAACAAAAAGTTTATTAAATATTCTAAACGAAATTAATTAATTATTTTATATTTTATATTTTACCTTTTTCAGACATCATTTTAAAACTATTTTAAAACTACTTATAATTTTGTTTATAGAAAAACAAAGAAAACATAAATACATTTATTAAACACTAAACACTATACATTAAAATAACTGTGAAAGTCTAGCAGTAACAATTTTCCAGATTGGCGAAAGCACATCGTTTTGATCTGCTTTATATCCTTGGATTGTTATTGTTATATACCAGTTTTCCTGTTCTTTGAATCCAATTTCTGTAAATGCATCATAATATCTGGTATATTGACTCGTGAAGAAAGCATTTTCATTGCATTTTAAATCGGAATTGATCTTTTTGAATGTATTATCAATATCCTTGATATCTAACATTGAGAGAGTACCAGCAAGAGATTGAAATTGCGTTTTATTGAGTTTTACTGGATTTGCCAATTGCATATTGATAGGCTCCTTTAAAAAATACATTTTATAATTGTGGAACATCTGAACTGGTTGGACACTTATTTTCTTGGTCATGTTTGATTTATGATCTTTATAATGTGGTGACGCACTTTTATACCCTTGACAGATACTGATTAACCAATCAGAATCATACATGATCACAAAGACAATGCATGATAAGTGCATGATAAGTGCAAGACAAGTGCGTGACTGGAAAAGTTTATGTGAATTAACCCGTTGAGTTTACATATATGATTTTACACATATCATCTATATAAAATGTATTATTAATATCACGTGTTTTATTATCATTATTATTATTATTATTATTTTATAAATATTATTATTATTATAATTATTATTATTATAATTATTATTATTAATATTATTATTAATATTATTATTAATATTATTTTTATTATTATTATTATAAATATTATTATTATGTGTTTAATTAAAGATAAGCTAAAGCATCATCACAAAGACAGTGCATGATAAGTGCTTGATCACAAAGACAGTGCAAGATAAGTGCGTGACTGGAAAACTGTATGTAAATTAACCCGTTGAGTTTACATATATGATTTTACACATATCATCTATATAAAATGTATTATTAATATCACGTGTTTTATTATCATTATTATTATTATTATTGTTATTATTTTAATTATCATGATTTTTATTATTATTATTATTATTACTATTATTACTATACTAATAAAATTACTATTTTTATTATTGTTACCAACATCAAAATAAAACTATTACTATCAAAAACATTTATTATTATTATTGTTACCAAAATAAAACTAACAAAACAACAAAAATAAAATACAAAAACATTTATTACCAACACTAAAACTGTCAAAACAAACAAAAATAAAATACAATTATTTTCTTAAAAGTTTCATTTTTTGAAAATTTCGTATTGAATTTGTAAGATTCCATTCCACATAGCGTTGATATCTGAAATCACAACAGCTACATCCCAGAATGCAGGGGTATTCAGTTTCCATCTCCTTGACCATTCGGTTTATTTCATTGTCCCAAAGAGCTTGCTTAATGAGATTGGAAATATCTATTCTTGTTTCATTGTATATTAACTGTTGATGCATTGACGGTTCTTGATTCTTCAAAATCTCCTTTATTTGAGGATAGTAATAAATAATACGATCTATTATCATTGGGACATATTGGTCTAAATAAAATATAAAAAAAAATGAAATAAAAAAAGATAAATTTACCGTATTCAGCGATATTTTTCTTTGGCAAAGCATACATAATGGTATAATATTTTAAAAATGAAATCAAATGAATAAGCAAGTTGTTTTAAACAATCATTGGCCAATCAGATATCGACCAATCCGGTGATTTCATTTTGTATGTCACAAACAATATTTTTGTATTCTAGATTTCGCACCCCTAATATAACTATTTTGCCACTAGCAAACACGTTAACACACATTGGGTTGTATTTTAAAAGCCTCAGTGCAGGAAATAATTCTGGTTCGAACATACAAAGACATTTTGTTGACATGTTTTATAGATTGATAGATTGTCCTATATCCATGGTAACTGTAATTGACTGTATTTTAATATCCTTTATTCTATATTGTAATTTATTGACATCTAAAGGTTTCTTACATCCCATGATTCTGCATTTGCCGGATTTGAAAAATATTATAGGGTATTTTCCACTCCTATCTACAATTTGCTGTGGTTTACCATTTGGAAACGTCATTTTTGATAAATCGAAAGTTCCTTTATAATTTATATTTGATAACATAATTAAACAATAAAGAAATATTAAGCTATATATATATAATTTTTAGGAAGAGTTCATTAAATCATATAATATAAACAAAAACCTATAATTATACAAATTAATAATGGAATTAAGAAATGATGCTGTATATCAAATCGTCGGCCCAAGTGGTAGTGGTAAAACTATGTTTGTGTGTAAATTACTGAAATCTAATTTATTTCAAACAAAATTCAACAAGATTTATTGGCATAGGGGTGCAGATGAAGAACATGGATTAACTCAAGATAATTTCTGTAAATTGAAAAACATGAAAATAGTAAAGGGTTTCGATAAAAACTGGTCAAGTCGATTAAGGAAAGGTGATGTCATCATTATTGATGATTTGTATCAGGAAGCTAATAAAGAAAAGGATTTTAATAATTTATTCACAAAAATCAGTAGACATGTTGGTGTTACTGTGATCTTTATTACTCAAAATCTATTTCATCAGGGTGGCGCACATCGAACAAGGAATTTAAATGTTCAATATTTAGTTATTTTCAAGAATCCTAGAGATGCAACAGTTATTGATTTTCTTGCTCGACAGGCATACCCTAATAATCGTAATTTTCTCATCAGTGCATTTAAAGATGCTACAAAATCACCACATGGATATATATTTCTTGATTTCACACAACAATGCAATGATGATTTACGGGTAAAAACCGATATTTTCAATAAAGAAGGTGCCATGGTATATAAACAAAGTTGAAAACTTTAACATGTAAAAATGTTTATGAAATCCAGGCTTAAAAATATCCGAAAACTTAGACAAAGTATTAAAAAGACAATAAATAAAGTTCCACCAAAAACCAGTTATACACCATTTAAAAAGCTAATAACCGAGAATTACCCTGCAATGAATCTTATTTCGAAAAACATTATTAAAAAGAGTAAGAAAACAGATAAAATTGTAAAAAATCATAGGAGTTTCCCTTATTTTAATGCATTGGTAAAGGCTTCGAGTATGAAAAGAATGTCTATTTTACAATCATTTCCAACTTTTGTTGTCGATGATTTACTCAAAATTCTATTAAAAGTAGTCAGAGGTAAAATTAAAATTAGTAATTCTAAAAAACTAGTACTGAATAAACATCGTAAGCCTTTGTTATCACTAGTAAATAATAAAAATCGTAAGCAAATGAGAAAAATCATATATAAACAACAAGGTGGTTTTATTGGAGCAATGTTACCATTAGCATTATCATTATTATCACAATAAACGATGGGGCAATCATTACCTAATGTTAAATTAAAATTTAAATCATCTTGTTGTAATGCAGAAGATTTGGACGAACCCAGAAGACGAAGCAGGTTTCGGTGGAGTGGCAAAGTTAAAGAAAAGAGTCCCAAAGTCGAAAAGTGGTTGTCAGATCAGCTTGCGTACAGTTTAAACAAACCAATGCGGAAAAGATTTCCAACAAGAGCTTATAAAACATTCGGTATTAATGATTTATGGCAAATGGATTTGATGGAGATGATACCGTATTCGAAGATTAACAAGGGTTATAAATATATTTTAACGTGTATTGATGTTTTCAGTCGTTTTGCTCGCGGTGTACAAACAAAGACAAAATCTGCAGAGGAAACATCTAAAGCAATTAACTCAATGTTTAAAAATGAGCATCCAGACAATTTGCAAACCGATTTAGGTATTATAATTATTATTATTATTATTATTATTATTATTATTATTATTATTATTATTATTATTATAAATATTATTATAATTATTATTATTATTATCATTATTAATATTATTATTATTATTATTATTATTATTATTATTATAGGCAAGGAGTTTTACAATAGTAAAGTTAAGCAAATCCTGGATCGTCTCAAAATAAATCATCATTCTGTACATTCTCAATACAAAGCCACACATGTTGAAAGATTTAACCGGACATTGAGGGATAGATTGAAGAAATATTTCGTGCATCAAGGTAATAAAATATGGATAAATGTATTACCGAAAATACTTGTTAGTTATAATAATTCATAACATCGAGGTCTGAATGGTTTGAGACCCGTAGATATCAGCTCAAAAACACGAGTACGGTCTAAAACAGTTGCTATTACAAAACCAAAATATAAAGTTGGTGATCACGTTAGAATTAGTTAAATATCTGCTTCACCTTTCATCAAAAATTTCGATAGTAATTGGAGTGATGAGGTATTTCAAATTACTAAAATTAATACTAAACAGAGTCCTGTAATGTATGTTATTAAAGATAGTGATAACAATTTAATACAAGGGAAATTCTATGAACAGGAATTACAAGTTATTTCCAAACCTACAGTGTTCAGAATTCAGAAAATATTGAAAACTAAAATGGTGGGTAAGGATAAACAATACTATGTCAAATGGCTTGGATATCAAAAACCCTCATGGATATCATCAAAAGACCTAGTAAAATGAGTTTCTATACAATTTTACCGAGTAATAGTTGCCCACTAATCCATCCGGAAAATCAAGCGAGTAAATTTATGGTTAATCTTCAAAATCCCATTTATTTACATGGAAATTGGGAAGTTGCTTTGCAAGACTTTACATTTGTGTACAATACATTCCCATTTTATAGTCATTGTAAAATAAGTTACAAGAAACGTGTTCCAAATACTTGTAGTGGTATTTTCTCAATCAATAATTTTGAACGATATTGTCATATTCCGAATCAGATTTTAGATGAAAATTGTGGCATGTTTTTCAAAGATGGATTGAATGTTAGTTGTGATTATAGTCCATTTACAATAAAGTTTGAAAGTATTGAGGATGCCAAGCGAATGGGTTGTGATAAGCTTAGCATTGTTGTTCCTGGTACTGAATACCTAATACGTTTCAAAACATTTGATGAAAAAAGTGTAACGATCGAAAACATCAAAATATCTGTATCATATATTAATGAGGTTGAAGAGACATTTACATTTACTAATGATTTATATATTGAAACACTTGAAGAATTACATAAATATATTTCATTCAATTGTTTACATATATTTAAAACTATTGAATTTCTTAACGATGGAATATGCAAATTCAGTCTGAATAATAACATTTGTGAAATTACATTTGATAAAGATTTGGCTAACACATTGGGATTAGATAAGAAAACATATAGGACAAGTGCTTTTGGTGTACGCAAACCAAAAATAATAAAACTTCATAGGCAAATGTTCATATATACTAACATCATCGATCCTATAATTGTTGGTGATTCTTTGGTTCCTCTATTGAAATCTGTGTGGGTTGATAAACATGATCAGGATGAAGTTGTCAATATAAATATCGATAATCCCATGTACTTACCGGTATCAACATCATGTATAAACAATACAGAAATAAATATTCGTGATGATAGCGGTAAATTTATTGAATTTAGTAAAGATACAAAAACTCATTTGACATTACATTTTCGTAAATTAGATGGCCAATAACGATATTATTAGTATGTATAGTGGTAGCCAAAGTGGTGGTGAATTACCGTATTTTATTGGTAAACAGTATGGATCAGGATGGTTGAGAACAATTGGTAGATTTGAACTTCCTACTCTTAAACGCCTTGGTAGTTTTGGTATGAAAACTGCTAAAGATGTGATAATGAATGAGCAGAAAATATTGCCATCTCTGAAATCAAATGCATTATCCGAGTTAGGGAAAGTTCGACCGGGTATGTTTCAAAAACCCGACGCGCCAGCTCAAAAACGTAAAAGACCTCATAAACATATAAACAAACGAATGAAAGGACATGGAACTATATTTCAAAAATGATTTGTGGTAAATCTGAATTGTGTTTATTTGATAGACCATCTCCCCAAGCAGTAATTGAAATGGGGGCCTTTGAAGAGGTATTCCAGATGAATTCTATTATGGATAGTAGAACCAATATTGAATTTTATATTAATGGTTCCCAAACTGAATATTTAGATTTGAATGATACATTGTTAACTGTTCAGATCAAAGTTGTAGATAAAGATAGAAAACCGTTGGGTGAACCTAGTGATGTAATACCAAACAATTTCTTGTTTCATACGCTTTTTAAAGATGCAGTTCTCGGATTTAATAATATCAAGATTGAGGGTGGTAACAATACATATATTCACAAAGCTCTAATAGAAACTATTATAAATTACAATAGTGATACTAAAAATACATGTTTAACTCCTATGGGTTATGGTAGTGATGATGATAGGAAAAAGTGGATTAAAGGTTCGAAATTATTTACCATGTGCTCATCATTACAACTCGATTTTATGGATCAACCGAAATATTTACTCCCAGGTGTTAATGTACACATTAGATTGAAAAGATCTGATTCGGCATTATCACTAACAAGTGCTACCACAGCACCAATTCTTCAATTAGTTGATGCAAAATTATTGGTGAGAAGAGTTCGGGTTGAGCCCTCTGTATTAGCCGGTCATCAACTGGGTCTTAATTCTAAGCATGCAATATATCCATTGAAAACAAAGGAAATTGTTCAATTTGCTATTGCTAAAGGTTCAGCTTCTTTCTATAAGGAACAAATATTTGGAGATAGAAGAATGCCCAACTTTATATTGGTAACATTTCAAAGTGAATCTCAATATAATGGATCCCACTTAACATCGAGCTCAATTTTCAAAAATTTTGGAGTAACATCGCTAACTTTATCGAAAAATAGTGATTATAGAGAAAAATATACTCAAGATTTCGATAATGATAATTATTGTGCTACATATATGCAAAGTATAGTTAGAAATATGGGTTATTTGGATAAAAACCTTAACTGTGGTATAACTCTTGAAGATTTTAAAAGCAAATATCCATTCTTCACATTTGTTTTGGCACCTGATTTTGATTTAAATCAGAGTCAATTACCTCAAATGGTAATTTACGATTAGATATAAAGTTTGCTAAAGCTACAACTGACCGGTACATGTTGTAATATATGGAGTATTTGAAAATGAGGTTCAAATAACTGCAAACAGAACAGTATTGGTTTGAACAGAGTTCAAACATTATTGGTTTGAACGAACGTTGTTGGTATAAATGTATAGATAATTTATGATAATTTGTCATGGAGTAAGTTTTTAAATGTATTATTAATATCATTGATGTAGTTCTGTTCAGGTCTATCGAATTGGAAAACAAATACTAGGACATGAATTTTTAGGGGTTTTCCTCTTGATAAAATTCCATATTTACGTAATAATCAAGCCATAATCGTCAATACTCAATCATCTCATCTCGGTGGAGAACATTGGTTAGCAATATATATGAAACTAGCAAGATATTTGTATTTGATCCTATGGGTTTCTATTATCCGGCTTTAATGGTTTCGAAACTACAAACAATGGGTAAACCTATTGTCTATAATAAAACTATGTATCAAAAACCATGGACCTTAACATGTGGTCAACATTGTTTAGCTTGGTTATTATCCAAGAGATTTGATGGTTAATAAATGTATTAATGTTTATTGTTATGTTTAACTATTAATATTTTTATTTATTATTATTATTTTTATAAATATTATTATTATTATAATAATTATTATTATTATTATTATTATTATATTATATTATTATTATTATTATTTTTATTATTATTATTATAATTATTATTATTATTATTTTTATTATTATTATTATAATTATTATTATTATTATCAATATTATTTTATATTATTTTATTAATATTATTTTTTATTATTATTATAAATATTATTATTATGTGTTTAATTAAGATAAGCTAATGCATCATCACAAAGACTATGCATGATAAGTGCGTGATCACAAAGACAGTGCATTATAAGTGCGTGATCATCACATGATAAGTGCATGCATACACAAAATTGAATAAAGAAACACATGCAAACAAAAGTATGTATGTGATTTACAAAGAAAACACATACAAACAAAAGTATGTATGTGATTTTACAAAGAACGCATGCAGTCACAGTGTAGACTGCATGTGTTTTACAAAGAAAACATGTCTAAAAATCTCTCACCTATATGTGTGTATTGCTAAAATGTGATTGGCTAAATCCTGAAAATATTATTCTCTTTATAAACATTTTTCAAATGTAGAATTTGTCACAATTATTTCAAAATTTCTGAAGCGCTATTTCAAAAATGAACAATAATATTTTAAGAAGTATTCTCGAGAATGAAACTGGTAAGGATTTTTATTATTTTTAATTTTATTATTATATTTTTCTAGATTGGTATACATTAACAGAAATACAAGATCAGTTAGATCGTGAAAATGATGTTATTATTATCGAAGATGATGGTAAATTTTAATTTTATATATATGTTTTATTTATAAATTATTTTAGAAGTTATTTTAATCGAAGTACAATTGTTATCAGCGATAGCGAAGACGATATTATCGAAGATGGTAAATTTAATTTAATTTTATTATATATTTAAAAAAAACATTTTAGTTGATTTGGATGCAGATGCTCATCATAATGCCACCGTTTTTGGAGATGCCCCCATTTCTGGGGATGACAACAATATGCCACCGTTTTGGAGATGCCCCATTTCTGGGATGACAACAATTATGCCACCGTTTTTGGAGATGCCTCGTTACTGGGGAAGATATGGAAGACCTCTCTTCTATAGAGGATGATGATCGTCGGAATCAGGAGATAAATGTTAGTTTTTATTTATTTTTATTTATCGAAATTAAGTTAATGATATTTGAAGTATTATTAAAATATTACATCAATATCAATAATTTATAATAATTTATAATAAATTTATAATAAGGATCTATTTATTTAAAAGTTTTATGATAAATATATTTTAAATTGATGAAATTTAAGTATTATTTAATAATACTTCAAATATTATTAATTTATAATATATTTTAAAAAAGTATTATTACTGAAACATATATTAACATAATAAATTATAAACAAATATAGTTGAACAAATAGTTTTTGAATTATATAGGCATTTTTTTGTATTATAGATCTTACGTAATTGAATTATATATGAATTATATAGAATTATTTTAATAGATATTTTATATCATATTTAATAGTTTGCAGTGAGCATGCAAATATCATTGTATTTAAGGTTTTATTTATTAGAATTATTTTATATCATATTTAATAGTTTGCAGTGAGCATGCAAATATTATTAGTTACTTTATATAGGTTTATTTGTTAGAATTATTAGATATTTTATATCATAGTTAGAATTATTAGTTACTTTATATAGGTTTTTAATTTAATATTTTTATTAGGCACTTTTTATCCGAGATATTGCATCTCATCATTGCAGCATAATAAAAGTTGCCATGAAGAAATGAAAAAATATTACCGCCATAGATTTAATGGCATCAAATTTTTTATCTGCTCCATATGCAAAACATCCCAGAACATTAAATATAAAGAATTTTATAGGGAACATGGGGTTCATTTAAATTCTTTCAAGTCGAGTAAAATAAATATGTTTAAGAAAATTAATAAAAATAACGTCGATATTTTGAATATACTACAAATAAAAAACATCAAATAAAAGAATAAAAGACCTGCTGCACCTATTAAAATTAATATTCCAAATAAAATAATTAAAAAAGAAGTCATCGAAATCGTGATGATGATGACTCTAATATTATAAATAATGTAAATAATATAAATAATATAAATAATGAAAATACTATAAATAATGAAAATATTATAAATAATATACCTATTATAAATAATGAAAATACTATAAATAATGAAAATATTATAAATAATGAAAATACTATACCTACTATAAATAATGAAAATATTATACAATTCGGAGGTTCTGTATTAGAGAATGAGCCGAACATTTCAGTAAATTTAAATGGCGCTATGAAAACTTTACGTTTTGATATATCTAACGCGCAACTAATTACAGTAACTTTAACTGAGCGAATCAGTAATAAATTAATTTTTGAGATAAATAAAATGGGGAGCGTTAAAATTCAATTCGCGATATTAATTAAATTTGAAAAAGATGGCGAGATCCGTGACAATTATTTTTCGAATAATGCGGAGACATTTTCAGATAACTTTTTAAGCGAAGGGTTAATAAGCTTAATGAAAAAATAGAACAATTCACCCATTTAGGCAGTGGATGGCGTATTATTAATATTATGGAAATTCACTTATTTTAACAAAATATGCTCCTATTAATCGTTTGTCTGGACATAAATATATAAAACCCCTTCTGCATTGAAAAATAAAGGAGCTATAGTAATATAAAAAACAATGACGACAAGTGCTTCCTTTACTCTATTCTTTATTTATTAAAGAAAGATATAATTGGTGAAAACCCCCAAAGAGTCTCTAAATATACAGAGTTTTTAGACGAATTAGAGTACGATGAGATCACAGATTGTCCCATGAAATTAATAAACATCCAAAGTTCGAAAAGAAATATTCGACTTTAAAATTAGCAATAAATGTGTTTTCGTACACACCAACTGTGATAATTGATGAGGTACCAGATAATTATGTCTTTCACCATCCTCATTTAAGTTTGATCCATAGAAGCAAAGTCACTGACGGAAACCCTATTTATTTATTATTACTTGAAAATAATGATAGATATCATTATACCGATGTGACCAATATCAACTGGTTAATGAATTGCCATCAAACCCTGACTGTAACATTCAAATTAGATGTCGTTGGTGTCCACATTGCCTTAATGGGTTTAGATTAGATAATGCATTCAATACACATGTTGCATTATGCGCCAAAAATCAGACTGGCACAACCCTATACACGCTCCCGGAAAATAAAAATTTAGAATTCCTAAATTATTCTAAACATATCACCCTACCTTTTGTGACTTATGCCGATTTTGAATCGGTTTTACCTCCTGATGATAGACATCATCAAATTCATATGCCTATTGCAGCAGGCCTTTTATTAATTAATAATTATACTAACACAAAATCATATTATTACTTTTACGGATTTGATTGCATTCCTGATTTTCTTAAGAAAATTCAGGAAATTGCAACTGAAATTGTTATTCCGTACTATGATTCGGAAGGTGATAAATTGATAGGGCCTAATGTCTTTCAGTGAGGTTCGACAGTTTAAATCTTGTCGAACCTGTTATTTATGTAAAACCGATTGTAAATCCGGTTAGAGATCATTGCCATTTTACTGGTAATTATCTAGGGCAGCTTGCCGAAAATGTAATATAGCTCGTAGGATTTATCGTTACTACCTATAGTCTTTCATAATTTAAAAAAAAAAGGTTATGACCTTTCACCATATTTAAAATAATGGCTCGATCGCTTTCCTTCATGGAATTTAGATATCATACCGACTCTACAGAAAATTTTTATTTCGTTAATTGTCACATTAACAAATTGGCTGTTCGCTTTAATGACAGTAAATGCAATTTTGTTAATGTTCGTTAGCTAAGGCCTGTGAACGTTAACCTTCTTTTCCCATTTGACTTTGTCTGTCTTTCAGGTTCTATAGTCGACTGTTAAAAGGTTTATTTTTTCCGTAAAATTTTGCTGTTTCTGAGGAAGTTCTTGAGACTATTATGAGTTTGCCTCAATTGGGAGGGCGTAAGTGAAGATGAGTACGATAGGGCACAATAATCCTGGACGCGCAAAACTGTAGGACTTTGCGTGATTATATGTTAATTTGGCCATAACTTATGTATCCTCCTTGCGGACTATTTTCAACAATTCGTGCCAAGGCTATTGTTTACATGGTCTTGAACCTCCTAAACTTTAATGGGCATTCCGGGTATTCATGGCTTCGCGCTTATGCATAAGGAACCGCATTGAAACTTTTAGCAGGACATGGGAAATGTTCCATTTTTACGAGGTGGAATACGGGTGGGTTACATTTGTTTAACAACATACATTGCTGCTACTCGGAGGATACAGAATTATTGTCAGCATAGATATATATTGTATGGTTGGGCTCTTCAGCCAAAGTCTTCCTTAACGCTGATTTTACTTGGGTGATGATGGTTTTGGATGAGATTTTGAATGAATGTGCGAAATGTTGTGATATTGAAATCGACCTTCCATATGGAATATACTATGGAGGTTGATATCGAGATTCGAGATAATTTACATTATTTTAATGACTTTCCGATTGGACGTAAAAGATGGTGCCCACAAATTAAAAGTGAGAAGTTAATGCTCAGCATCCTAAGAAGAATATGTTCTTTCATTGGAGTCTTCTCAGGCTTTATCTTTTGCTTGGGGCTAGGTTGTGACTGAAACCATAGATGTATAAATTACATTCAGAAACCGCTATTTTTAAAAATTATGTAGATAAAAATACTGACTTGCGACCAAATGCAGTCATGAGATATATAAGGATTTATTAAATATATAACATACACTTGTACGGTAAATCGTTGAAACCTTAAGAAGCGAATGAATTTGCACTATATAATTTCACGTTGAAAAAGTTAATTACATATTCGTCAAAACCGCATTCAGAAAAACCATCGAAGTTGATGAAAGAATCTGTTGCCACGCATTTATAGGATTCAATATGTTTGGATACGGCTTAGTTACTCGGACAATCAGTACTAGATCTATCCAACTACGGATGTAATCAGTTTGCAGTATATAGAGCTGCAAAAAATAGAAATATTTATAATTGTGAATAATTAATTACCGGTGATACGGAAGCTTTTTGGGATTAATTAAAATAGTATTTTATTAAAAGCGATGATTTTGATGACCTTTTAGATACATCTAAATATGAGCCCTCTCATATCCGTTATATTCAAAGACGACTGCATCCGCATGAAAGTTTAAGGTGATAAGGCGGAAGGGTTGGTGAGTGAGCGCCCAAATGTTATAGTTATTTGGGGATAGTCACCATTACGCTAAGGGCATAAAATTAGCAGGTACAAATAAAATCATATCATATTTAGATTGTTACAATAATAAGAGATTATATCTGTACCTCAGACTAGAATAGGGTCTGGAAGCATCTTTTCAACTTTAAAAATAGTAAATAGCGTTAAACAACCACGATGATAAGAGGGCATGGTTAATAAAATGTTAGTTTTGCCATGGACACTATAGATGAGCTTGATGAAATTAATGTGGTCATAGTATTACAAGAACACAGCAATTTCCAAGATACTCTGGCTCCTGAATGATCATTATCAATAAAAAGATTTATAGACGAACAATTAGTGAAAAATAATTTGATATAATTACAGACAAAATAAACTTGTACATTATTAGTGTACATTTATTAATGGTTTTTGATTATTTTATTATTAGTTGCTTTTATATATTAGAGTTATAAATCATATTCACAATTGTTAAAAGTAACCTGAATAATATTTTTAGAAACAAAATAGCATTTATTACATATACACAAAATGATACTCATCAATAATTATACCACAACTTTCACAACTATTAGAGTTTTTAAAACATGATGAACAAATATGATATGCCACATGCATATAAAATATTGACTTTATTATTGAACATATAAGATATTGTTCTGTACTTCTCAGTCTTATCCTTGATTTTTAATTTGATTTTTATTTTGCATTACAATGTAGGATTGAAAACATCTCGATAATTTGCCAAACCTGAAATCAGCACATCCAGATACCATTAAGATATTAATGTTCTGTAGAATTTTATTATTTAAAATAATATACAACTAGTAATTTCATTATTAACTTAGTGAAACCGAATAATTCTACGAGAATTTGAATATTGTGATGTGTAAAAAGTTTATTTATTTTTGGTAGTAATAAATAATCATAGGTTCTGTCACAGTCTATCGATTATTAAAGGTCTGGAATTTTATTTAATTCCTGATTATTCCGGTATCTTAAATGAAAGATATACAATATAATATAAAACCTCTGTATGATTTAAGGGTGATTCAAAAATATCTAATGCGAGGTATTTCAAATTACTAAAAATTAATACTAAAACAGAGTCCCTGTAATGTATGTTATAAAGATAGTGATAACATTTAATACAAGGGAAATTCTTATGAACAGGAATTACAGTTATTTCCAACCTTACAGTGTTCAGAATTCAGAAAAATATTGAAAAACTAAAAATGGTGGGTAAGGATTAAACAATACTATGTCAAATGCTTGGATATCAAAACCCTCATGGTATCATCAAAGACCTAGTAAAATGAGTTTCTATACAATTTTACGAGTAATAGTTGCCCACTAATCCATCCGGAAAATCAAGCGAGTAAATTATGTTAATCTTCAAATCCCATTATACATGAAATGGAGTTGCGTTGCATCTTACATTTGTGTGTACAATTACATTCCCATTTTTATAGTCATTGTTAAAATAAGTTACAAGAAACGGGTTTCAAATAACTTGTAGTGGTATTTTCTCATTCAATAATTTTAGAACATTTGTCATATTCCGAATCAGATTTTAGATGAAAATTGTGGCATGTTCTAAGATGGATGAATGTTAGTTGTGATTATAGCTCATTTACAATAAAGTTTGAAAGTATTGAGGATGCCAAGCGAATGGGTTGTGATAAGCTTTAGCATTGTTGTTCCTGGTACTGAATACCTATACGTTCAAAACATTTGATGAAAAAAGTGTAACGATCGAAAACATCAAAATAATCTGTCATATTATTAATGAGGTTGAAGAGACATTTACATTTACTAATGATTTATATATTGAACACTTGAAGATACATAATATATTTCATTCAAATTGTTTACATATATTTAAAACTATTGAATTTCTTAACGATGGAATATGGCAAATTCAGTCTGAATAATACATTTGTGAAATTACATTTGATAAAGATTTGGCTAACACATTGGGATTAGATAGAAAACATATAGGGACAAGTGCTTTTGGTGTACGCAAACCAAAAATAATAAAACTTCATAGGCAAATGTTCATATATACTAAATCATGCGATCCTATAATTGTTGGTGATTCTTTGGTTCCTCTATTGAATCTGTGTGGGTTGAATAAAACATGATCAGGATGAAGTTGTCAATATAAATATCGATAATCCCATGTACTTAACCGGTATCAACATCATGTATAAACAATACAGAAATAAATATTCGTGATGATAGCGGTAAATTTATTGAATTAGTAGTAAAGATACAAAAACTCATTTGACATTACATTTTCGTAAATTAGATGGCCAATAACGATATTAGTATTATAGTGGTAGCCAAAGTGGGGTGGTGAATTACCGTATTTTTATGGTAAACAGTATGGATCAGGATGGTTGAGAACAATTGGTAGATTTGAACTTCCACTCTTAAACGCCTTGTAGTTTTGGTAATGAAAACTGCTAAGATGTGGATTAATGAATGAGCAGAAAATATTGCCATCTCTTGAAAATCAAATGCATTATCCGAGAGTTAGGGGAAAGTTCGACCGGGTTATGTTTCAAAAACCCGACGCGCCAGCTCAAAACGTAAAAACCTCATTAAACATTAACAAACGAATGAAAGGACATGGACTATATTTCAAAAATATTTTGGAAATCTGAATGTGTTTATTTGATAGACCATCTCCCAGCAGTAATTGAAATGGGGGCCTTTGAAGAGGTATTCCAGATGAATTCTTATTATGGATAGTAGAACCAATATGAATTTATATAATTGGTTCCCAAACTGAATATTTAGATTTGAAGATACATTGTTAACTGTCAGATCAGTTGTAGATAAAGAAGAAACGTTGGGTGAACCTAGTGATTGTAATACCAAACAATTTCTTGTTTCATACGCTTTTTAAAGATGCAGTTCTCGGATTTTATATTATCAAGATTGAGGGTGGTAACAATACATATATTCACAAAAGCTCTATAGAAACTATTATAATTACAATAGTGATACTAAAAATTACATGTTTAACTCCTATGGTTATGGTAGTGTGATGATAGAAAAAGTGGATTAAAGTTCGAATTATTTACCATGTTGCTCATCATTACAAACTCGATTTATGGATCAACCGAAATATTTATCCCAGTGTTGTAATTACACATTAATGAAAAGATCTGATTCGGCATTATCCTAACAAGTGCTACACAGCCACCATATTCTCAATTAGTTGATGCAAAATATTGGTGAGAAGAGTTCGGGTTGAGCCCTCTGTATTAGCCGGTCATCAACTGGTCTTAATTTCTAAGCATGCAAATATATCCATTGAAACAAGGAAATTTGCTAAAGGTTCAGCTTCTTTCTATAAGGACAAATATTTGGAGTAGAAGAATGCCCATTTTTATATGGTAACATTTTCAAAGGAATCTCAATATAATGGATCCCACTTAACATCGAGCTCAATTTCAAAAATTTTGGAGTAACATCGCTAACTTTATCGAAAAATAGTGATTATAGAGAAATATACTCAAGGATTTCGATAATGATAATTATTGTGCATACATATATGCAAAGTATAGTTTAATATGGTATTTGGATAAAAAACCTTAACTGGGTATAAATCTTGAAGATTTTAAAAAGCAAATATCCATTTCTTCACATTGTTTTTGGCACCTGATTTTGATTTAAATCAGAGTCAATACTCAAATGGTAATTTACGATTAGATATAAAGTTTGCTAAAGCTACAACTGAACCGGTACAGTTGTAATATATGGAGTATTTGAAAATGAGGTTCAAATAACTGCAAACAGAACAGTATTGGTTTGAACAGAGTTCAAATTATTGGTTTGAACGACTTGTTGGTATAAATTATAGATAATTTATGATATTTGTCATGGAGTAGTTTTTAAATGTAATTATTGTTGTCTATCGAATTGAAAACAAATACTAGGACATGAATTTTAGGGTTTTTCCTTCTTGATAAAATTCCATATTTACGTAATAATCAAGCCATAATCGTCAATACTCAATCATCTCATCTCGGGGATGAGAACATTGTGTAGCAATATATATGAAAACCTAGCAAATTTTGTATTGATCTATGGGTTTCTATTATCCGGCCTTTAATGTTTCGAAACTACAACAATGGGTAAACCTATTGTCTATAATAAAACTATGTATCAAAAACCATGGACCTTAACATGTGGTCAAACATTGTTTAGCTTGGTATATCCAAGAGATTTGATGGTTAATAAATGTATTAATGTTTATTGTTATGTTTTACATTTAATATTTTATTTATATTATATTTTTATAAATTATTATTATTATTATAATAATTATTATTTTTTATTTTTATTATTATAATTATTATATTATTATTATTTTTATTATATTATTATAATTATTATTATTATTATTTTTAATTATTATTATAATTATTATATTATTATCAATATTATTTTATATATTTTATTAATATTATTTTTATTATATTATTATAAATATTATTATTTATGTGTTTTTAATAAAGATAAGCTAATGCATCATCACAAAGACTATGGCATGATAAGTGCGTGATCACAAAGACAGTTGCATTATAAGTGCGTGATCATCACATGATAAGTTGCATGCATACACAAAATTGAATAAGAAAACACATGCAAACAAAAAGTATGTATGTTGATTACAAAGAAAACACATACAAACAAAATTGTATGGTGATTACAAAGAAACGCATGCAGTCACAGTGTAGCTTGCATGTGTTTACAAAGAAAACCATGTCTAAAATCTCTCACCTATATGTGGTATTGTATTGCAAAATGTGTGATTGGCTAAATCCTGAAATATTATTTCTCTTTATAAACTTTTTCAAATGTAAGATTTTTCACAATTATTTCCAAAAATTTCTGAAGCGCTATTTTCAAAAAATTGAACAATAATATTTTAAGAAAGTATCTCTCGAATGAAACTGGTAAGGTTTTTATTAATTTTTAATTTATTATATATTTTTCTAGATTGGTATACATAACAGAAATACAAGATCAGTTAGATCGTGAAAATGATGGTTATTAACCGAAAGAATGATGGTAAATTTTAATTTTATATATATGTTTTATTATAAATTATTTTAGAAGTTATTTTAATCGAAGTTAAATTGTTATCAGCGATAGCGAAGACGATATTATCGAAGATGGTAAATTTATTTAATTTTATTATATATTTTAAAAAAAAACATTTTAGTGATTTGGATGCAGATGCTCATCATAATGCCACCGTTTTGGAGATTGCCCCCATTTCTGGGGGTGACAACAATTATGCCACCGTTTTTGGAGATGCCCCCATTTCTGGGGATGACAACAATTATGCCACGTTTTTGGAGATGCCCTCGTTACTGGGGAAGATATGGAAGACCTCTCTTCTATAGAGGATGAATGATTCGTCGGAATCAGGAGATAAATGGTTAGTTTTTATTTATTTTATTTATCGAAAATTAAGTTAATGATATTGAAGTATTATTAAAATATTACATCCAAATATCAATAATTTTAATAATTTATAATAATTATAATAAGGATCTATTTATTTTAAAAGTTTTTATGATAAATATATTTTTAAATTGATGAAATTTAAAGTATTATTTTAATAATACTTCAAATATTATTAATTTATAATATATTTTAAAAAAGTATTATTACTGAAACAAATATTAAACTAATAAATATAAACAAATATAGTTGAACAAATAGTTTTTGAATTATATAGGCATTTTTTTGTATTTATAGATCTTACGTAATTTGAATTATATATGAATTATATAGGAATTATTTTAAATAGATATTTTTATCATATTTATAGTGCAGTGAGCATGCAAATATCATTGTATTAAGGTTTTATTATTAGAATTATTTTATATCATATTTAATAGTTTGCAGTGAGCATGCAAATATTATTAGTTACTTTATATAGGTTATTTGTTAGAATTATTAGATATTTTATATCATAGTTAGAATTATTAGTACTTTATATAGGTTTTTAATTTAATATTTTTATTAGGCACTTTTTATCCGAGATATTGCATCTCCATCATTGCAGCATAATAAAATTGCCATGAAGAAATGAAAAAAATATTACCCCATAGATTTAATGGCATCAAATTTTTTATCTGCTCCATATGCAAAACATCCCAGAACATTAAATATAAGATTTTATAGGAACATGGGTTCATTTAAAATTCTTTCAAGTCGAGTAAAAATAAATATGTTTAAGAAAATTAATAAAAATAACGTCGATATTTTGAATATACTACAAAATAAAAAAACATCAAATAAAAGAATAAAAGACCTGCTGCACCTATTAAAATTATATCCAAATAAAATAAATTAAAAAAAGAGTCATCGAAATCGGTGATGATGATGACTCTAATATTATAAATAATGTAAATAATATAAATAATATAAATAATAAAATACTATAAATAATGAAAAATATTATAAATAATAATCCTATTATAAATAATGAAAATACTATAAATAATGAAATATTATAAATAATGAAAATACTATACCTACTATAAATAATTGAAAATATTATTACAATTCGGAGGTTCTGTATTAGAGAATGAGCCGAACATTTCAGTAAATTAAATGGCGCTATGAAAACTTTACGTTTTGATATATCTAACGCCGCAACTAATTACAGTAACTTTAACTGAGCGACATCAGTAATAAATTAATTTTTGAGATAAATAAAATGGGGAGCTTAAATTCAATTCGCGATATTAATTAATTTGAAAAAGATGGCGAGATCGTGACAATTATTTTTCGAATAATGCGGAGACATTTTCAGATAACTTTTTAAGCGAAGGGGTTAATAAGCTTAATTGAAAAAATAGAAACAATTCACCCATTTAGGCAGTGGATGGGCGTATTATTAATATTATGGAAAAATTCACTTTATTTTAACAAAATTGCTCTATTAATCGTTGTCTGGACATAAATATATTAAAACCCCTTCTGCATTGAAAAATAAAGGAGCTATAGTAAATATAAAAAACAAATGACGACAAGTGCTTCCTTTACTCTATTCTTTATTATAAAAAGAAAGATAATGGTGAAAACCCCCAAGAGTTCTCTAAATATACAGAGTTTTTAGACGAATTAGAGTACGATGAGATCACAGATTGTCCCATGAAATAATAAACATCCCAAGTTCGAAAAGAAATATTCGAACTTTAAAATTAGCAATAAATGTGTTTTCGTACACACCAACTGTGATAATTGATGAGGTACCAGATAATTGTCTTTCACCATCCTCATTTAAGTTTGATCCATAGAAGCAAAGTCACTGACGGAAACCCTATTTATTTATTTTACTGAAAATAATGATAGATATCATTATACCGAGTGACCAATATCAACTGGTTAATGAATTGCCATCAAAACCCTGACTGTAACATCAAATTAGATGTCGTTGGTGTCCACATTGCCTTAATGGGTTTAGATTAGATAATGCATTCAATACACCATGTTGCATTATGCGCCAAAAATCAGACTGGCAACAACCCTATACACGCTCCCGGAAAATAAAAATTTAGAATTCCTAAATATTTCTAAACATATTCACCCTACCTTGTGACTTATGCCGATTTGAATCGGTTTTACCTCCTGATGATAGACATCATCAAATTCATATGCCTATTGCAGCAGGCCCTTTTATTAATAATAATATACTAACACAAAATCATATTATACTTTTACGGATTGATTGCATTCCTGATTTTCTTAAGAAAAATTCAGGAAATTGCAACTGAAATTGTTATTCCGTACTATGATTCGGAAGGTGATATAAATTGATAGGCCTATGTCTCTTCAGTGAGGTTCGACAGTTAATCTTGTCGAACCTGTTATTTATGTAAAAAACCGATTGTAAAATCCGTTAGAGAATCATTGCCATTTTACTGGTAATTATCCTAGGGGCACTTGCCGAAAATGTAATATAGCTCGTAGGATTTATCGGTTACTACCTAATATCCTTTCATAATTTAAGGGGTTATGACCTTCACCTAATTTTAAATATGGGTCTCGACGCTTTCTGCTTCATGGAAATTATAGATATCATACCGACCTCTTACAGAAAATTTTTATTTTCGTTAATTGTTCACATTAAACAAAATTGGCTTGTTCGCTTTAACGACAGTAATGCAATTTGTTAATTGTTCGTTAGCTAAGGGACCAATCCGGTATTTCATTTTGTTATGTCACAAAACAAATTGTAATTCTAGATTTCGCACCCCAATATAACTATTTGCCACTAGAAATATGTAACACACAATTGATTTGTATTTAAAAGCTCAGTCAGAAATAATCTGGTCGAAATACAAAACATTTCTTGACAGTTTTATAGATGATAGATGTCTATATCATGTTACTGTAATTGATGTATTTAATAATCCTTTATTCTTAATTAATTATGACATCTAAAAGTTTCTTACATCCATGATTCTGCATTTGCTCGATTTGAAAAATGAATAAGATATTTTCCACCTCCTATCACAATTATGTCCTGTGTTATAATGCCATGAAACGTCATTTGATAATCGAAAAGTTCCTTTATAATTAAATGAAGTGATAACTATAATTAAACAATAAAGAATGATCTAAGCCTATATAATATAATTTTAGAAGAAGTTCATAAATCATATAATATAAACAAACCTATAATATACAAATTAATAATGAATAAAAATGATCTGTATAATCAAATTCGTCGCCCAAATGGTAGGTAAACTACATTGTGTTAAAATTCTGAAATCTATTTATTTTCAAACAAAACAACAAATTAATGGCAAGGGCAATGAAGACATGTTAACGTAAGATAATTCTGTAAATTGAAACATGAAATAGTAAAGGTTCGAATAAAAACTGTCAAGTCTATAGAAGGGATGAACATATGATTATTTGTATCGAAGGAAGCTAATAAAGAAAAAGATTTTAATTAATTTATCACAAAAATCGTAGAACATGTTGGTGTTACTAGTGATCTTATTACCTCAAAATTATTCAATCAGGGTGGTGCACATCGACAAGGGAATTTAAATGTTCAATATTAGTTTATTTTCAAGATTATTATTTTCAAGAATCCTAGAGATACAACAGTTATGATTCTGCTCGAACAACATACCCTAATAACGTAATTTCATCAATCAGTGCATTCAAGATGCTACAAATACACAACTGGATATATATTTCTGATTCACACAGACAATGCAAGATGATACCGGGTAAAAACCGAATTTATCAATAAAGAAGGTCCATGGTATATCAAGTAAAACTTTAACATGTAAAAAATTTTAATGAACCAGCTAAATACATCCGAAAAACTAGACAAATATTAAAAACAATAAATAAAGTTCCACCACAAAAAACCATTATAACACCATTAAAAACTAATAACGAGAATTACCCGCAATGAATCTTATCGAAACATATAATAAAGAGTAAGAAACAATAATAATGTAAAAAATCAGGAGTCTATAAAATGCATTGTAAAGTTCGAATATGAAAGAATTCTATTCTTACAATCATTTCCAACTTTGTTTCGATATTACTCAAAATTCTATAAAAGTTCAAGGTAATTAAAACAGTAATTCTAAAAAACATACTGAATAACAATCGTAACTTGTTATACTATAAAATAATAAAAATCGTAACAAATAAAAAATCAATATATAAACAACAAGTGGTTTATGGACAATGTTACCATTATCATTCATATATCACAGATAAACGATGGGCATCATTACCCTAATTAAATTAAAATTTTAAAGTCACTTGTGAATCAGAAGATTGGGACGAACCCAAAGACGTACACGTCGGTGAGTGCAAAGTTAAGAAAAGAGTCCAAAGTCAAAAAGGGAAACGCAAAAGGTTGTCAAATCAAGCTTGCGTACAGTTTAAACAAAACCAAGTGAAAGATTCCAACAAAGCTTATTAAAACATTCGTATAATGATTTATGCAAATGATTTAATGGAATATACCGATTCAGAAACAACGTTATTAAATTTTAACGTTAATTGATTGTTTTGCAGTCTTTGCTCGAAGTGTACAAACAAAGATAAAAATCTGCAAGGAAACATCTAAAGCAATAACCAATGTTTAAAGTGAAAGCATCCAGACAATTTGCAAACCGATTTAGAATTAATATAAATTATTAATAATTATCATATATTATTATTATGATAAGATAATATAATATTATTATTACTTATATATTATGATTATTATAATTATTATTATATTATCATTATTATTTATTATTATTATTATTATTATTATTAGTATTATTATAGGCAAGGAGTTTTACAATAGTAAAGTTAAGCAAATCCTGGATCGTCTCAAAATAAATCATTATTCTGTACATTCTCAATACAAAGCCGCACATGTTGAAAGATTTAACCGGACATTGAGGGATAGATTGAAGAAATATTTCGTGCATCAAGGTAATAAAATATGGATAAATGTATTACCGAAAATACTTGTTAGTTATAATAATTCATAACATCGAGGTCTGAATGGTTTGAGACCCGTAGATATCAGCTCAAAAACACGAGTACGGTCTAAAACAGTTGCTATTACAAAACCAAAATATAACGTTGGTGATCACGTTAGAATTAGTTAAATATCTGCTTCACCTTTCATCAAAAATTTCGATAGTAATTGGAGTGATGAGGTATTTCAAATTACTAAAATTAATACTAAACAGAGTCCTGTAATGTATGTTATTAAAGATAGTGATAACAATTTAATACAAGGGAAATTCTATGAACAGGAATTACAAGTTATTTCCAAACCTAAAGTGTTCAGAATTCAGAAAATATTGAAAACTAAAATGGTGGGTAAGGATAAACAATACTATGTCAAATGGCATGGATATCAAAAACCCTCATGGATATCATCAAAAGACCTAGTAAAATGAGTTTCTATACAATTTTACCGAGTAATAGTTGCCCACTAATCCATCCGGAAAATCAAGCGAGTAAATTTATGGTTAATCTTCAAAATCCTATGTATTTACATGGAAATTGGGAAGTTGCTTTGCAAGACTTTACATTTGTGTACAATACATTCCCATTTTATAGTCATTGTAAAATAAGTTACAAGAAACGTGTTCCAAATACTTGTAGTGGTATTTTCTCATCAATAATTTTGAAACGATATTGTCATATTCCGAATCAGATTTTAGATGAAAATTGTGGCATGTTTTTCAAAGATGGATTGAATGTTAGTTGTGATTATAGTCCATTTACAATAAAGTTTGAAAGTATTGAGGATGCCAAGCGAATAGGTTGTGATAAGCTTAGCATTGTTGTTCCTGGTACTGAATACCTAATACGTTCAAAACATTTGATGAAAAAGTGTAACGATCGAAAACATCAAATATATCTGTATCATATATTAATGAGGTTGAAGAGACATTTACATTTACTAATGATTTATATATTGAAACACTTGAAGAATTACATAAATATATTTCATTCAATTGTTTACATATATTTAAAACTATTGAATTTCTTAAAGATGGAATATGCAAATTCAGTCTGAATAATAACATTTGTGAAATTACATTTGATAAAGATTTGGCTAACACATTGGGATTAGATAAGCAAACATATAGGACAAGTGCTTTTGGTGTACGCAAACCAAAAATAATAAAACTTCATAGGCAAATGTTCATATATACTAACATCATCGATCCTATAATTGTTGGTGATTCTTTGGTTCCTCTATTGAAATCTGTGTGGGTTGATAAACATGATCAGGATGAAGTTGTCAATATAAATATCGATAATCCCATGTACTTACCGGTATCAAAATCATGTATAAACAATATAGAAATAAATATTCGTGATGATAACGGTAAATTTATTGAATTTAGTAAAGATACAAAAACTCATTTGACATTACATTTTCGTAAATTAGATGGCCAATAACGATATTTTAGTATGTATAGTGGTAGCCAAAGTGGTGGTGAATTGCCGTATTTTATTGGTAAACAGTATGGATCAGGATGGTTGAGAACAATTGGTAGATTTGCACTTCCTATTCTTAAACGCCTTGGTAGTTTTGGTATGAAAACTGCTAAAGATGTGATAATGAATGAGCAGAAAATATTACCATCGCTGAAATCAAATGCATTATCCGAGTTAGGGAAAGTTCGACCGGGTATGTTTCAAAAACCCGAAGCGCCAGCTCAAAAACGTAAAAGACCTCATAAACATATAAACAAACGAATGAAAGGGCATGGAACTATATTTCAAAAATGATTTGCGGTAAATCTGAATTGTGTTTATTTGATAGACCATCTCCCCAAGCAGTAATTGAAATGGGGGCCTTTGAAGAGGTATTCCCGATGAATTCTATTATGGATAGTAGAACCGATATTGAATTTTATATTAATGGTTCCCAAACTGAATATTTAGATTTGAATGATACATTGTTAACTGTTCAGATCAAAGTTGTAGATAAAGATAGAAAACCGTTGGGTGAACCTAGTGATGTAATACCAAACAATTTCTTGTTTCATACGCTTTTTAAAGATGCAGTTCTCGGATTTAATAATATCAAGATTGAGGGTGGTAACAATACATATATTTACAAAGCTCTAATAGAAACTATTATAAATTACAATAGTGATACTAAAAATACATGTTTAACTCCTATGGGTTATGGTAGTGATGATGATAGGAAAAAGTGGATTAAAGGTTCGAAATTATTTACCATGTGCTCATCATTACAACTCGATTTTATGGATCAACCGAAATATTTACTCCCAGGTGTTAATGTACACATTAGATTGAAAAGATCTGATTCGGCATTATCACTAACAAGTGCTACCACAGCACCAATTCTTCAATTAGTTGATGCAAAATTATTGGTGAGAAGAGTTCGGGTTGAGCCCTCTGTATTAGCCGGTCATCAACTGGGTCTTAATTCTAAGCATGCAATATATCCATTGAAAACAAAGGAAATTGTTCAATTTGCTATTGCTAAAGGTTCAGCTTCTTTCTATAAGGAACAAATATTTGGAGATAGAAGAATGCCCAACTTTATATTGGTAACATTTCAAAGTGAATCTCAATATAATGGATCCCACTTAACATCGAGCTCAATTTTCAAAAATTTTGGAGTAACATCGCTAACTTTATCAAAAAATAGTGATTATAGAGAAAAATATACTCAAGATTTCGATAATGATAATTATTGTGCTACATATATGCAAAGTATAGTTAGAAATATGGGTTATTTGGATAAAAACCTTAACTGTGGTATAACTCTTGAAGATTTTAAAAGCAAATATCCATTCTTCACATTTGTTTTGGCACCTGATTTTGATTTAAATCAGAGTCAATTACCTCAAAATGGTAATTTACGATTAGATATAAAGTTTGCTAAAGCTACAACTGAACCGGTACATGTTGTAATATATGGAGTATTTGAAAATGAGGTTCAAATAACTGCAAACAGAACAGTATTGGTTTGAACAGAGTTCAAACATTATTGGTTTGAACGAACGTTGTTGGTATAAATGTATAGATAATTTATGATAATTTGTCATGGAGTAAGTTTTTAAATGTATTATTAATATCATTGATGTAGTTCTGTTCAGGTCTATCGAATTGGAAAACAAATACTAGGACATGAATTTTTAGGGGTTTTTCCTCTTGATAAAATTCCATATTTACGTAATAATCAAACCATAATCGTCAATACTCAATCATCTCATCTCGGTGGAGAACATTGGTTAGCAATATATATGAAACCTAGCAAGATATTTGTATTTGATCCTATGGGTTTCTATTATCCGGCTTTAATGGTTTCGAAACTACAAACAATGGGTAAACCTATTGTCTATAATAAAACTATGTATCAAAAACCATGGACCTTAACATGTGGTCAACACTGTTTAGCTTGGTTATTATCCAAGAGATTTGATGGTTAATAAATGTATTAATGTTTATTGTTATGTTTTAACTATTAATATTTTTATTTATTATTATTATTTTTTATAAATATTATTATTATTATAATAATTATTATTATTTTTATTATTATTATTATAATTATTATTATTATTATTATTTTTATTATTATTATTATAATTATTATTATTATTATTTTTATTATTATTATTATAATTATTATTATTATTATTTTTTTATTATTATTATAATTATTATTATTATTATCAATATTATTTTTATATTATTTTTATTAATATTATTTTTATTATTATTATTATAAATATTATTATTATGTGTTTAATTAAAGATAAGCTAATGCATCATCACAAAGACTATGCATGATAAGTGCGTGATCACAAAGACAGTGCATTATAAGTGCGTGATCATCACATGATAAGTGCATGCATACACAAAATTGAATAAAGAAAACACATGCAAACAAAAGTATGTATGTGATTTACAAAGAAAACACATACAAACAAAAGTATGTATGTGATTTTACAAAGAACGCATGCAGTCACAGTGTAGACTGCATGTGTTTTACAAAGAAAACATGTCTAAAAATCTCTCACCTATATGTGTGTATTGCTAAAATGTGATTGGCTAAATCCTGAAAATATTATTCTCTTTATAAACATTTTTCAAATGTAGAATTTGTCACAATTATTTCAAAAATTTCTGAAGCGCTATTTTCAAAAAATGAACAATAATATTTTAAGAAGTATTCTCGAGAATGAAACTGGTAAGGATTTTTTATTAATTTTTAATTTTATTATTATATTTTTCTAGATTGGTATACATTAACAGAAATACAAGATCAGTTAGATCGTGAAAATGATGTTATTATTATCGAAGATGATGGTAAATTTTAATTTTATATATATGTTTTATTTATAAATTATTTTAGAAGTTATTTTAATCGAAGATACAATTGTTATCAGCGATAGCAAAGACGATATTATCGAAGATGGTAAATTTTAATTTAATTTTATTATATATTTAAAAAAAAACATTTTAGTTGATTTGGATGCAGATGCTCATCATAATGCCACCGTTTTTGGAGATGCCCCCATTTCTGGGGATGACAACAATTATGCCACCGTTTTTGGAGATGCCCTCGTTACTGGGGAAGATATGGAAGACCTCTCTTCTATAGAGGATGATGATTCGTCGGAATCAGGAGATAAATGTTAGTTTTTATTTATTTTTATTTATCGAAATTAATTTAATGATATTTGAAGTATTATTAAAATATTACATCAAATATCAATAATTTATAATAATTTATAATAAATTTATAATAAGGATCTATTTATTTTAAAAGTTTTATGATAAATATATTTTTAAATTGATGAAATTTAAAGTATTATTTTAATAATACTTCAAATATCATTAATTTATAATATATTTTAAAAAAGTATTATTACTGAAACATATATTAACATAATAAATTATAAACAAATATAGTTGAACAAATAGTTTTTGAATTATATAGGCATTTTTTTGTATTATAGATCTTACGTAATTGAATTATATATGAATTATATAGGAATTATTTTAATAGATATTTTATATCATATTTAATAGTTTGCAGTGAGCATGCAAATATCATTGTATTCAAGGTTTTATTTATTAGAATTATTTTATATCATATTTAATAGTTTGCAGTGAGCATGCAAATATTATTAGTTACTTTATATAGGTTTATTTGTTAGAATTATTAGATATTTTATATCATAGTTAGAATTATTAGTTACTTTATATAGGTTTTTAATTTAATATTTTTATTAGGCACTTTTTATCCGAGATATTGCATCTCATCATTGCAGCATAATGAAAGTTGCCATGGAGAAATGAAAAAATATTACCGCCATAGATTTAATGGCATCAAATTTTTTATCTGCGCCATATGCAAAACATCCCAGAACATTAAATATAAAGAATTTTATAGGGAACATGGGGTTCATTTAAATTCTTTCAAGTCGAGTAAAATAAATATGTTTAAGAAAATTAATAAAAATAACGTCGATATTTTGAATATACTACAAAATAAAATACATCAAATAAAAAGAATAAAAGACCTGCTGCACCTATTAAAATTAATATTCCAAATAAAATAATTAAAAAAGAAGTCATCGAAATCAGTGATGATGATGACTCTAATATTATAAATAATGTAAATAATATAAATAATATAAATAATGAAAATACTATAAATAATGAAAATATTATAAATAATATACCTATTATAAATAATGAAAATACTATAAATAATGAAAATATTATAAATAATGAAAATACTATACCTACTATAAATAATGAAAATATTATACAATTCGGAGGTTCTGTATTAGAGAATGAGCCGAACATTTCAGTAAATTTAAATGGCGCTATGAAAACTTTACGTTTTGATATATCTAACGCGCAACTAATTACAGTAACTTTAACTGAGCGAATCAGTAATAAATTAATTTTTGAGATAAATAAAATGGGGAGCGTTAAAATTCAATTCGCGATATTAATTAAATTTGAAAAAGATGGCGAGATCCGTGACAATTATTTTTCGAATAATGCGGAGACATTTTCAGATAACTTTTTAAGCGAAGGGGTTAATAAGCTTAATGAAAAAATAGAACAATTCACCCATTTAGGCAGTGGATGGCGTATTATTAATATTATGGAAATTCACTTTATTTTAACAAAATATGCTCCTATTAATCGTTTGTCTGGACATAAATATATTAAAACCCCTTCTGCATTGAAAAATAAAGGAGCTATAGTAAATATAAAAAACAATGACGACAAGTGCTTCCTTTACTCTATTCTTTATTTATTAAAGAAAGATATAATTGGTGAAAACCCCCAAAGAGTCTCTAAATATACAGAGTTTTTAGACGAATTAGAGTACGATGAGATCACGGATTGTCCCATGAAATTAATAAACATCCCAAAGTTCGAAAAGAAAAATTCGACTTTAAAATTAGCAATAAATGTGTTTTCGTACACACCAACTGTTATAATTGATGAGGTTCCAGATAATTATGTCTTTCACCATCCTCATTTAAGTTTGATACATAGAAGCAAAGTCGCTGACGGAAACCCTATTTATTTATTATTACTTGAAAATAATGATAGATATCATTATACCGCTGTGACCAATATCAACTGGTTAATGAATTGCCATCGAAACCCTGACTGTAACATTCAAATTAGATGTCGTTGGTGTCCACATTGCCTTAATGGGTTTAGATTAGATAATGCATTCAATACACATGTTGCATTATGCGCCAAAAATCAGACTGGCACAACCCTATACACGCTCCCGGAAAATAAAAATTTAGAATTCCTAAATTATTCTAAACATATCACCCCACCTTTTGTGATTTATGCCGATTTTGAATCGGTTTTACCTCCTGATGATAGACATCATCAAATTCATATGCCTATTGCAGCAGGCCTTTTATTAATTAATAATTATACTAACACAAAATCATATTATTACTTTTACGGATTTGATTGCATTCCTGATTTTCTTAAGAAAATTCAGGAAATTGCAACTGAAATTGTTATTCCGTACTATGATTCGGAAGGTGATAAATTGATAGGGCCTATGTCTTTCAGTGAGGTTCGACAGTTTAAATCTTGTCGAACCTGTTATTTATGTAAAAAACCGATTGTAAATCCGGTTAGAGATCATTGCCATTTTACTGGTAATTATCTAGGGGCAGCTTGCCGAAAATGTAATATAGCTCGTAGGATTTATCGGTTACTACCTATAGTCTTTCATAATTTAAGAGGGTATGACCTTCACCATATTTTAAAATATGGTCTCGATCGCTTTCCTTCATGGAATTTAGATATCATACCGACCTCTACAGAAAAATTTTTATTTCGTTAATTGTTCACATTAACAAATTGGCTGTTCGCTTTATCGACAGTATGCAATTTGTTAATTGTTCGTTAGCTAAGGCTGTGAAAACGTTAACTTCTCTTCCATTGACTTTGTCTGTCTTTCAAGGTTCTATAGTCGACTGTAAAGGTATTTTTCCGTATAATTTTGCTGTTTCTGAGGAAGTTCTTGAGACTACTTATGAGTTGCCTCCAATTTGGGAGGGCGTAAGTGAAGATGAGTACGATAGGGCACAACTAATCTGGACGCAGCAAAACTGTAGGACTTTGCGTGATTATATGTTAATTTGCCTTAAACTTGATGTATTCCTCCTTGCGGACTATTTTCAACAATTCCGTGCCAAGGCTATTGTTTACAATGGTCTTGAACCTCTAAACTTTTATGGCATTCCGGGTATGTCATGAGCTTCAGCGCTTATGACATTAACGGAACCCATTGAACTTTTACAGGACATGGAAATGTTCAATTTTTACGAAGGTGGAATACGGGGTGGGTTAACATTTGTTAACAAACATTACATTGCTGCTTCGGAGGATACAGAATTATTGTACATAGATATAAATAATCTGTACGGTTGGGCTCTCAGCCAAAGTCTTCCTTACGCTGATTTTACTTGGGTGTATGATGGTTTGGATGAGATTTTGAATGAATGTGCGAATGTTGTGGATATTGAAATCCTTCCATATGGATATACTATGGAGGTTGATATCGAGATTCGAGATAATTTACATGATTTTTTAAATGACTTTCCGATTGGACCGGAAAAGATGTGCCCACCAAATTCAAAAGTTGAGAAGTTAATGCTAACGCATTATCCTAAGAAGAACTATGTTCTTCATTGGAGGCTTCTCAGGCTTTATCTTTCTCTCGGGGCTGAGGTTACACATATACATAGAGCTATTAAATACAAGCAAGCTCCTATTTTTAAACATTATATCGATAAAAAACTAACTTGCGTGCAAATGCAGTTAGTGAATTATATCGAGATTTATTTAAATTGTATAACAACAGTCTGTATGATAAATCTGTTGAGAACCTTAAAAAGAGAATGAATTTGCGATTATGTAATTCAGCTGAAAAGTTAATTACATATTCGTCAAAACCGGCATTTAGAAAAACAATAGAGATTACTGATGATCTTTTTGCCGCTCATCTTAATAAGGACTCAATATGTTTGGATAGACCTAGTTATATCGGTCAATCAGTTCTAGATTTATCCAAACTACGGATGTACCAGTTACAGTATGTTGAGTTACAAAAATATCGTGATATTTATAATTGTGATATCAATCTAGTAGCGGGTGATACAGATAGCTTCTTTTTGGAGATAAAAAATTTAAAATTAGAAATTTTATTAAAAGCGATGATTTCGGATGATCTGTTAGATACATCAAATTATGATCCTTCTCATCCTTTATATTCTAGACGACTTGACTCGGTTATTGGCAAGTTCAAGGATGAGAGTAAAGGGTTAGGATATAGCGAGTGGGTTTTCTTGTGCCCTAAATGTTATAGCTTGCTAGGAAATAAATCAACAATGCGAGCTAAGGGTGTAAAATTACCGGGTACCGACATTAAACACCAATCATATTTGAATTGTTATAATAACAATACTATTATGTCGGTACCTCAAACTAGGATAGGAACCCGAAATCAGCAGCTGTTCACTTTTAAAAATTCTAAAATAGCATTAAATAATCATGACGATAAGAGAGCTTGGGTAGGGAAAAACTCGAGTTTTGCATATGGTCATTATAGAGGGGTTGATGTTCTTGATGTTGGTGGTAATATAATAATGCCTGAAACCGATCCAGCAGTTCGCAATCAGCAATTTGATGAGATATTTGACAATGTTATTGATATTTATTAACAAATTTGTATATAAAAATAAAAATTGTGAAAACTTCTCTTTGGTATTTTCATTTGTTATGATTTATTTTTTATTTATTTTTATTTATTTATAATATTTTCATAATCAAATGCCAAGCGTGAAGAAACGTGAAATAAAACTTGATATTTGTTTAATTGTATTATTAATAATTGATTCACTTTTTATGAAGTTGTTGTTTTTTACATATAGTTGTTTTTTATATAGATGTTTTTTATATAGTTGTTTTGATGTATTTGTTTTATTATATATATATATATATATATATATATATATATATATATATATATATATGTATTATTAATAAAATTAATAAAAATAATGATAATAATATTTATAATAATAAAAAAATAATAATAATCATAATAATAAATAAAACTTGTAATAAAAATTAAAACATGTAATGATAATAAAAATAATAATAATAATAATAATAATAATAATAATAATAATAAATATAATAATAATAAAAATAATAATATTAATAATAATAATAAAAATAATAATAAAAATAATAATAAAAATAAAAATAATAATATTAATAATAAAAATAATAATAAGTAATAATAATAATAAAATACTTGACTTGATTAAAACAAACAATTTAATTTAATAATAATATAATTTAAAAATAAAAAATATTATTGACTTGATTAAAACAAATAATAATAATATTTATAAAATATATACTATTTATAAAAATAAGTAGTAAATTAAAATTTAAAAATAATATGACCTTGAGAAATTTTGAATGACCTTGAAAAAATATGATGAGTCATCCAATGACCTTGAATGAGTCATGGTCTTTGTTTAAGTGACCTTGGATGAGCCATTGTCCTTGTTTGAATGACCTTGAAAAAATATGATGCGTTACCCGATGACCTTGAATGAGTCATGGTCTTTGTTTAAATGACCTTGAAAATATGATGAGTCATCCAATGACCTTGAATGAGTCATGGTCTTTGTTTAAATGACCCTGAAAAAATATGATGAGTCATCCAATGACATTGAATGAGTCATTGTCTTTGTTTAAATGACCCTGAATGAGTTATTGTCATTGTCTTAAAATTTTTTTGTACTTTTGTACTTTTTTTTGGATCGTTTATTCATGAAATCTATCTCGCTGATAAGCAATAATCCACACAAAGAATGTTATTAAAATAGCGCCTACGATGCCTAACGGTGGCACAAATCATAGTGACAAATCAATAGTGATACACCAAGCCCCACTGAGATAAATTCCGCTATAATTCAAGTTGATACATAAATCAACTTGGCGGAATTTATTTTGTGAATGATTTCAGCCATTTTTTAAATGGCTGCTAAGTAAGTTATATAACTTAAAGTTAAATTTTAAGAGTTGAATTATGATTTCATAAGGAAATATGATCATAATATAACTTTAAATATAACTTGATATAACTTTAATCAACTATTTCATATATATTATTATAAATAATATTTAGGAAATTAAGTAAGTAACAATAACTAATCTCCAAAAGTATGTATTTTTTTCGGATATTATTCAAAAAATGTGAGTTAAATTATTTTTGAAGTTATAAAAATTATTTTTTGCATTAAATAATTATATTTTTTATACATATTTTGTAAAAAATCATCGATTATGTACACAAAATAATTTGGTTTTGATTATTTTTTAAAACTTACCAATATAATTTAAAAATTTATGCTTTTTTTCGGATTTCAGGTTTTGCTTTTTTCGACCGAAATATCTGAAATATTAAATTAATTTTAGTTTTAAGGGTAAAACTTATAAAGATACATCCTAATTTACTCGAAATTTCCTAGCAAAAACCTCAAAATTTAAATTAAAAATTTTTTCCGCCATTTTTCTTTCTAAAATTATCTCAAAAATGTCTATAAAATTATTTATTATAGGGGTTTTTTCAACTTCGGATGGCTACATGTTAAAAGTTTGCATGCATGTTTTATTATGGGTTGTGTTAATGTGCATTATTTTATTTCTCTCTCACTTTTTGTGTCTCTATAGTGTAGGGTTTGTCTCATTGACGATTTTACAAGCCGGTGTGTTTATATGCTATAAATTTATTGATTTTCTTTTTATATTATAGGTGATTTATCTCAACTTCGCTTGGTGTAAGCATTCTTTTTCTGGATTATAAATGCGACCAACAACCCGATCTATAGTCCGTCTATAATCAAGTTCGTAGCTGAAAACGACAGTGACATTCTTCATAAAAAAACCATGGAGATTAGTAATATCTAATTGAGTATACGCCTGCAGCTGTGGAGTAACTATTGACAGCAGGGCTGAATTGGCAACGCATAACTCACTATCAAAAGTAATTTCATAGTACCTATAACAACCTACATGTACTAATGGTATGGTAGAATGATCATAGTCAATCATATTAATACTAACTTCAATAACACAATAACAATTGTTGTGTTTTAATTAAATGAAATAATAAGACTCGGTGTCACTAACTCCACGCGTTTTATAAAAATCAAGCAATACCCAACGTATATTTATATTTCAAACTTTACTACACAATCACAAAATTTTAATTAACGTAATGAGACTGCTCGCTCTGACTGTCTGGTAGATTCCGCTGTGGTTATTTCGGTTCTATGCACTTTATAACAATAATCACCTTCGAATTATTGATACACGATTCAATTAGTATTTGGCCTAATAAGATCCTTCGATTCTCCTACTGCTCCCCTCTAATCACTGATTTAATTCTTCAAATCCTATTCTCGGTTTCTTCGTCCCTACCTGAGGCAAAATGCGAACTGCTTCTGAATCTGAGTTCCTTTATATAGTAGAAACAATGGGTTTGATTAATAGTCATCCAACAAAATTGCTTTCGCTTGACAGCTTTTGTCTCGCGACTTTTTTCATCTTTTCGTCGTAGAAAAACATAATTGATTGCCCCACCATGCAACTTCCATATAATAATCTTTTTCCACTGGTCCCCATTAATCATAATGCCATGTTAATGGTTTCCAAAACCAAATTTGTTTGTTTTCCTTTTGTTTACAAAACTCTGTTTTTCCTTAATTAATTAATTATTTAATTAGTTAATTAACGATTTTCTGTTTTTGTACAATTTATTGGTTTTCGAACCTTTCTGAACATATTCTGTCAAATCCATTCTCACCATGATATTCGCCATCATCTCATTTGTATCTGACTCATTTTTCAAATTTGAATTAGGTGATTTATCGATTTTCTACGAATTCGCATTCCTTGCCATTCAATATTAATTACATGGAAATTATAATTCCTTTAAAATAATCTTTAATTTAACAACCTTAGCACAATTATAATTTAGATGACAGTTAAGGCAGTTAGAAAGGAGAATCATAACTATAATACTAATCATAAGAGTCATAACAATAGATAATAATAATTTATAACCTCAATAATATTAATAATAATAATGGTAAGTTATGTTATTTATAATATTAATACTAATAATGAGGAACTATAATGTGATTAATTTGAGTATAAATAATAGTAACGGTGATGATAATAGCAATAGTGATAGATAATAATAATAATAATAATAATAATAATAATAATAATAATAATAATAATAATAATAATAATAATATTATTAATAATAATAATAATAATAATAATAATAAATTAGGATATTAATAATAATAATAACAAATAATAATAGACATGGTAATAATATTAAGAACAGTAATAATCACCAAATAACAATGGTAATGACGTGGACCGATGACAATGCAAGAAACTAGATTGATTAACTATATAAAGCCTCTCAACAACCACAGTATAAATATCAAACCAAAGGTTCAACAATCAAACCGAAGGCCAGAGAAGAGGGTCCGGGAACAGCGGATGCATAATATCAACAAGGAAGAAGTTCACGACTCAACTTCGTACTCGATGATGCCCGAGCTGGTACCATGATCTCAAGGGAATGAAAGTAAGGAGATTTTTTAGTATTTACGTTATTAAAGGGAGTGATGTCCAATAATGAATATTGAAAACTTTGTTTTAATATTCAGAATTAAATATACATTTTTGATTTTATAAATAATGTAGATATTATAAATAATGTAGATATTGTAAATAATGCTATTAATCAAGTTGGTTGTAATCAAGTTGATGCTAAAATTCAATTTGCCGTTTTAATACAGTTTGAAAAAGATGAGGAAATTCTTGACAATTATTTTTCCAACAACGCAGAAAAATTTTCAGATAGTTTTTTATCTGAAGGAGTTAATAAACTCAATGAAAAAATAGAAAAGTTCACCCATTTAGGCAGTGGATGGTGAGTCATCAATAATTTAGAAATAGATTTTATACTTACCAAATTTTCTACAATTAGTCGTTTATCAGGTCATCGATATATTCAGACTCCTTCTGCTATTATATCTAAAAGAGCTATTATAAATGTTAAAAATACCGACGATAAATGCTTCCTTTATAGTATTCTGGCAATTCTTAAAAAAGATTTAATTTTAGAAAATCGGGATAGAGCTAAAAAATACACCGAATTTTAAAACTAATTAGTATATGACGAAATTACGGATTGTCCAATGAAATTAATAAATATCCCCAAGTTTGAAAAGAAAAATGCCACTTTAAATTTAGCAATAAACTTCCTTTCTTATACTCCTACTGTGATAATTGACGAGGTTCCTGATAGTAATGTCTTCCATCACCCTCATTTAAGTATAATTCATCGTTCAAAGGTCACCTATTTATTTGTTTTTATTAGAGAAAAGTGATAGGAACCACTACACCGAGGTGAGTGATCTCAATAAATTAATGAATTGTCATCAGAACCCCGATCGTCCAGTTTAAATTAGATGCAAATTGTGCCCACACTGCCTAAATGGTTTTAGGCTTGATAATGCCTTTAATAAACATGTAGCTCTATGCGCTAAAAACAGACGGGTACAACCCTTTACACATTACCCGATAACAAAGATTTAAAATTTGAAAATTATCCTTCCTATGTAATTTATGCCGATTTCGAGTCGGTTTTATCACGTGATGTTAGACATCATCAAATTCATATGCCTAGTTCAGCAGGCCTTTTACTATTAAATAACTACACAAAAACATAGCAATATTTTGAATTTTATGGACCTGACTGCATTCCTTTATTTTTCAAAAAAGTAAAGGAAATTGCTGTCACAATTGTCCTACCTTATTATGATGTGGAAAGGAAAAACTTGATAAGTTTTATGTCTTTCGCTGATCAACGAGAATTTAAATCATGTCGAACTTGCTATCTTTGCAAGAAACCGATTGTAAATCATGCTAAAGACCATTGTCACTTTACAGGTAAATATCTTGGTGCATCGTGCCGAAAATGCAATTTAGCGCTTAGAATATACAAGTTGCTTCCGATAGTGTTTCATAATTTAAAAAGTTACGATCTGCATCATATTTTAAAACATGGTTTCAACGGTTTTCCTTCTTGGAATTTAGACATTATCCCTACCTCGACTGAAAAATTTATTTCTTTAATTGTACATATAAAAAATTTGGCTGTTAGATTTATAGATAGTATGCAATTTGTAAATTGCTCTTTATCTAAGGCTGTAAAACACTTAATACACTACCTCTTACTACCTCTGCCTTTCCTAGTTCAGTTATAGATTCTAAAGGTATATTTCCTTATGATTATGCCGCTTCTTTTGATGTTCTTGAAACTACTTATGAATTGCCTCCTAAATGGGAGGGTGTGATTGATGATGAGTATGCGACTGCTGAATTGGTTTGAATGCAACAAAACTGTGGTAATTTGCGTAACTATATGATGCATTATTTAAGGTTGATGTATTCATACTCGCTGATTACTTTCAACAGTTCCGTGAAAAGGCTATTGAATACAATGGCCTTGAACCTTTAAATTTCTATGGTATTCCTGGAATGTCATGAGCGTCAGCGCTTATGACATTAGATGAACCCATAGAGCTTTTACAGGATATGGAAATGTTCAATTTTTACGAGGGAGGAATACGAGGAGGATTAATGTTTGTTAAAAACACTATGTTGATTCTTCAGAGGACTCCGAATTGTTGTATATGGATATAATAATTTGTACTGTTGGGCTCTTAGCCAATCTTTGCCGTATGCTGATTTTGTTTGGATGTATGATGGTTTGGATGATGTATTGAATGAGTGTATGAATGTTGCAGATATTGAAACCCTTCCATGTGGATATACTATGGAAGTTGAGATTGATATCCCTGAAAATTTCCATGATTTTTTTAAATGACTTTCCGATTGGACCGAAAAGATGTGCCCACCAAATTCAAAAGTTGAGAAGTTAATGCTCACGCATTATCCAAAGAAGAACCATGTTCTTCATTGGAGGGTTCTCAGGCTTTATCTTTTGCTTGGGGCTAAGGTTGTGACTGAACATAGATGTATAAAATTTACACAGAAACCTATTTTTAAAAATTATGTAGATAAAAATACTGACTTGCGACCAAATGCAGTCAGTGAGATATATAAAGATTTATTTAAATTATATAATAACAGCTTGTACGGTAAATCCGTTGAAAACCTTAAGAAGCGAATGAATTTGCGACTATATAATTCACTTGAAAAGTTAATTACATATTCGTCAAAACCGCATTCAGAAAAACCATCGAAGTTGATGAGAATCTGTTTGCCACGCATCTTAATAAGGATTCAATATGTTTGGATAGGCTTAGTTACATCGGACAATCAGTACTAGATCTATCCAAACTACGGATGTATCAGTTGCAGTATATAGAGCTGCAAAAAATAGAAATATTTATAATTGTGATATAAATTTAATTACCGGTGATACGGACAGCTTTTTTGGGAATTAAAAATTAAAAATTAGATATTTTATTAAAAGCGATGATTTTGGATGACCTTTTAGATACATCTAATTATGACCCCTCTCATCCGTTATATTCAAGACGACTAGCATCCGTCATAGGAAAGTTTAAGGATGAGAGTAAGGCGGAATGGTTTGGTGAGTGAGCGCCCTAAATGTTATAGTTTATTGGGAAATAAGTCAACCATAAGCGCTAAGGGCATAAAATTAGCAGGTACAAATATAAATCATCAATCATATTTAGATTGTTACAATAATAACGAGATTATATCTGTACCTCAGACTAGAATAGGGTCCTGGAAGCATCTTTTCACTTTTAAAAATAGTAAAATAGCGTTAAACAACTACGATGATAAGAGGGCATGGGTTAATAAAAATGTTAGTTTTGCCTATGGACACTATAGAGAGCTTGATGAAATTAATAGTGGTCATAGTATTACAAGAACACAGCAATTTCAAGATACTCTGGCTCCTGAATGATCATTATCAATAAAAAGATTTATCAGACGAACAATTATGTGAAAAATAATTTTGTATATTACAGACAAAAATAAACTTGTACATTATTATGTGTACATTTATTATGTTTTGATTATTTTATTATTAGTTACTTTTATATATTAGAGTTATAAATCATATTCACAATTGTTAAAATTAACTTGAATAATATTTCTTTAGAAACAAAATAGCATTTATTACATATACACAAAATGATACTCATCAATAATTATACCACAACTTTCACAACTATTAGAGTTTTTAAACATGATGAACAAATAATGATATGACCACATGCAAATATAAAATATTGACTTTATTACTTGAACATATAAGATATTGTTCTTGTACTTCATCCAGTATTATCCTTGATTTTTAATTCGATTTTATTTGCATTATCAATGTAGGATTGAATAACATCTCGATATTTGCCAAACCTGAAATCCATGCACATCCAGAATACATTAAGCATATTAATTTCTGTAGGATTTATATTATTTAGAAATAATATACAACTAGATAATTTCATTATTAACTTAGTGAAACCGAATGATTCTACGAGAATTTGAATATTGTGATGTGTAAAAGATTTATTTATTTTTGGTAGTAATAAATAATCATAGGTTTCTGTCAACAGTCTATCGATTATTAAAAAGGTGTGATTTCATTTAATTCTGAATTCCGGTATCTTAATTTTGAAGATTAATACAATTAATAATAATAAACCTCTGTATGATTTAAGGGTGATTCAAAAATATCTAATGCCATTTTATGAGAGTAAATATTATTTAACACTATTTATATATATGCTTTCAATGTCTTTGTCACACATCAATAATACTATTAAACATTACACGCACATGACTTATAAAGATATGAGCAATAGGAGTGAATGAGTAACAAGGACATGTGCAAGAGGAGTTTATTATAAAAACTTGTAATAATAATAAATAATAATAGAAATAATAATTAAAAAAAATTAATAATAACACTACTTATAACATTAAGTAGTAAATTATATTGAAAAAATTCTGAGTGACCTTGACAAATTTTTTATGAGCCATTGCCTTTGTTTGAATGACCTTGAGAAAGTTTGAATGACCATGAAAAAATTTGAATGAACTTATTTTTTTTTTGATGAGTCGTGGTCTTTGTTTGAATGACCTTGAGAAATCACGATGACTCATCTCATGACCTTGAATGAGTCATTGTATTTGTCATACAACAAATGTGTACTTTTAGACTTAGAAAAACCGGTTTACCCCCGGGGGCACTGAGTTTGCGGTGACACATACCACTATTAACCCTTTCTAGGGCAAAAGAAACTAAAAGTGATGTAAAACTCAAAGTTTATTGATAACAATTATATAGTTATAAATGATTAAAAAAAATAAAAACAAAGAAAAAAACAAAAGAGGCTCAATATATGTCAGTAGTTGTACCAAAAGTAAAAATGATTACCGACAGCGTTTCACTTAGATATTTTTATTAGTTTAAAATGGTGTACAGTATATTGCCACCACCTTAGAAAGGGTTAACCTAATTATATATATTTTTTATTACTATATTTCATTTCGACCAAGTGGACAAGGAGAAAGACTAAAGGAAATACCTAAGATAAAAATAAAATTCTCCTTTTTCCCAATCAGACAGAACGACAGAAAAAGAAAAGAAATTATCCCAACAAATTGGATTGAAAAACGATCAAAATGAATAATTTGTTTAATAAAAAAATGTTTTACTCATTAACTTCATATTTTAAAGAGAATTTTTGTTAAATCGTAACTTTACTATTTAAAATATGCTTATTAAATAATGAAAATTAAAGACATAAGAAAATACGTGAATCCAAAATTATTTATTAAAATAATACAAGGGTTATTGAACTCACCATACCTTTGAGCATTAAATTAAATTCCAAAATATTGCGAATCGAAAAGAAAATTCCATCAAAAATATTTCCACAATTCATAAAATAAAATCAATGAAATTATCAACGAGTAACTCAAATCTTACCTCTTACCCAAGTCGGCATGGGAAATAATGAAATTCCGTTCTAAAAATAGAAAGGAATTTCTTGTTTTAATCGATAATCTTGGAAAGTTTGAACTTTGGGATTTTAAAGGGAAAGGGTTTCAAATTTCATAATTTTGATGGAATTTTTGATTTGAATGATATTATCAGGACCCTCTACATGTGTTATTTAACTAAAAAAATTTATAAAATCAACGAAATAAACGGAAACCCATGAGAGTTGTTGAAGCTCGAAGTGTTCATCACCATTTCACGATTCAGTATATTTTTATAATAATATGTGTAATTACCTCGAATAGGTTCCTCAAAATTCATAATCATAAATGTTCCAAACCGAATCTCGATTTAATTTAAACACATATATATTTTAGTGAACAAGATAAGAAGCTGAATGTTGAAAAGTTTTGACGAGACGTGGTCTACCACTACGATAAGGCTCTGGAGCAAAGTCACCGAGCCGAAGCCATGATCCTACGATGCCGCAAAATGAAAGAGACTTGAGTCGAGACATATGAGGACTATGCCTGTGGATATTTTGTTTAAAAAAAAGTTGAGACCCCTTATAAATTTTTTTTTCTGGAGGTGGAGGGGTTTAATTTTTTTAAAAAATTTTTAATTCACGATAAAAACGCCTAAGTATTTTTCTCTAATAAAAAGCCTAAAAATAAAAATTGGCTTAAATCGCCTACAATTGGTCGTACTATAGTGAGGGGTGTTTTCGAATAAAATTGGCTCAAATCACCTACCGATTAAAAAACCTAAAAATATTTCCTCGAATAAAAAGCCTAAGTATTTTTTCATACTTAAAAACCCATAAAAATAAAATTGGCTCAAATCGCCGGTCAACTAAAAGGCCAAAAATATATTTGCTCGATTAAAAATACTAAATAATTTTTTATTTTATTTTTATTTTAATTACTTTAATTATTTGTTTTAATCAAGTCAATAATTTTATTTATTTATTTAGTTTTAAATAATATTATTATTAAATTTAATTGTTTGTTTTAATCAAGTCAATTATTTTATTTATTTTTTAAATTATATTATTATTAAATTTAATTGTTTGTTTTAATGAAGTGAATTAAATAATTATTTATTTAATATTATTATTTTTAATTTATTATTATTAATAATTTATTTAAATTTATTTACTTTAAATTTAATTGTAAGTCTAAGAATAATTTTTCAATGTAAAAAAATCATCGATAAATTTTGAATTGTAAAAATAACAAACTTTCAATCCATACAAATATTTTTATTGACAATAAAGATTAAATAAAAAAGATTCATTTTTATTTCAAATCATAAATATCCGAGTAATATGCTTTACGCATTTCGGCCAATAATATATGGATTGTTTGGTCACGTTTGAAATCGTTGCAACATGGACATCCATTTGAACATGTTACTCTCGTACTATCTTTACAAACAATGCAATTTGCAACACATCAGTCACCAGATCCCTGAACGTTGTCATAATGAATGTCGAGAAGTTCTTCAATGTTAATCCCTGTGAAATGGTAAATTTTTGTTGCGAGAAACTCTGGTGCGCAATAATCCAACGTATTTTTAATTCTTAGATAAAGTTCCTGAATTTTCTTTTATACAAGTTAATAAATATAAAAAATTTTCAAAGTAAGATGTGAAAAAATAAATTAATATGAAATTTTCAAAATAATAATAATAATAATAATAATAAAAATAAATTCATCAACAATCAAAGAAAATGTTAAATTACTTGGTATCAACTTCTGAATACTGATAACCCATACACACTGAACAATCCATTGATTAATAACTGAACAACAATCACTTGAATATCTTATTCATTAAAATTCCATTTTAGAAAATATTTACCCTTTGGACCGAGATGTTCAACCAGCTTAACCCACTTAAAAATAAAATAAAATTATCTCTCAATCATTTCCCCTTAAAATACTTGGTTATTCACTATACACACACTCACATAATGTTATCAATAACTAGTTACTGAACAAATCAATATCAAAAATTATTTACTGATCAAGAAATCTTTAAATAAAAGCTAATAAAATTTGAACAATCAAAAGAAATACAATTTCTTCAATCTTTTTCGATCCTTGATGTCTCCAAATTGGTAAGTTGTTTGGTTGCTTAGTTACCTGGTTGCTATCAAGAAACTATTAATCAAATTCATTGAAGCTCAATCGATTGTTGTATTTTCTCTGAATAAAAAAATATTGCTTTTGTTAGGCCAGAACACAAATAGCCCTGAGAATTGTTTAAATGCATCAGTAATACAGCACGAAAACCCAGCACCAAGATAACTTAAAATACTACATACAACACCAACTAAACATTTTAAAATATGAGAGAATATAAATAAATATAAAATCAAAAAACATAAAAGTAAAATAAAATAAATACAAAATTCATCAAGAACAGCACGAAATTTACATAGAAAATAACATAATAACAGGAAAATTTGACCGAAAAACGACAAGTTATATAAAAGTAAAAATTATTGAAAAATAAAATATTTTTGGGCTGAATAAATTTCATTAAAAATGTTAAAAATAAATTGCCAATTTAAATTAAGAAAATAATAAAAATTTAATTTAGATAACAAAAATAATTTCAAGGTCGAAATTTGTTTAATCGCAATAAAAATAACACGCAAGGTTAAGGTCAAGTTATGGGTATATATACTGATGTGTTTTGACAGATTTTAATCTTATTTCTCAGTATTGATTTAAAATCTTATTTTTCATTGGTGTGTACAACTAGCTGAGAACCGTGGTAAGTGTAGTGTCTAAGCACGACGGCTGACAGCTAGCGTGCGATTATTAATTGTGAACTAATGCCAGATGAATTGATGAAATTCTTATTATGATATTGTGAGTAATGCCAGATGAATTGATGAAATACTTATTATGAATTTGTGAATTAATGCCGGACGAATTAATGTTTAGTTAACGGTGATTTTTATGAATTCCCATTGTCGTATTTGACCAAATGAGTTTATGGACGATGTAGTATGCCAAATAAAAATTTAAAGCCAACAATCTTTATGCATCGAGGCTTTTATTCAACTCCTATGGTAAATTTATTTATTTCTTTTTTTTCGGCCCACAGCCAAAACATATTGCAAGTCAGTAAAATCACACTTAGTTACCGAGCAGTGTAAGTGCGGTGTAAGACCGCCAATAGCTCGTGTCCGTGAAAGATCTCACCGTGGCTAACGACGGACTCGAACGTCAAATAATTGAACCTAAATAGAGAAATGTTCCAGTTCCAACGTTGCTTAGCAACGGGTGCCGAGTGGTAAGCGAAAGATATTTGTATGGGGTTGTCTGGGTAACAACCATATAATTTCAAAATATCAACATCCAGAAACCCACCATTATTGCTTTGTTTACAGTCTTGTGTGTAATTTATTTATATTATCTTGTAAAACTTAATAGTTTTGTTTAAAAACTTTGAAAGTTTTCTATTATTTTTGTAATATTTTTAATTACATCCAACAGTGAAAATTTATTAAAAGTTATTTTCAAATATGACTGTCAACCTTTTCATTTAATTTTCACATGCCCCTAAATAAAATAATTGCTAACAGCTCAAAAAAAAGATTACTTAAATTTATTTTTACACAATTTCTATTCTTTTCACTCTAACTCTTGTTGTTTACTGAATGATAAATTAATTAATAAGTATAAGTGATTGTAATTGATAGTATAAAGAAACTTGATTAGAAAAATATTCTTAAATTAATTTCACAAAACATATTACTTTCACAGTACTGGAAATAAATGTTCATAAATTTATTGAAAATTATTAGATTTTTAAGATTCTAAACATCATTGAATAAAGTTAATAGATAAAATAATTATCATCTACCGCATTACTAGAAATTAAATGATTATCGACCAACCACTAAATAAGTAGAATTTCTAACAAAACTTAAAAACTACACGGAACAGGTACTTGTGTACTGATAGATACTGATAAAATCTACTAAAAATCCAAATATGTATGTTTAATTGTTGTAAAATATGTTTTTGTAAATATAAGACTTATCTTTAAATTATGATTAGTATGTGAATAGAATTTGATTAAAGTTATGAGAAATATTTTAAGTTGTTAAATTTTAAATAAAACTGATTAATTTGTAAATAATGTTAGTACTTTGAAGAAATTTTAAAATAAAACCTTCAGCAAATAGGTAAGAAAATAGTAGTTATTGAGTAATACTTATTAAAATTACCAAAGTTTTATAATTTTTGACAAGTTTTGATAGATCTTTAATAAAATTTGTTAGTACTTTGAATAAAACCTTAAAAAAAGTTTCAACATAGTAGCAAATTGTAAAGAAAATAGTAATTACCAATTAAAAATTTTTTAAATTAATTAAGTTGTAAAATAATTGAAATAATTTGTTGCATCATTTTTTTAAATTTTATAAAATTGTTAGGTAATTGTTCTAGGTACTTGTTGAATGAAAATTAACATATGTTATTGACTCCTCATAGTATTTATTTGTACAATTTCTCTTCATTCCTGGAAATAATCATAAATATTTAAATTATTCAGAAAATTGTCAATAACAACATAAGTAATGAGTAACATAAATTTTTTAAATACTAGTCAATTTTAATTTTAAATTAAATTAAATTACAAATATAATAATAAAATCAAAAAAATACTTGAATACACGAATCAAACATTTTCTTAGAACAGAACACTTATCGTATATTTTATTCAGATTCCAATAATATCATTAAAAATAACCAAAATCTTATTGATATATTTTGATAATCCTTAAATCAATGAAAATGTATCGATTTCACTAAGTATCCATTCTTTGACATCGATATCCAACCGAATAAATCCCCCTAAAATATATCATAAATTTCCCCTTAACCAATCATTTCTCATCAAATGACATTATTTCTACCATCTTTTCACCTACTTATATCGATATTCATCCAAATATGACCCCTTAAAAATATTATAAAAACACTCTTAACCAATCATTTCTCTTTAAATGACAATATTTCTTCAATTTTAATTCATTATTTTTCATAAAAATCCCCATTAAGGTAATATTTACCCATAAAATAACAATATTCAACCCTTTAAAAATATCAACAAATTTGTTCTTAACCAATCATTTCCACCTAAAATAAAGTTTAAGAGAATTTAAGAGAAAGAATAAAATATCTTTAAAATTCAACTGAAATCGATAAAAATTTAATAAAACCGTGTATAATTAACAATAAATTTTAATTAAATCTTGTCTATGTGTCTTCAAATATTCCAAAAGATGATTGTAATTTACTGTAAAATATTAAATTATCAAGAAATTAAGTGCTTCTAAAATTATAGATTTACCCTCATTTCTTCAATAATTTCTACAAAAACATAATAATGCCAAAAGTCCATTAAAATTCAACAGAAAACCATAAAATTCACAAAATAAAAATGATTCAAAATTTAATAGTAAATGCTGAATATCATCTAAAACTTGATATTTCATTACTAAAAATTATCATAAAATTTCCCTAAAAGCTCTAATTGATTTACATAGCCTAAAATTATTTTACTTTTGCCCATTACAACATAATCTATTGAAGGTTGTAATTAAATTTATTAAAAGATAATTAAATTTTCATTGAAAATGACAAGTCAATAACAAGTGAACAAATGGAATTTTAATTAGTAGAGATTATATTCTTTAAAGAAAATTTTCAGTGAAGAAGTAATATTTGTGGGAGAGTACATTAAGTGACTAAAATCGTTGAAATTACTGAAAAAAGATAGCTAAAGATATCTACTAAATAAATGAAATATCAATTGATATATTAAAAACTTAATATACTTTGAATGGAGAAAATATACATCGCAGAGGAAAATATTCATTGAAGAGAGAAATTATTCATTGGCGAGAGAAAAACATTCATTGAATAAGGAAAACATTAATTGAAGAGAGAAAATATTCATTAAAGAGGAAAGCAATCATTAAAGTGAGAAAATATGAATTGAAGCTAACAAATATTCAGTGAATCGAGAATTGCTTATAATAAATTAGACAGTAAAATTTCTCAATGATGAGATGAAATATCAATTAAATATTGGAAATACTTGAAGTAAATGGAGTCTGAATTATTCACGGATCAACAAATATACTTAAAAGATGAAAATATTCACTGAAAATGAATTGTACTTTAAGAGTGGATCCAGGATTTAAGAGTGGTTTTATGCAGCGCGGCCAACTAGCTGTTTAAATGTTACCCCGTACACTAATTATTTCTTTCAGTTTTAACTGTTGGTTTTCTTTCTTCAACTTCTCTAACTTCACGGCCATCTCGGCATGCTGGGTTTTTAATAGATCATTGTGCTGGGTTAACTTCTGTGCTTGCTCCGGCCGCGTCGACGTCAGTAGAGACATATGAGAACTTTGCCCCATGGATATTTGGCTTTAAAAAAAGTTGAGACCCGTTAGAAGGTCTTACGCATTACGCAATTATTAATATAATAAGATGAATTGAGTTTCCCAGATGGTAAGCAGAAGAATGCTTGCGAATATATCGAAAAACCAGAATACATCAAAATCTCAAAACTAGATTCCGTTAATTTCCATACATAATTCAATTAACTCCTTGATTTATTTTACAAAGTTATTATTTTAATTTACAACTTTATTCTCGAAAATTATTTTACACTCTTATTAATCATCTGATCAAAGAAATTTTTACATTGCCTTCACGCGATCGAAATTAAGCAAACAAAAAAAAATTTTATAAAATAAAACCAAATTTGAGTCTTACGATTATATTCTAATAAGACAACGCGAAATATAAATATTTAAAAAGTTCGTCACAGTAGAACGCAGTTTTCATTAATACATAATGTCGCTTCCATCAATCTTCTTCATCGATATCCACCGATAAATATTTTTGCTCAGATTTTTGGCGTTTCATATTATCGGTAACGTATTGGGTCGTTTCTATAGCCATATGCATTATTCGGTGAAATTTAAAATTAGTATTAGTAAGGTACACATGTCTGATGCTTCCCTGTTTTAAATCCAACGATTTCAAACCCGAGATAATTACTAGTTGAATCTACTATCCTATCCCTAGCTACACAGGTTGAATTTAACTTGACGAGGTTTTTGTGAAAAATGAATAACTAAAAGATCTACTAGAGATCAATCCTTGTCCCCTTAACTCATACCGCACTTCCCATATTTTAATCATGCTCATTCCGACCGACGTTTCCATCAACCGACATGAGTTGTAAAACGACGCCCTGTGGGTAAATTCCTACGTCTTACGACTAGGCCTCGCTGCGGACAGTCGAGTTGTCAGGAGTGCACGACTAGTAGCCACAACTAACGAAAGTAAACTCGTTAGCAGGACCACCAGCCTGCCCTCCTGAGAGCTATTGCAAAACATATGTATAATATTTTTATAAGGGGGACTCGTCAGCGGCAAAAACACCATGACCATCCAAAAACCAAAACATAGTTATTAAGGTTTATTTAATACATAATGGATTAAAAACGTCATAATAAATTCGCAAAAAATAGCTTCGAAAAGTTAAGTTGTAACAATCTTTATGTGAAAATGAAGTTTTTGAAGTTGAAATAATGAATTTAGCCACTGCTTATATTGCTGTTTTATCAGTGTCTGCGACCAATAGGCGATTTTTTGGAATTTTAAGGGTTTTTTTTTGTTTTTATTAATTTTAAAATATTTTAAACATTTTTTTATTCATTTTTCTCTATTTTTTTGATATATTATTTTCATTTTATCAAATCTATTTTTATTATTACTTTTTATTCAATATTCTTTTTAACCCTAAAAATTTTGTTTCTTGGTCGCCACTTCTGCCTGTTTTTTTCTAAACCTTATTTTGCAAGGTTTTGGCAGTTTTATTTATTTAATATGTGTTTCTTTCTACGCCTGCGAACTTTTATTCATTTTATTAATATTTGTTTTAATTAATTTTGTTATATTTTTAATTTGTTTATTTGATGTTTTTATTTTATTTTTAGTTTCTGGTTGCGGTGCATTTGTATGTGCAGTGGCCATTTTCCTTATTTCTATTTTTAACTAATACAGAATTTATTTTGTTTTAATTTTGGCTTTAAGCCCAACAGTCACTAGCCTTCCATCGCAAACATCATTTATATCTATCAAACATCGACCCTTCAAACACCAATCAAACTATAAATATAAACCACAATATCATCAGACCAAAAACTAATAAATCTCGTCCCAGCAAAGCCGAGAGGAAGAGACGCCGGAGATTGAAGATGGCTCGATTAATGGGACAAATGAAGAGGTTCATACTGTTGGGCTAGTACAAGGTTTTGTTTAAATAGATTGGAAATATCACGCAAATACAACATGCAGATTTAAATTCGGACCCATAAACATCAAATAACCACCTCAAAATGCGAGAAACACATAATTAAAAATATAAAATGGAAAAACATAAAAGTAAATTCAAATATCAACAATGCACCAAGATCTACACGAATTGACATAAAAATAGCATAATAACAAAAGATATGACCGAAAATTAAAAATTTACGGAAAAGAAAAAGAGTTAATGAATAATGTGAATAAAAATAAAATAATTCTAGTCAGAAATGATTAAAATAAAAAAGTTAACGAATAAATTGTCAAATAAAATCGAAAAAATAATAAAAATTAGAATTAGATTAGACAAGTAATATCAAGGTCAAATTTTGTTTTATCGCATGAAAATTAACACGCAAGGTTAGGGTCACAGAATAGGTATATATACTAATCCATTTTCACAGAATTTTAACCACTTTAATCGCAATCACTTTAGTCAATTTTTCACTTAGTGAGCAAGCCACTTTTCAAGGAGCAACTCTCGGCAATAATTTCCACAATACGAAATCAAGCACCTTATTTGTAAACCTTACTTGATCGTATGTGTGGGAATACCTTTGTCGTGTTTATGAATGAATGACCAAGTATGAATCTATGAATAATATGTTGATTTGAAAATATATATTTCTAACGAACAAGTCTTCAATGTCGAAATATTTCTGGCCCACAGCCACACAACATACAAGTTATTAAAATCATACATAACTAGTCACGCTGTGTAAGTGCGGTTTCTCCACCTATAGCGTGTGCCCGTGAGAGTTCCGTCGTGCGTAACGACGGCCTCGAACGTAAATACTATATTCACTCATAGGGGCGGTGGGAAGATCGAGAACTAATCTTTTGGCTGGCTCTCTTTTACCCATCTCCAGAAAAATCGACCTAAAATCAAATTTATAAATCGGCTAAACTGATCACACCGAGTAGTCCAGTGGGCACTTGTAAAATCTAATATGAACACAAATTCCTTAGGATCAAATTGAGAGGTTCGGGAGGTGGAAACTTGATATCGATGTAACGAAAAGTAACCAAATATCATAGGTGTGACGAAAATTACTTGAATAATGAAGCGAAAGTAAAACTAACGAAAATAATTAAATTAAAAGATAACGCCAATAAAAAACCTTTCGTACGATATATTTCGATAGCACAGCTATCATCTTCAGGTACTCAAAACCAACTAAAAATATTATGAATCAACATTTAATTTAAACAAATTATTTTTTATTAATTTAATTTTTTAATAAATAAATATTTTTAAAAATATATTCAATTCACTTTTAATTAATTTAAAATTTTAAAATTTTTACTTATATTCTAATTTTTAAAAATTAATGTAATTTAAAATTTTCAATTATTTTAATAATATTAAAAAAACAAACATGATTTAACATACGTAAACTATTTAAAAACATTCAAAACATTCGTAGTCACAGCACTCTGCACATTGATCTTTGAATCCGATGACCTTATCAGCAATGCTTCACATATCACGCGTTCCCAATAATTATTAAAACTTCTCAACAAAATTCTAAAATCAGACATTCCTATATCACTTTTACAGCCTCTATTGTGTTCACTAATATTGGTCAAACCCTTCAATCGACAATGCTCTAGAACTCGAGTAAAGAGATGACGGGAAGTCTCTCCAATGTATGTAGCATTACACCCATTACATGTAAATTGATAAACGAGATCAAAACACAATCCAACCGGAGTTTTTGATTTATTAATAAACATATTGCGCACCTTACACGAATTAGAGACGATCTTATACTCTAAATTTCCCATATGTTTACCCAACTTCCTCTTATAATTTGTAAAGCCTTCAGAGTACGGCAATACTAAACACATATTTAGGCTCAATTTTTTTATATCCATTTTTACCATCACCCAGATCAACATTCAATTCACACCCATCCGACAAATTACATTCAGACTTTCCACAACATGGATCCTCAGGATTTTTAATCAATTTATCAACAGTCTCTTTTATCATCAACAATAAAAATGATTTAGAATATCCATTCTTTATCAACAACTCAACCAATTTATCAACACTTTATACCGAATTAGCAAAAGTAGAAGATAAAGTTAATGATTAATAAAGTTAATAATAAAAAAGTTAATAAATAATTAAAGGTAATGAAAGTAATTAAATATGTTAATGCTGACGAAATAATTAAATGTATTAAATTGGACGAAATAAGTAAATGTATCAAATCGGACGAAAGTAATGAAATGTATTAATCCAGACGAAAATAACTAGATGTGATGAACGGTAATTAAAATGTAAATGAATCAATTAAATGTAATAGCTATGAGTAGATATAATTAAATCGAACATAACTGGATGTGATTAAATGTAAATTAATTAGATGAAATTAAAAACGCTTAGAGTAAACATAACTAAACGAAACTATACATAACTAACAATTTAACTAAACGAAATCAAAAGTAACCCGATATAAAGACCAACGATCCACTATAATGATCAGCCACTAAAATATACAGACAAATAATAAATATAAATAAAGGTGATGAAATATAATGAAAGTAAATAAATATAACGGTTTGAGGTAACTAGACTTAGCGAAAGTTAACTAAATACAACAAAAGTTAGATAAAAGTATCAAAGGTAACGCTTACTCCAAGGACCAAAACGGATTTTAAAAACAAACAAGCTTGTATCATGAAATAAATATTATTAATCAATTTGACTGTTTGATTTCATTTGTTAATAAACGAAAATAAATTCTAATGTGATAAAGAGCAAAACGAGCTCCAACTACTCTGTTTAGGAACGTGTCTTCATAACATAGAACTTAGTTACCACGCGGAAGGGAATTTTGAAAGCTCAAGTAGATAACCATGAATTAAATTAAATGGCGAGATAAAAAGCGAATTAATTCGATGGAACTGACGCTGTTCACTAATATACTTGGGACAAGGGCAAAGGAAATTAATTAATGTGTTGAAATCAACGATATTAATGATAATTACTCAAATAATTTTTAATTTAGAGATGGAAGCGACAAGAATCCTCAGTCGAGAACTGAAAGAGCTTCGACATGAAAATATGCATCTCCATCGGCAACTCCTTCAGCAAAGCCGTGAACTCCAAGAAATAAAAGCCACATGGGCGGAACCAGCTAAAATGAAAAGCGTATATCACAGACTCACTGTGGCTCAACAAGGCTGGAAGGATGAAAAATTGTTAAATCAAGCTCAACGGACGCAAATAAAGGGCTTGAAAGTCTTTCTGTCAGCGTGTCAGGAGGGGAGTGCGGTGACATACCCCTTAGTCTTTGCACCGTCACAGCTGGCGTATCGCGACCAGGATAAACCAAAACATCCCAACAAACGATCTCGTCCACATGCCAGGCCAGGCAGGTCGGAGCGCTTACGAAGACGTGCCCAAGGCGAAAATAAATGATTGATAAACTCATATTCAAATGTTAATGAAATAAAGTTGTGTTTTTGATAATTTGTTCCTTTACAATGATTAACGTGCACGAGTAAAATAAGGAGGAAATATTTTAGGGACCTGAAAGATAAGACGGTCAGAGGCCTTCTAACGGCAGTCCGCTGAACCCGACATAGGACTAAAACTTAGCAGTTCTGACATCGGAACTCACCTTTGGAGGTCCTGTGACCAATGGTTGCAGTTCCAACGTTGCGCAGCAACGGGTAACCATTGGCGGGCGCAAAATGTTTGTATGTTATGGGGTCAAGGTCACGAATCCCACTAACCCTACAATACCGAACATCTCAGATCAAAATTGACCCATTTATCCAATTTTTAAATTTTTTCAATAAATAATTTGTGTTTTTCATCGATAATCGTTTTAGAACCAACTCAAATTATTTAATAAATAATACTCTTAAAATAAATAAATGATTTAATAATCAATGTTATTTCAATTGAATTAGCAATAGAAAACCGCAATTAAAATGAGCACGAACACCTTCTGTGGTAGCTCGTGAACCCAAATATTTTCTAGAATATTAGCAGTCATGATAATATGGCTCACCTTTTACTAGAAATCGCTCATTGGAATACATTTCAAAAGTCATTTTTGACGGGTATGTTTGCAATGGTTTCGTATTCGTTTTGTGGTTGGTTTGTGTCTAACTACTAACCTACTACTAAAATTAATGAAGTAAATTTAAAAAAATTTTTGACATTAACAAGAATTTTTCATAAAATTAATAAATTTAAATTAATTTAATGCGAACAAAAGAAATTCTGATTTAATAATAATAAAATTATTTTGAAAATCATAGTTTAGAATCATTTGTTTAAATAGATCTAAATTTATTATAAATTAGATTCTTTCTTATACTGAAAGCGAATTGTATCATGAATGTAAGACTTATTTTAAAATATTCTTACAATAATATGATATAGACTCAAGAAATTGATATATTATTTACTGACATTCCTCATCAACTGTACCGCATTGGAGATTATGCTATACTAAGCAAACTCGGTAGAGGTATTATGTTTTTGCCTTTATATTTTTAATGTGTTTTTATTTTTAAACCAGGAAGTTATGGCAGAGTTTATCTAGCTAAAAACAAGCAAAACAAATTTCTTTATGCCCTTAAGAAGCTTAAAATTGATGAAGGTATTCCTACTACAACTTTGAGAGAGATTAGTTTGTTAAAGATCTTACAACATCCAAACATTATCAAGTAATAAAATATAGAACTATTATATTATTAATAATAATCATAGTCTCCATCAAGTATTGGTATCAGATAAGCGAATTTATATGATTATGGAATACATGAAAATGAGTTTAAATCTATTTCTCAGAGATTTTGATGTTTCTTCTAATTTATTACAGGTAATTTTTGAATTCGAATACAGTTTTGAAAATTTACATTTTATATGCTCAGTTAATCATATTTTACTTAAAATTTGTATTATGAAATAACATTATTCAGTTTCTTGATAATAAACTGATAATAATTTTAAAATATAATATTAAATATATAAATGTTGTGTATCTGATAAGGATTTCAATAGACATTTAGCATAATTTCATATTTTTACTCTACAAAACCATTAATCATTGTTTGAAAATTATATTCATTTTCAAAACATTCAATTACATAATATTATATAATTATATACCCTTCATCTAAAAACTTTGCTCTTATTTCTCTTTCATTGAGATATTGGCTGAGTTATAAGAAATAATATTATGGTCATAGACAATCTCAAAGATAGCAAATCTGTAGAAAACTACTCAATTCCTGGAAACAATTCGCATCCACTTTTCAGTGAGTATAATATATCTCTCACTGTTTCCATGGTTCTTTTAGTCATTCTGTATTTAGTTTTGCATTAACGAGACTTCAAAAAAATGCTATGCGAGTGTAATTTACCAGCCTGGTGACCTTGGGGACGTACTGGTTTCTCGTAATCTTCACCCGAAGATAATTTATTGACATAAAATCCGTTTAGCCTATTTCAGTTTCGAAAATATGCTGTTATCAATCTCAACTAACAATCTTTTGTTTAGTTGGTACTTCTATTGGGTATAGTACAATTGGTGGTTGATTTTATAGGTTAGTTATTTCTTCTCTCAGTGAACCCGTGATATGTACTTCTTCGTCTAGTAGGTACGTAAGGTAATTTAAATTTTCTGTTAGTTCCCCCACTTGTGTTTCTAGATGATACTTTTTTTCTAACGCTTTTAGCTTCTTGATATCTCTTGTTAGATTTAGCTTGTTCTCCTTGTAGCTTTATTTTACTACTATTTCTGCTTCCACTCGTCCTCTTAATTGTTCATTTATTCCGAGTTGATGCCGTAGTTGTATTTCTTAGTGCATTGCTATTCCTCGTTGTCCACATTCACCCTGTTGAACTTCGGCTATTGTGTCAAGAAGGCGTTGGTTTTCGAAATTCTCCCTAGATTCTAGTATTTCTCGTATTAAAACCTTTTATGAATCAATTTCTGTAAGCAGGTTCTTTACTTCCCATGCTATAACTCCTATTGTTCTCACCATAGTTTCTGTATGTTCAATACTATTTCCTACCATATGTTCTCGCATTTCCTCAATTGGCAGTCGTTCTTGGTAGTTGAATAGTTCTAGAGGGTATTTGATTCGTTTTTTAAATACCAACTGCACTTGTTGGTACATATTCCTTCGTATTGATCACATATTAGTCCATCTTTTTGATTTCTGTGTTCTGTTTTTCTATGAAGATCCATTTGTCCACTGTTCCACAAAATTCACAATTTCCGTTACTCATTATTCATATTTCCTCATGTTCTTCCTTGTCTCTTTATTATTTTGGTTTTCAAGTTGTATTCTCATTTTAAACGTGATTCTCCGCTTTTCTCATGAATCCTTTCCATCCACATTCTTTTGTTCGACATCGGACTGTTATATTTGTTATTTCTTTGTCTGAGATTTAAATTAGGCTTGATTAGAAGGGTTTTGAGTAATAATCTATGTACATAGTCTCTTAACTGATCGTCATGAACAAGGAACTAAATTTTAATCAATAGACGTACAATAGACGCACTGGTTTCTCGTAATCTTCACCCGAAGATAATTTACTGACATAAAATCCGTTTAGCATATTTCCGCTTCCAAAATAGGCTCTTATCAATCTCAACTACCAATCTTTTGTTTAATTTAGATATTTCTAGTATGAAACTGTTGCAGTCGGCTACCAAATAACCATTTTTACAAAATTTTACCACAGAAAACTTGTATTGTAATCCTTTACAGGCTTTTCAAATTTATTTTCGTTATCTTATACTTTGCCTTACTCTTTCGTTTTCCCTGAATGATTGATTTACCTTTGTCTCAATTAGTTTGATGCAAAACTTTTCCAATTCTACCGTGTCATATAATTTTTTCAATCTTATATTGATCACTTGCACCATCCCCAATATTATAGTGGACATTGAGAAGCACTGCTACATTTGTCACTAGATAGTGGGTTGGAATTAAAAATTCCACATAACCTCTTTAAAATGATATAGTTGCTACATGGGGGTTAAGGTAACAAATGTAGGTAATCGTTGTATTTTATATTAAACTCGTTTATTAAAGGTGATAAATCGATTGAAATTTTAAAATAAAATAAATACAAAATTAATTACATAAAATTTACATTTAACAACTTATGATTTTTCCACTCTAAACTTACACTACCCGAAGTTTATGTTCTTTTGTAAAAACCACTAAATAATATTTGGCTAGTATTTGTAAAAATATAGCGAAATATATGTTCATATTCTCTTAAGTCATTAATAAATCCAAATCTCGACTTTTCAACTATTGATCTATTTTAGTTTGGTGTGCTCAACGGGCTGAGATGTTCAATATGGTAATGACATTTATTGACCCTTATTCGCTAGGCAATACAGAATGATTTCAAAACCATTTATGCAATAGATATGATCCTATATGCAAAGGAAACATTAATTTCAAAAATAGAATTACTTTGACATAAGGCTATATAAAAATAGTGAACGTTCTGATATTCTGTTGTTACTGGTTACTTTGATTCCACAATTACATAAGATCTAATCTGTTTAATAAGAATCTAACACATCTCTCATTCCACTAAAAATGGCATCTTAAGATTTATTTAATTAAATAGTGAATTTTGCACAATAATTAAAAAATTGTATTGGATTACATAATGGACAATAAAACTGATTTGCTATTGAGAAATACTAAAATAAAAATGTTATTGGAAAATTTTTATTTTAAAAATTAATTATATTAATTAAATTACAAATCATATTTAATTTTATAAAATAATATTATTTAAATTCGTATTTTCGTTCATTCCAAATTTATTATCAAAAACAAACTTCTAAACGGAACTTAATAATGCATTTTCATATTCTGAGCTATGCCAACATACGGCAATCACATACATATTATTTGATATACAACTGCCGCCATGATTATATTGAATTTACTAAAATCGTGATTTAACCCAGAAACATTCTGAACTGATTATAAATCATGATGATATTCAAGGTATCATGGCTACAAAAAACATTCAATACTTGCAAGTTTTTGACTTGAATTGCAGAACGGTTGAAATACGTTTGGACATTGAGTCTGTGAGTTTGTCACATTCAAGAATAGACGCTTGTTGGTTTTACAATCTTACGTTTCATGTTCTGCCAGATGTTTTCGAAGCATTTGGATATAGGGTTCAAGCCACTCCTGGGGAATGGTAAGGTAATTTGAAACCTTGAATGTGATAAAGAATCGCAATTTACTCAATACCATCGCCAGAAATGCACACCCATACCATTACACTGAGTTGTTGTTGAACTCGAATTTGCCAGTACAATGCTCTCATCACTGAAGTGCATTTCACTCGTTCAGTGTCGATATTTCAAAAATTGAAGGTCCAGTGTCATCAAATATGACCTATTTTCTTGAAAGCTAATCATTGTAAATTTCTGAAGATTTTTTTCCACAATCTCATAATATGACCTTGAACTGGCGTCTTTTCTTGACAATATTTGCAAAATTTTCTTTTTTTGAACAGTCAATATTGATTTTTATATCATTAACTTCCAAAGAATTTATTTGTCTTTAATAAAATGTGTTAAAATTCACGCTACTAGCTCACCATTGCTAAATTTAATGCATCAGTGATTACTCAGCATCATTTTAATCTGTCTTCAAAATTAATGTGTTTCTGACATCGTAGGTTAATAAAAATTGGGAATGTTATAATAATGCAGTTTTTAATAGATTTAAAAAATTTACTATATGCTTTCTTTCCAGCTTGATGGGAATTTGTAAATCCTATTTTTGAAAAACACTTTGTCTTTTGACATCATCATTTTTGAATTTTTCAAAAATTTAGTTGCCAAAATACTTTATAAAGAAAGTGAATAAGTGGAATTCTTACGGACATGGTCTGAGGAATATGTTGGATGCGAAAGAATTATTCTTGGGTGATCCACCGTTGGATCAGTTTCTTTGATATCATATCATTGTACATTTCTGAATTGATGATCTACTTCAATAATTTATTTTTTGCTGAACTAAAAAATCTTCTCTGTTTCTTTTGTTTTGATTCACTTTCATTTTCAAAATTCACAGAATATTGCAGAAAATAGTCCATCATGATCAATGCAAAATAGTTAAAATTAAATTAATTATGAGTAGATAGATTCAAGCTCGCCATATACGAAGATCACTCACTCAACCTCTTTACTGAGAATTTTTCTTAAATCCCTAAAAAACTAGTATTTGTAAGAAAGTCAGCTTAAAAGTTTTGATTTTTCACGATTTTCAAGTTTTTTCATGAAAGTCAACTCAATGATTATATAGGTCTCAAAATTTAAGAATGAGTTCGCTGTCTAAAAGTAGGTCAACACATAAACACTATATAGTTTAATTAAATATATAGTTTTAATGGTAAACAGAATATTTGGACTATAGGACAACTCGGGCCCCGCACAGCTGGGACTACGACAATTGCGCCCATAAACAGTTAGGACTATAAACAATTGGCACCTGTGACAATTGGGGCTGGGTACATAACTTGTTAATGTGTATGATACAGGTTATTGAAAGTGTTTCTATTCGAAATTAAAGAATACATTCAAAAAGTTAATGTTTATTTTGATAAATAAAGATCAACAATAACTATATTAAAAAATTAAATAGTTAATTTTATTGCATATTCGCTATTTTTCTTAAATATTTTAATTGATCTAGTTTATTTAAGTAATTTTGCACGAGTGCAGCTACCTTATTATTCAAAGTAATACTTTTAATCTCACGGGGTCGGGTCTACCATCCTCTGCATCAACAAGCACCTTTCTATTGATGAATATATTTATTAATTCCATCAAGAAAGGCCAACATGTTCGAATGACTGCAATTGAAAATGGATCTCAACGAATTATGAAATCCTTCATAACAATTTGTCTTTCGAGGGTTTCTGACAATAGATTTTCTTGAAATTATTCCATATATTCCATATGAGGAACAGCGGATTTCTGCCTGCGTAACCTGAAATATATGTAAATGCAAATCAAGCCAAAAACTTATTGAACTGTTCTTCTTCGGGAAACTCTTTGGCTAATTCGCCGAACACATTTATTACGTCACCTGGAAGAACAAATGCAAATGATAAAAGTGATATAAACTAGAGTCGCATCTGATACATCTGGTGATCGTCATATTTGCTTCGTTAGACTCACCGCACTGATTTTCCTTAACAAACTTTGACTTAGATGGAAATAGAACCTTTTGATCTATGATGTGTGAAATGTTGCTAAGGCGGCATTCGAATAAAATTGAACGACATTAAATCAAGCAACTTCAAGAATTCCAAACATCCCATTGTAGGTTTGAACATCTTTTATTTTGGAAAAGAAAGTATATGCAAGGCGGATAGGAATTTACAACTTTGGCATGCAAATTATTGAGCTAGTAGAACATATTTGGCACTTTGTCAAAAGTTCCGCCGTCAAAAATAGTATTCGGAATTAATAGTTGCTGCAGAAATTCTCTATTACCAATAGCCAGCATTCTGTCTGGGTCATCTTCTCCGGAGTCAAATAAAATAATATTTGAATGTTTCTAAGGTATTGAAAGTTGGGTGGATACTGAATTTGAAGTATGTCCAGCTGTTCTATTCTGAACTCTATTTAATGTCCTATGTAATAATGATTTCTATGACATATGTGACATGATCTCGTTTGTAACGTTCATTTAATGGAGAACGCTTCCAATGACTCCTCTCAGACTAGCTGCAATGGAAAATATCTTCGCTTTTAATGAAGAAATTGCCATATTAACTTTAATTTTTGCGGAAAAGAATAGTGAGAATAATCATTAGGATCGCTTAGAATATCATGGTTCCGTTAGTCAGTTTTCATTTTAGAGAAGCATTTGGCAGATATATGATATCTTCAACGCCAGTAAATCACACCATTGAGTATTTTTTATGAATGTACTCTCGGCAGCGGTAAGCCATAACGGGTCCTCCCTGTTCACTCTAGTAGAACTCAATTTAAAGGAATTTACGAAATTTTTTTTAAAAAATCATTCTCAAAAACGAAAAAACTTAATTTACTAAACATGGAAGCCATTTTTTTGACTTGAAAATTTTATAGATAAATGGTTTAAAATCTAAACGAAAGAAAATTTTAGAATTAATATTTTTTTAAATGCATAAGCTGAAGATTTCTTTTTTTGGCAAAAAGTTACTAAATAAAATTTTTATTTTTGCAGTATTTTAATAAAAAGGATTTAGAGAAACATTTTTCCTTTATAAGGTTACTTTAAATAAGTGACTCCAAATTGCTTATGACCCCAATTGTCGCTGGAATCAATTTTCAGACAACCAGTTTTATAAATATGTGTAATTTGATTAAAATTTAATGAAAAATATGTATTTTATGGCTCCAAAATTTTTGTGTCTATAAATATGAAATCGTCGATACGGGTCAAAATATCAAAATTAATCGTGAGATTTATTACTTGTAATGTTTATTCATAAAATGAAATATTACAACCTAAAACAGATCCTGATCACTCACAAAACAAAATTGAACAAGTCTTTCGCATTCTGATTATTCTCTAATTGACCTTTCCTTCCGACGATTATTATTATTATTATTATTATTATTATTATTATTATTATTATTATTATTATTATTATTATTATTATTATTATTATTATTATTATTATTATTATTATTATTATTATTATTATTATTATTATTATTATTATTATTATTATTATTATTATTATTATTATTATTTTTTTTTTTTTTTTATTATTATTATTATTATTTTATTATTATTATTATTATTATTATTATTATTATTATTATATTATTATTATTATTATTTTTATTATTATTATTATTTTTTTTATTATTATTATTATTATTTATTATTATTATTATTATTATTTTATTATTATTATTATTATTATTATATTATTATTATTATTATTATTATTATTATTATTATTATTATTATTATTATTATTATTATTATTATTATTATTATTATTATTATTATTATTATTATTATTATTATTATTATTATTGTTATTATTATTGTTATTATTATTATTATTGTTATTATTATTATTATTATTATTATTATTGTTATTGTTATTGTTATTGTTATTGTTATTGTTATTGTTATTATTATTATTATTATTATTGTTATTATTATTGTTATATTATTGTTATATTATTGTTATTATTATTGTTATTATTATTTTATCATAATTATAAATTTTTAATAATAATTTTTTATTATTATCATTAAGTCAAAATTAGAAACTTGTTATAACATACGTGCGTTGGTATAATCTTAATCGTTCTATAATCAATTAAAATTTGTCAGAAATTTTTTTACTCGACAAAATATATTGTAATTAATTTAAAATTGAAAAAATATGCTCAGAAACTTGTTTATCAAATCTTTTTATAATATTGTACTTTATAAATATTATAGCAAAATAAAATAAAAAATCGGTAATATTAAAACTGTTAGAAAAACTAATCTTGCTTACAAACGAATCTTGAAATATAAAGAAAATTGATACAGAAAGTAAAAATCCATATTAAAAGGGATAATAAATATTCATATATTTTTAAAAAAATTACATTCTAAATAAAAGCCAAATCGTTATCCTTAATTTTTAACTAATTAAGCAGATTATTATTGTTATGGAAAAAAGTTTTACAATTAATAAAATCCTCCGAAATTAATTTTCATTTAAAATATAATAAACTAATTTACTTATGCAATTTAAATATTTTTAATAATTTCTCGTATATTTCGATTTGACACGAATCGAAATTATCCTGTGCCTGATATTGAAATTACTGAAACGGTAAAATTGCTATCGAGCCGTTATTTCGGGCCTGACGTATTCGTCTACAACAAAAACCTTACTAGTAGATTTGACGGCTTTCATAGCTTTTCCTTAAATTAAGTTGGTATTCTAAGTGGCTTTGTTTCTTATAATGTTTTATATTTGGTAACTTTTACTTGACATGACTCCTAATTTAATAGAAATAACATACAATATTCTGTCTTTCGTTTATTCTAACTCTCATTCTGTGGTCAAAGTTGTTTTTATTACAAACTAAACGATTTTGATGTGCATCATATTCACATTGTCGCTTTGTTGATTGTTTAACGGTCTTATATGAAATCCTTTCATATTATTTTACTCAACGTAATGCTTCTTTCGAATATCCATATTTAAAGCTTCTCCCAATTTACGAATCTTCAATAATTTTAAGTCGTTCCTTATTATCTTCGAAATCATTTATTGATTCATATTTTTTATCTTTTACAATAATTATGTGATATTTTATCCCTTGAAAGCTCTTTCATAAGGTCTTAACAAAATCTAGAGCAACTAATTAATCTTTAATTTATTTAAGCTGTACGGAAAGAGTTTCTTAAAATATGGTTTTCTTGCAAAATTCTTTCCGTTTTTTCATAAATATTCAGGTTATTATTACATAGAAATACAAGTAAATCACAAAAATTTATTGCAAGGTCGAAGAATAATTCTATTTCAGTTACAAAATCATTTGTGTCATATTTGACTTCTGTGGTCGCTGTGAACAATCATTTTAAAATGTAATTGCAAATTTAGTTAATAATTAAAAAAGTATTGAAAATTTTTGGTATAAAATATTCAAAACTATTATAACGAGTGGAGTTTTATTGGAAGGTAGAATTTGTATGAAAATGTTATTTGAATTTATTTAACAAATCGTCCCAAGGAAATTTTTTTTAAATAATAACAAGAGATCACATTAATTTTGAATAAATTTTGGATTTTACCTTTGTATTTAGTAAAATGGAGACTGCGTATTTATTAATTATCGTCAGAACATCCATTTATTTGAAAATATTTTCTCATAAGAAAATTTGCTAAATTGATGATATTTAAAAACTTAATTTTGAAAGTTTTTCATCTTTCAATCACTTTCTCTTTAAATTTAACTGGAAAGCTTTAAAGGTTAAAAAATCCAAAAAATGATATCAATTGATATTTTATCGGATCGTTACAAGCAATGTGTTCAATGAGTTGTGTATAACGTACAAAGCCCCATTCACTGTAATAGATTGTAATTGTACCATCGATATTTCACCCGGAAATTTATGGAAAATTTTAATTTTATCGGCGAATTCATTTTAAACATGAAAAAATTCTCGCCTGTTTATAGATTGAAAAGTTTATATTTACTTTCAGAGTTTCATGTTTCAACTTCTACAAGCAACCGCATTTTGTCATAACCGCCGAGTTCTGCATCGTGATATAAAATCCCAGAATATCCTAGTTAATCATTCTATGAAGATTGTCAAATTATGTGATTTCGGTCTGTCTAGGAAAATTGGGTTTTGTCCCGGTCGCCTTACTCCGACTGTAATATTATAGAGCTTTCACATTTCAACAACTAAGATAATTTCTAGGTGGTGACATTGTATTACCGCAGTCCCGAATTAATCCTAAACGAGGGAATTTATTTCTCCGGTGTAGACATTTGGTCTTTAGGCTGCGTGTTCGTAGAAATGGTTTTAAAGCATCCTCCATTTAGAGTTGATGGAGAAATACAATTATTCTTTAGTTGGTTCACTCAATTAGGAGTTCCAAATGACGATGATATGCCTGGCGCAAAGGTTAAATTTGAGTCCATGAATTTTCAAGAAAGCAAAAATTCATTTAACGCTATCAAGCTCTTGAAAACAAAAGTGAATTCGAAATGCTTTGATCTTATAATGGTATGATGTTAGAATATTATATGAGAATGTTTTCAATCCATCTGTTTCCTAGCAAATGTTTATATATAATCCTCTGAAAAGAATAGGCGCATCTGCAGCATTGCTTCATGAATATTTTCACGATTTCGACAGATCAGTTGCTCCTGCTATCGGCGAGGAAAATGTTGGATTTCCGGAAGAAATTAATGCCCCCAGAAAACCTCAAGTTCTTTATTTAACTACGGATCATTTAGAAGGACTGAATGATCAAGGAAATATGGAAACTAAATAAAATCTGTATTTTTGTTTTCAAAAACAACAACGGCATTTAATTAATAATCTGTACTTTATGGTAGAGCTTTTGTAATAAAGATTTTTCTGAGGAGTTTTCTTTTAAAAATCATTTTTACCACATGACTGACTGGCTTATTAAATGGATATCAATTTGGACAATAATTAAAAAATAGTTATAAAATATTTTACGTCCCAACATCACTACAATAGCTAATCAAACGGGCGTTAAGATATTTGTCATCAAAACTCCATTTCTTCAAACATGCAAGCAACGCATTGACAATGCTTTCAGACTTTGTGGATTCTAATTCAACTAAATCAACGAATACATTTACTGGTTAGTAGTATGTGAGCCCGTCAGATATAAGTCAAACCCCCTATAAAAATATTATGCTAATTTTTTTTGGTAAAAGTAGGTCAAGGTAATTTTAAGGTTAAAAAAGTAGGTCAGGGTCGTTTTAAGGTCAAATTTAATTTATAAAATCTATAGTTTATTTAAGTGGGTCATAAATTTAAACTATATAGATTATTTTATTAATAATAATTTAATGTATATAGTTTATTTAATTTATATAGTTTGTCATATATTTAAAACTATATAGATTATTTTAATAATAATAATAAAAAAATAAAACCTTAAAAGTATTACAGGTCAAATTAATAAATTCTATAAAACGTAAACAATTTTATAATTATTAAAAATACTACAAACCAATACCTTTACTCTCATCCTTAAATTTACCAATTACGGAGTCAGGATTTCTGGAATACAAGGGATGACCTAGTTCATAATTAGAAGTATCCAAAAGATTATCGGAAATCATAGCCGGTAAAAGTTTACTCAATTTACAGAGTAATTCCCAGAAAAGTGATCATGATCTCCTAAACGATTTCTAATTGGTTTCTTGCAGAGATAACAGCTAGAACACGATTTAAAAGCTCGATCCTCAGGAAAAGATAAAATGTTCATTGATGTGTTTCCATTAATATCAAAATTCGGAAGAACAATTGTGGCAGCAATTTCCTAAATCTTTTTTCAAAAACTGAAGAACACACTCAGAACCAACGAAATCAAAATAAAATTTAGTATTATTTATATTATTTATTAATAATAACCCTGCTGATATTAGTAAATGTTTTGGATGATATTCGATATCAATTGGTAAAATTGATTCAAAATCCCAAAATATTACAAAAGGAGGTGTTACTGTTTTTGAGTAATCACCAAATTCTAACTTTTTATTTTAAGGTAGTGTATACAAAGTAGTCTTTTTTTATAAAAATATTATTTTTATCACACAAAGCAATATGTTTACCAAAAGCATCCTTCATACGGAAATCATTGAGACATCTTGGACACCAATTACACTGTATCCTTACTATATTATTTTTATGACAATTCATTAATCCTTTGCAAATTAATGACTGCAGTATAATGATAAGTTTTATTATGTTCAATTAATAATAAATAAATTGGGTCTATATTAGTAATTTTAGTTCTATGAATAATATCTAAATGAGGATGATGAGCGATATTAATCATCACCGTCCTTATCAATATCTAAAATAACGGTCGGATTATAAGATTAAATAGTAAGATTAAATAGATTAAATAGTAATAGATAAACCCGGATTCTCAAAATTTGATATATTACGTAATTTCTTTGGACAATCATCTATAGGATCAAAATTTAAATGCGAGTAACTAGATGCAACATTGTTATTATTTTCTAACATTTAATGTTTTAATACAGCCAAAATACTATACATAAAACAAAGATTATCGGAATTTTTAATATTTATTATTCCACGTTTACCTTTCAGTTCTTTTGGAGTTTCAAAATATCCATGACCAGTCAAATCTATTAATTTGTGAATATTTTGTTAAAATAAAATGAATTTCCTTAATTTTATTTATATGCCAGCAGTAGTGGGATGTGTCACCTCTAGCACATGTCACCTCCAGTTCACCCCTTCCCCCGCTAAGAGAAAAAATTTTCTAAGTCCAAAAGTACAATTTTTCTGCGACAAAAACAATGACTCATTCAAGGTCATCGAATGACTCATCATATTTTTCAAGGTCATTTAAATATGACTCACCATATTTTTCAAGATTATTTAAACAAAGACCATGACCCATTCAAGGTCATTGGATGACTCACCATATTTTGCAAGGTCATTGAAACAAAGAACACGACTCATTCAAGGTCATTGGATGACTCATCATAATTTATCAAGGTGGTGGGTTACAGGGTTTCGCCGTTTGCTTATCCTTACAGTTGTCCCAGTAACGCCATACAAAATGATGCTAATTGCCACTTGGCACCCGTTGCTAGGCAACGTTGGTAATGTGTTCAAGTGGTGAATTATCCGCAAAAATTGAGTATTATCACTAGTACTGTAATTGCTCGGACAATCCTCGGGTTCACGAGCTGTCGATAGAAGACCTGCGCTCGCTTTAAAATTATTTGGTCCCCTTGCGTTTTAGTTTCTATCGTTCATCTATTTCTTTTACCGACATTAGTTTAACAATGAAATAGGTGTTACTGCTTATTTAACCTTTCTACAGTGTTGCTTCAAACCTCAAGATGATATAAAGATAATAAAATGTACATGAAAACCACAATATATATAAATGATGTTTTATTTATCCAAAGATTATATGATTTCTGACGGATTGGAAGATCGAGCGGCTCGGCGCTTAGCCCGCTCCTTACGTCCAGGTCGTCTACTGGCTGTTGACGGGGTGATTGGAGTAGTTAGGGTTGCAGATGAAGTAGAGTTCGCTTCGCGATAGGCCAATTGAGCAGGGGCGAAGACTAGAGGGTAGGTCACCGCTACTCCCTCCCGACAGGCGGATAACGCTACCCCTAACCCCCTGATTTGAGTTTTTAGGCCCTGTACTAACTGCTTTTCTTCTGCCCACCCCTTCTGGGCCGCAGTCAGTTTTTGGTACAATCGTTTGATTCTCGTGGGCTCGATCCATGTTGCTTTAATTTGCTGTGTTTCTCGAACTATTTGAACAAGTTGATCGTGTAATCTCTTATTGGTTTGCCTCGCCTGAGTTAGTTCATTCTGGAGTAACTGCATGGGGTCCATCTCTGGAATAATATGGGTTGAATTTTTATGATGGCTATTAATGATAATTGTATTTAAACTTAAACATATTTATGAAATAAAACTACAATAATAATAAAAGAAGAGAAAGAATTTTTAGATCTATAATGCCAATTTTATAACAAGGGGTTCAAATCATTAATACAATGGTCAATCATCTGCGAGGAATCGCTTGATCCCTTCTTCTGAGGAATAACCAGGGATCACAAATACTGGCCTTTTGAGGTTCCGGACTGGTCTTGGTGACGGTGGGTATCTGCTGGCTAACCGTCCCGCCACCAGATCATCTTTGACGTTGGCCAGGTGTGCTGTTGCTCTCGCCACATCTGCTTCGACTCGTCGTTGGAGTTGGAGGAGGCCCTCCAGGAGCTCTTGGGCCTGAGTTAGGATGTCCTGGGAAGGGTTGGGTTCGTCAAACGGCTTCCGGAACTGCCGCATGAATTCCTCCGGCGATATGTCTTCGTACTGGTCGTCTTCAGGTACGTCAGGGCATCGCTCTCGATACACCCGATTCCATGCCTGCCTCCATTGTTCCACTACATGAACAGGGAGTTCGATCATAGCTCCGGTTTATCCTGAATGGAAAATTAATTTTTATTCCGTGGTCTGGGGTACGTAATTGGATAACATTTCTCGTCGTTTTAAGAGGGCTGGGGGATCTTAATTTCCAAGTGCTACGGCTCGTGGAACTCGAAGTGTAACGCGTTTTTACTAACTGGTCCGGCCATGTATTGTGACGAGGAAGGACGATATCTCCAAGTTACTGAGTTACTCGTTTTCATGCCGTAAGGGTCGGTTCAAGAAATCTTTGCGGGAGTTAACGAAAAATCAAAAATGCGAATCATTTGTATCCTTATCTTATTTCGATCACCAGTGGTTTATTTATTCCTAGTATTAAAGTTGGTGTATGTTCAAATGTTCAACCAGATGTATTTGAAATAATAATATAAAATAATTAATTAAATAATCCGTTAAGCAAACCTGGTAAAACACTCTTTGGGTATTTATGAGTTTTTGATTAAAACAGACTTAAATTAGTTAGCTTTGCGATGATTTGATGATTAAACATTCATGTATATTAAGCAAAAAATTTTTGATGATTATCATTTACTTATTTGAAGAAACAAATCAGTTATAGAATTTGCAAGATACACATTTAGGGTCTGATCCTTTGATCAATTAAAAAATACCTGGATAATTATTTCGAGGAATTAGTTTCTCCAAAGAAAAAGAAATATAAATTGTTGGCAATTTCTTAATATGATCAAGACGGAATTTTGGTTAATAATTTCCACTTAACCAGTTTACGGCATTGCTGTCTTATTGGATTTACGGAAAATGCGTAGCCAGAATCAACAGGATCTTAAGAGTCCGTCGGTTGTGAGAGCTCTAACATTCTTTAACAACTATGACTTATAGATTCGCGACCATCGATCTGGAAAGTTTATTTACTAATGTTCTAGATTATTCCTGTGACTCAAATATAAATTCAACTTTGTTATCGAATTAAATTGAAGTTTTACCTGAAGTAGATTCTATGACAGTCGGAGATTGCAACTTTAAGTCCTCGTCCGGAATGTTCGGTGAACACATGATTTGAAAATGAAATAGATGAACAGTCAACGGTAATTATAAAGAGAAATGTACGATTGAAATTCATACATGCAGGAAGTGTATGCCACTTACGATTCGGCTGCGGCAGCGGATGTTTATGTCGCCGGAAATGTCGACTAATAAGATGGTTGATTTTTCAATCAATAATTTACAATGTTTATTTCAGGTAATGAACTTTCAATCCGTCGACTATTTCATAGGTCAATATTTGTTAAAACGAATGTTGTAAGATGCAGTATTTTTAGGAATTTCGGGCTACTTGATTTTCTCTCGCAATTTTGGACAATGGGTTTTCTGATTGATGGTCAATGGTTTTGTTAAAAGTTGCTATCGGATCATTTGGTAATTTATTCTATTTACTTACTTCATTTTAATACATATTTTAAGGGGTTTTCTTTGTCGCAAAATTTTGGATTTTCATTCTCATGCGTAATATTGGAAATTTATTCAACTTCTACTGGAAATCTTATCTATTTATCTCCTGGATTTCAATCGCATTATTTTACGTTGACTTCGAATAAGCGAGTGTTTTAATTTTTTTTTTGAAATAAATTTTATATGATTTTTCGTTTTTTAATATGTTAAAGTAATTAGTTTATCGTGTTTATGCGCATTACTAAGGAGTTTTCCGTTATGATTATGCAATCAATCCTATGCTCGTTCAATGTTCGAATTCTAATTCAATGTTAGGTCACATTTGGAGTTGCTTTATTGTAAATCGAGGAATTAGGTTAATTAATTTTGAATCTACCATTAGAGGAAATTTGTTCATTAAATCATTAATTTGGCTTAAGATTTGTTTTAATTACTGGTTTTTAATTGTTGACAATTTTACTCAAAATTCATTTACTGATACTCAAATATTTAAAATAAGTTAATTTAATGGATTACGTAATTTTACTCAATAAAACTCTACTTTTAATTATAATAATTTAATGAATTACTTTAATCTTTCTTTAGTTTTTAATCAATAGTTATTTTAATGTTTGTTAAATTAATGAATTACTTATTTAATAATCGCTACTAATTTATTCGAATTGTAAATTTAATTTATTTCAGAATATTAATCTAAATTAGTTATAACAACGATTTCCATTTAATTTATTCCCCGTACCATTCCCCTTTAATAGGCCTTAGGCGCATATTGTGTTTACGTTATATTTACTGAGTGCCCACTGGACTACTCGGTGTGATGATTTTGAGCCGTGTGTGAGATAATTTAGGTCGATTTTATAGAAATGAGAAACGAGGAAGTAGTCAAGAAACTTCTTCCTTATTTCTCGTTTCATCTATACGGTTAGTATTGACGTTCCAACCCTGCGTTCCGCACGCCGGGTCTTCACGGGCACAGATCATTGGCGATATTCCACGCACTTACACGAATCTGACTTGTGTGTAGATTTTATTTACTTGCGATAGGTGTTGGCTGTGGGCCGGAAAAATTTCGACAAAAATAGTTTTAGTTTATTTAAATATATAAAACAATTTATTAATATTAATAATATTTATTAATTATGAACAAATAAACATAATTACCATCCAATGTCAATCCATAAAAATCGCATAATATTGCATATAATAAAATAAAACAAAAATACCTCTCCCCCACGCCGACATCCAAGCAGAGCTCTACCGAGATTGCAAGGATGTGACGTGGAGAGAGGGTTCCAAAAGGAACATTTCTCACCTAAAAATGAGTTGAAAACGGTTTGAAAATAGCTTTAAAAACAAATTCAAAATGGTTTGTAAATGGTTTTTTGGTTAACTTTAATGTGAAAATGGATCAGTATTTATACCTATTTTCCTCGCATGTTAAATTTGATGCAGTAAAACAAAATTCGACCTTGTTATTTTCTAGTAAATTCTATTCTTTGTTTTTATTATTTTTTGATTTATTTTTATAATTTTTCATTTAGGATTTTTATTGAATTATTACTAATTCCAATCTTTTGATTTAAGTTTCATTTTCATGAACTTTTATTAATTTTTCAATTTTGTCGAATTTGTTGTGTTTTCTTGTTATGTTTGTGTTGGTATCGTGCGGATCTTGGTGCGTTTTGTTATTATTTTAATTTATTTTTATGTTTATTAATTTATTTTTTAATTCTCTTTTTTCTCATATTTGATAGGGTTTAATTGGTGTTTCAATAGGTTTATTTAAATTGCCTGTTGTATTTGCGTGTGTGTTACTGATCCATTTAAACATTCCTCAAGGCCGTTTACGTTCTGGCCCAACAAAGATTATTCAAACAAAGACCATGATTCATTCGAGGTCATTGGACGACTCATCATAATTTCTCAAGGTCATTCAAAAGTAGATCAAGGTCATTGGATGACTCATTCAAGGGCATTCAAATTTTTTCAAGGTCATAGTATTTTTAAACATTTTTAAATTTTAATTTACTACTTATTTTTTATAAGTAGTATATATTTTGTAAATTTATTTTATTATTATTATTTTATTATTATTTTATTATTATTATTTTATTATTATTTTATAAATATTATTATTTTTATTATTATTTTTTAAAATTTCTATTAAAAGATTTTATTTATTAATATTATTATTATTACAAATTTTTTCTATTAAAAGATTTTATTAATATTATTATTGTTGGACGTACAGGAGTTTTAAACTAAGATATTATTCTTCTCACTGACCTGACCTTCCCTTGCAGGTTCTAGGAATAAGTTACCTGATACGTCGCACGATTTTAAACACCCATGACCGAAATCATGTTGGAACTGTGCACAATAGCCGAATGCCATTCGAGCAGGTGAGCGTCATTACTAACACTACTCCTCGAAGGACCTTCGCCTTTCCCGGATTTTTAGCTGCCGCTGGAAGGATTTACGCTTATGCCTATCTGCCCATATTTAACCCCTACTTTTGCCTGATCACGGAGAAGAAATCATGGAGAATGGTTATGCCCAACACGTGTATGCAAAACCCTTTTCGACCTCTCGTACTACAAAATAAGTGGAATAATGTATAACAGAAGGAAGGATAACACAAGATTTCATGAACATTGTAAATAAACTATATTGACCATAAAATATACCATTAAGTCACTACACAGGACAATAAACGACAAAACATTAAGATCACAAATGTCTATACACGCGTCACCGACCGCCTGCGAGTCCGAACTGTCACTTTTTAATCTTCCTCAGCATCCATGTCCGTAGGAAAACGTCTCCTTTAGCCGGCCGATACGGCGGGGGATCTGCTCGATAATCGTCATTTCTTTGAGTGGATGGTCCTGCGATTTCACTTTGGGAACCGACATTGGGTACTTCGCCCGTGAGAATAGCGATTTCGTCGGTACCCAACCCCAGTCGATCGAGGGCCCGTATCACTTGAGATGATTCGATTTCCTCATCCACTAGATTAATGTGGATGGATCCAGGAGGTGACGAGAATATGACTTGTGGGGCGTAAAGGATATCTGGATCGAGCCCCGGAATCTCGAATTCCCGATAAGGGGGCGGCAGTTCGTCGATCCGATATGTATCCTCGGCAGCTCCCGTTTCCCGGAAGAGCTCTTCCTCTCGACAGCGTCGATCCCGACGTCGCCTATTCCGGTTTGGCCTATGGCGAGCCGTGGAGACGGCAGAGTTCGCCGTGATTTCTGTTGGCGGAGGATTCAGAGAGGATGGAGGGATGACGACTGAAGGAGGGATGTGGACTGCTGAAGCCGGGAGATCCTCGATGTTGGGGAGATGATGGGCCGGGATGATATTGAGTTGACTGGCCCGGACACTCCCTGGGACGTGAGTCCGAAGCTCTACGTCTGTGAATGCCTGGCGGAGTGCCATCGACTGTTCGCGTATCAGTAGTCGTTGGCTGCGTGACTCGACGATCAATTCGTCGCGCGCCTGAGTGAGCCGGAAAATCTTCTGCCTGAGCTCCCTTACGGTTTCTGGCGGAGCCCAGGTACCCTTCATTCTCTCATATTTAGCCTTGAGCTCATTGTGTCGTTGTTTCAAGTCTTCGTATTTGTGCCGGACAGCCACTATGGATGGGGGCAGTCGGGGAATTCTTGACAGATTGTTTGATTCAATATTGTTATGATTGTCCATGCTATAAGGAAAAGAAAAGAAAATAATTAAAAAAAATGGAGATTATCGAGAGATGGAGTAGGTAGACGGGGAGGTTCGGGATGGGATTGTTAATATTTATTTCGCAAGGGGCGTCCTGCTTAATTAGTTTCCTACCCAGTGACCCTATTCGACGTGGGTCTACCTCAATCTTACTACATTATTATCCCTTAGTTGGTTTTATGGAGGTAATTAAAGACTATTTCGACTGGTTGCGATTCCTATCCACCCGATTTAATTTACAGTGTACGTTAGATTAATAGATCTTAATGATCCTAAAGGTTATAACAACCTGATAGAACTAAAATCTCTATGATCTAATAAAATACATACTATACATTTTGGTTCATGGGGTTGCCATCCAACGATCGTTTGAGATTCCCTCTAAGTATCGTGTACATTTTAGTTAAAAGCGTTATGGTGGGATGGTTGGATTTTTATAGGGCACACGTTTAGATTAATACCGTATAAGGGTAAGATTTGTTAGAGATATTCAGAGTCTCGCGCAATATGAATTTTATTCGCTAATATTATAATGAATAAATCCAATTATTATATTTCGAGGTTTGGGATTTAGAGTTCACGATACTGAGCGTACCCGCGGAAAATTCCTACGTCAGCGATTCGGAATTAAATTCCTTTACAATCAAGTCGAGTTATCGCCTGCCAACTGATTTAAATTAATAGTTTTATGAAACTAAGTTCGTTTAATAACCAAATTTATAAAGATTAATAAGTTCGATCAATTATCCGGACAGTAACTTGTTTATTATTTAACTGAGTCTATTTAAAATTAAATTTACAAAAATAAATAAGTTCAACTAACTATTCGGCAATAACTAATTTATAATTTAACTAAGTTTATTTAAAATTTAATTTACAAAAATAAATAAGTTCAACTGATTTTCCGGTAATAACTAGTTTATAATTTAACTAAGTTTGTTAAAATTTATTTTACCAAAATTAATAAATTTAATCCTTTATATTTATTATTGGAGATAACTAGTTTAAAGTTTAACAAAAGGAAAATACTTTTATTTAAGAACAAAATGAGTCGTCCTTCAGTAAGTGAATTTTTATTGAAAATTTTGGCAAGCCTGGAGGGTTTGTGAGGGGAGGCAAATGGCAAGCAGTTTGAACCATTCCTCGAATTTGCAGGTAAGGGTAAACCTAAGATTAATTGATGGTTAAATTATTGGCATTAGGAATAATTAATTGGCTAGGAATAAATGTTTTATTGTAAAACAATTTATAGGGACTTACGGATTTTTCCAGTGAGTAGCGAACGCGAGAAAATTCCAAGAATTACCAAATATAAATGTTGACAACTAGAGAAATTTTTATCGATCCATATTTTGTGCTAACTTAGTAGAATTGGATTTTCAACTTTCTTGTCTGTGCAGGCCAATGTGATTGGTCAATGTTTACATCTCATCTCATAGGGTTCACTCAGCCATGAAGGACTTTAAAGCGTCAAACTTATCGAAATTTCTGCTATGGTTGGATTATTGGAACTTCATCGTCTCACCCTCCTAGCTATGCGGAACTCCTAGTTCAAATATCGGACGATTTTTACAAACGTTTGTGACATGTGTTTCGTTCAATCTGGGTCAATTATCCTTTGGAGATATCTATCATTTAGGAATTCTCTACTTCGAGTTACATCAGTCAGAATGGATCGTTAGTTCTGCACTCCTATGCTACGGGACATCTGTCGAAGGGTGAGGAAAATTTGCATTGATTTATTTTTATTTTAATTCTAAACAAATTATAATGTTATTGTTTCCTTTCTGTCATATCTGAATTTTTATGTAGATTTTCAGCTATCATTGACCTAAATCTTATCCCTGCTACCCGTTGTTCGTTCATGAATTTTGTTCGAAAAATGAAAAATTTCTTTGATCAACCTGTGATCTTGCTTAATCTCCCTCTAACTAGAACTGTTCGCACTTCCCTAGATTTTAAAACGACTCGCTCCGGCCACTTTTCAGCAGCCGCCTCGAGTATACAACGGCGCCCTGCGTAGCGGTCCTGTGCACAAAGCCAGACCCGACTGCGGGGCATGAGGCATGACCCACGAGCTCAACTAAGGGTTTTCACCCACTAGCCGGCACGAGATCCGTCCCATGAACCATCTATTTCGATACTATAATTATATATAATTTTAAGGGTTCGAACTATAAATAAATATATGATGTTATAAAAAGAAATTAAATGAACCATTACGCATCATGAGATTTAATTTAAAAACAAATTAACATTATCATAATAAGTGAAAATTTACAACTGACAAATGAAAATTTCTTACGTACTTTCTTTCAAATTGATGATTCAGTATGAAATTCAGATTTTCAGTGAAAAGCATAAGATTAAAAATAATGAAATTCATCACTGTATTTATACTATTTTCATGCGTGTGTGCGACCAATAGGCGGTTTTTCGCCATTTTTAGGGCTTTTTAATTATTTTATTACTTTAAAATTATTTTCATTATTTTTTGTATATTTTTCTTTATTTTTTGGTATACAATTTATTTTATGTTTGGATTTTACTTTTATTATTATTTTCTTGTCATATTATTTTTAGCCCTTTTTATTTGTTTTCTGGCCGCCACTTGTTTAGGTCTTACATACCACTAACATTCCTCTTCACGTTCTAGGGACACCTTTTCACGCACACCCAATGAGTTTAGTTCACCGCTACGCACCCATGGCCGAAACCATGTTGGTACTGTGCGTAACAGCCGAAAGCTATTCGAGCAGGTGAGTACCGTTTCCAGTACTACTCCTCGAAAAACCTTCGTTCCCCAGTTCCTTGCTGCCGATGGAAGGTCTTATGCTCTCTATTCCGCTTTCACTGATTCTAGGCAATGTTATCTCGTGAAGTTTGAGAAAAGGGGAGTGAGAGTGGTCCTTGTGCACAGTTTCGACATTTTATTGTCGACAAAGATTTACTTTGAGGTTCATATTACAATTAAACGTTCACTTAATTACTACTAGATATCGCTAACTAAATCAAATCGAAGTGAAAAATTTAATATTACGACAGTTATATTATTTACTATAACACTAGTCTAGAACTTATATCGCTCAAAACAAATCACTGGTCATTTGCAAAAATGTCGAGGAATAAACATTTTCGAGACGATATTGGTCAACGAAGTGTCTGGCCCGGTGATTTAGTCCTCCAAATCGATATCTACCGGGAGACATCGTCGCTTCGGTCGACGGGGGTTTGGATCAGACGAATTTGGGTGGACTGCTTCTTGTAACGACGTGGAGGGTTCCTCGGGACGAGTAGTCGATGGCAATTGTCCAGTCAGGACGGCGATTTCCTCGGGGTGAGTAGGAGGCTCTCTAAAACTCGACTTACGTCGGGTAGTTCTGTTTCATCGACTACCAGATCAATATACACCTGTGGCGGCGCTCGATTTATTGTTATTGATGGGGCATAGAAGATGTCTGGAACAGCTGTTGGGAAATCGAACTCGGTGTATGCTGGAGGTGGGTCACTCGTTGGGGCCGACCCTTGGATCCTCTCATTTGCCCGTAACAAATTTGCTTCCGCCCGACGCCTTTCGCGACGCCGGCGGTTTCGGTTCGGCCGTCTTGGAGCACCGGTTTGATTCTCAGTCGCTGTGTTTGCAGTTAGAATGATTGGTGGTATTGATCCTTGGTCGTTGATGGGGCGTTGGGCGGGAATAATATCGATTTCCCTAGCGCAACTTCGACTCGATAGACGAGCTCTAAGCTCATTCTCCGTGAAGATTTTACGGAGTGCAGCGCTCTGTTCTGCAATGGTGATGCGCTGTCCATGGTTTTCGATAACCAGGTCATCTTTAGCCCTAGATAGGCGCGATATCTTCTGGAATAGGCTCTTAGTCGCTTCAGTCGAACTTCAGGTACTTTTTACCCTTTGATATTTTTCTTTCAGTGTCGCAAAATCCCTTTCTAGGATTTCTAATCGTTGAGATGTAGCTGTCGCAGAATGTGACAGTCGCGGATGCGAGGTAGGCTTGATAATCCAGGCATCACTTTGGAAGATTATACTATTAATTTGAGAGAGATTACCGAGAGTAATAGCAAGATTTCGAACCGTTGCGTAACTTCAGAGTCTATACTGGTCACGATACTTTTCTATAATAGGTGTCGGGTTTTTGGTAGAGCGTTGTTGATTAACCTTGACCCCATATGAAAATTGTCATCTTTCCCCCAATAGTTACCCGTTGCCAAGCAACGTTGGTAATGCAACCCATGGTTATGGGATCGCCAAAGGTGAGCGCTACGTAGGAACTGCTAAGGCTCGATCCCATAGCGGGTTCAACGCACCACCGATGGAAGTACGCGTGCGATTTCCGTCTTCGGTCCCTTTCGCTTGCAAGTGCAATTCGTCGCCTATTTCTCTAATTCGACCTAGTTGTTTTGCTTAGAACCTTACTACATATTAACAAAAAGGTACACACATTAAAACTAAAACATTTATTATTAAGACAAATTTTATTTCTTCTGCTCTGACGACCTCATTATACGTCGTCTCGCCCGTTCGAATTTTCCGGGTCGCCGTTGGGGTGGTTTTATCGCCGGCTTTGATGTACTAACGGCCTCACGATATGCCAGCTGGGCCGGCGCGAAGACCAGAAGGTACTTGACGGCTTGACCTTCTTGACAGGCCGCCAGCGCCACTTCCAACCCTCGGATCTGCGTCTTCATGGCCTGTACTAACCGTTTCTCTTCAGCCCATCCGCCTTGGGCGGCAGTTATTCGTTGGTATAAGACTTTCGCCTTGGATGGCTCCACCCATGTAGATTTTATGCGGTGTATCTCCCCAGACATTTCCATCAGTTGTTTGTGTAAATCAGCATTCTCCTTCCTGGTACCTTTGAGAACCGTATTCAAGATTTCATCTGCATTCATTTTATACAATAAAACAGCTCGTTAGTGACTTAATAGATTTATTATTTGAATTAGTGATTCTGATACATTAAACTATCTACATTACAAGGGTTATAGGTGATGCAGTATGTAATAAAACAGTGTCTATACAACAAAAAATAAGAAATGAAAATAAGAACTCCAAAACAATTTATTTTATACATTCAGTAATAACGAGATGATGGATAACGGCGGTTCGGGTTCGATCTATCTACCCGTCGTGTGTAGGGGTGGTTTCTGTTCGATTCCCATTCTCTTAATTCTGGCCTCATCACCGTCGGTAGAGCCTTCTTTGGTAAGGACACGGTCATTGGTCGTATTGGACAATTTATCCTCGGGTCGTCGAGCTAAAATGAGATGCCGTAAGAGGGGCGTGACCATCTGTGCTCGGAATTATTCCATCTGCAATTTCTCGATTTATTTGATGGAGGTGTTGACGTCCTCGAGCTACTTTTCTGTTCGTTTTTCTTTGATGCTCTTCTAGTCGAGTAAGTATATCCTCGGCTTGATTGCGGAGTTCGCGAGCTGGGTTTCGCCCGGGCTCTCGTTTAATAGCCACAAAAGTCCGTTTTACTTCGGCCGTTCCCTCTTGTCTTCTGGTCATCGATTCTCGGACAGGAGAGATTGAATACCTTTCATCCCACATCGCTTGTCTGTATTTCGCGGCGATGTGAGATGGGAAACTCATAGTTATGCGGAACTCGTCTATCCAGGAGTCTACTTAAGGAAATATCATGAATTCGAATCATAAACAAAAGAAACAAAATTATATACTATATCAAGGCGGTTTTCTCTACATGAAAAGGATACTCTTTTCGGCGGTAATAAAAACATCGGGTTGAATTCTTGGATTTGTGTAGCAAGTATTTTCGAACGGGGTTGCGGCATTCGTGTGGAGTGACGAACAGGTAAAGAAATCGCATATTATTGGAATTATCTTACTGTTGAGGTCTGTAAATTAAAATTAAAAATTTAAATAAAATTTAGGATAATAATTCAAATGGAAAGTAAGCGAAGAAAAAAGGCAAATAAAAGCGGGATCGTGCACAGAATTAATAGTAAAGGAAAGTGCGACGGAAACAGTATTAGAAAATGCAAAAAGCAATTACGAAAGGCGAGAATCCGGAAATCCGAGAAAAATCAATAAATGGAAAAATCATCGAAATCGAATGGGAAAAACGGGACAGTTATAGATTAGCTAATGGTCAACAAGATGACGGTTAGGGATTTATCAGAAAAGGGTTAGAAAGGGTTGAAAAACATTCAAATGTATGAAAACAGAAAACGTTAATTAATTAATTAATTGGCTAATGGAAAACCCGAGCTAATGGGAAACCCGAGCCAATGGAGAACCCGAGAGATGAAGGAAACCCGAGCTGGGTAAACAAGAAGAAAGGCAAACAAAAGGAAGATTTGGGCCCATTAGCTTGACACAATGATTAATGGGAAAAGAGTAAGGAGAAGATAGCGCGCGTAGGAAGACCGGTAGGGCCATTAATTATCTGGATTCGTTGGACCATTATGGATGACAGCCGAAGCAAACACGTAGGAGAAAATGTCAAACGAAAGATTGGCTCGGCAATAACCATTTGTCATCCTGATTTCGAGGAGTATATAAGCAAAGGGAAAATCAGAGAAAATCGGCATTCTGCCTCAGCTAGGGTTCGAAGAATCAGACTGTAGGAAAAGTGGTAAACGAATTAGGGAAGTAGGGAAAAGAAGAAATAGAATTAAGAATACGGAAAGGCGAAAAGGGATCAAACCAAACAGAAACCGAGGAAAACGAGAGTCAACAGAACTAAAGGATCAAAAGGTGAATGTTGTTTGTTTGCAAAGCATCAACGCCGAGCAGAGAATCGTATAAACTTTGATTGGTCATTGTAGCGTGATAATAAATTGTGAAACTGTTGTTTCAATATACGTTGGGTCGTTCATTGTTTTAATTTAAAGAACACTAGGAGTCAGAGAGAACCGACTTGAAATAATCCAAAACCCAACATATATTCTGGTGAGCCCGACGTGATTGAAAGTCGGCGGAAAATTATTGAAAGTTAGTGGAAAAATAATTATTGAAAAAAAAAAAAAAATAGTACCGACGTGATAGCAAGTCGGCGGAAAATTATTGAAAGTTAGTGGAAAAATAATTATTAAAAAAAAATAGTACCGACGCGATAGAAAGTCGGAGGGAAATTATTGGAAGCTAGTGAAAAAGGAATTATAAAAAGAATTAGTACTGACGTGAGTGAAATTCGGCTTAGAAGTTTGAAAATAGTGGCAACGAGATTATAAAAGGCTATTATTGGGAGATTTAAAAGAAGTTGAAAAGTAATTTTAAATTATTGTTTAACGCTTGAAGTTTAGCTCAAAGTGAACCGATACAACCTCAGAAGTCAGAAACAAGTCCAAATGGCAAATGATAATGCTGTTATGCCTCTCAATAGAGAGATGATTGATTTCGCAAGTTGTCAGAAATTACCCGTCAATCAATATGGGGGAGACCCTGTTGAATTCGCAGATTTCATGGGAGATTATTATATGTACGCCTCAACATTACTGTAAAATGAGCTTGACCTGGTATTCGCCTGCCCTAAGGTCCTGCGCACGTATACTACGTCGGTAATTTTTGTGCAGTCCTATCGCGTCTGAGACGTAATAAGTTCTATACTCTAGGGGTTCGTTTTGGCCGAAAAATATAGCTGTCGATTGTTAGAACGAAGCATTATGGAGGTGTCGCGTGTTAATTCATCAGGTTTCAAGTTCAATGGTCATCTCGAATTAATATTCTTACTCGAATCAGTACGCTCGGGTTCGGCTAAGTTTGATTTACGTGTACTAGTATGGTTGGATTCATCTAGCTTTGATTTAACGGATAGTTTTCAACTTGAAATTTCTACTATTTTTTCGTGAATTGTACTATTGCAATTGAGATTACGACTTCACAGCAGGTGCGTTTGTGTTGCGATACTTGTACTGAAAAGAAATCAAATCGGAATTAACAATGTTTAAAATTTTTTTATTTGTGTTGTTAACATTTATATTTCAATCCTCTGAACTGGCTCCATCTTTTATCTATAATCACTCCGGGTTGAATTTATACTTCTCTTCGCCTAATAAGCTGGATGATTGTTATGGTCGTTTGAAATATATAAATTTATTACGAATAAACACAGAATTATATATAAATGATAATTTTACCTCTTCGGGAGCCCGTTCGGCGTTCCATAGTTATCTCGTCGCCACTGCGATGCTGAGAAGCATGTTCCTGAATTCCGGCTTTTCCTCGTCTATTGAATTTAGCTGCGTTGTTCATAGTAGATTAGACTAAAATTTCCTTTCCTTCGTCTGCCTATTTATATTATCTCGTTGAGGTGCACACATGTCTACATTGGTGATCGACTTATGTGTATACTGTAACCACCCTGATTGGTTGATTTAATGTCAACGTGGGAATTTATCGATTAAAGATTTCAAACGCTTCAAATTTCCTCTGACTGTTTTATTTATGTGTGACTTGGAACTTTGTCGTTTAGAGTTTTCAATCGATTCAATATTTTATTTATGTGACGTGAAAATTTATCAATTAATGTTTTTCAATCGATTCAATATTTTATTTATGTGCGACGTGGAAATTTGTCAATTAATAACTTGAATCGCTCGCTAGCCGCGTCACTTTGGCTATTCTCTATAGTTCCCCTTCCGTGATGTTTCTATGAATTAGTGTGTCGATCTATTGAAAGTATTTCCATAATATTTCATGGATTTGTTCGCTTCGTTAATTTCGGATTCCCCATGCTGGGTAAAGGTTCAGGTAACTGGTTTTATGAACTTTTCATGATTGGTTATTTCGGGTTGTAGCTGTTCCTCGTTCAACAATTACTTCTGATTGAGTTTGCATATCCTGCTAATTATTCGTCGTGGCGGCACTCATGGTAATTCGTGGTCTATTTGGGATGCTTGAGGATTCAATATGTATTTCTATTCAATCTGTTATGGTATTCACGCGGGTGAAAATGGAGCTAGATTATGCGAAACCTTGGTTTAATAGGTGCCTGTTTTCGTTAACGTGATTTCGGATTTCGTTTCACTATCAGATTATTTTATTGAAAAACAATTTGTATTTGTTGCGGACAATTTTAAATTCATGGTTCTTTATTTTTATTCTTTATTTTTATTTAGGGTTATGATAAATTTAATCAAAACAACTTAGATTATTTTGGGTTGAATTTTTCCTATATTTGATTTACGAGGGACTACGTTAGATTTCTATCACTAGAGCTTGGTCAATTATGATGATTTTTTTTTCGTCTTGATTGATGGGAAGTAAATTTTTATATTTCGGTTTTAGTAAAATTCTAGTTTATTAATAATGATTTTAACGAACGTAAAGATTTTTCGATAGCGTGACTGTAACCTAGTATCATATTTGGGTGGTACTACCTAAAGTATGCTATAACTTTATCGTTTTATTCACAGTTTAACTCCTCATGATTTTCTTATAACCACGGTGAAATTTCTCGGCTAAATGATTTTTTACTAGATCTATTATACTTTATTTTTGATTCGAGACATTTAGAAGACATTATAATATTTCCGAACTCTTTTCTCAGTTCCTTTCCCTGAATATTGATCTTAGGTCGATTGTGTTTATATTAGGATTTTAAGAGTGCTCACCGAGCTACTCGATGTTTATGATTTTGGCCGATGTGTGAAATCAAAATTTAGGTCGAATTTATTGGAAAATGGACGGTGGAGGAGCAGCCAAAAGACTACTTCCCCTCCTTTCAATTTCCCCTATAACGGTTGTAAATTGACGTTCGGGCCCTGCGTTATTCACGCCGGAACCTTCACGGGCACAGGCTATTGGCAGATGAACTGCTCCTACACAGCCTGAATTGTGTGTATATTTTACTAACTTGCGGTGCGTGAGTGGCTGTGGGCCAAAAAACGATCATAGCATTGACGGAAAAATTTCATTTTTCTAATATTTATATTTAGCATATACCACATTACATAAACTTTCTGAGCATAATTCATAAGGTTTGAACATCATATAACAACATTCTCTCCCCACGCCGACATCCAAGCAGAGCTCCATTGAGGTTGCGAGGATGCGACGTGGAGAGAGTTTCTAACAATTCGCTCACTCACATCAAATAGTATTGATCCAAAAATTAGTTTTAAGTTTGGTAAAAACTGATTAGACGATTCTCGATTAAGACTGGCTAAATCTGGTTAAATTGTGTAAAAATGAATCGGTATATATACCTATTGTACGACCCTAACCTTGCGTGTTCTTTTTGATTTAGTAAAACAAAATTTGACCTTGTGATTTTCTAGAATATTCTATTCTTAATTTTTATTATTTTGAAATTTTATTTGACAATTTTTCTTTTGAATTTTTAATTGAATTATTTCTAATTCAAATTATTTGATTTTTATTTCATTTTCATGAAATTTCGCATTTTTTGATAAATTGTCAAATTTCGGTCAAATTGTTGGGTTTTGTGTTATGTTTATATTTATTTCGTGCGGATCTTGTTGCACTTTGTTATTATTTAAATTTATTTTAGTGTTTTATAATTTTATATTTAATTGTTTTCTTTCTCGCATTTTGATAGGATTAATTGGTGTTTTAATAGGTTTAAGTTTAAATCGCATGTTATGTTTGCATGCGTGTTACCGATTCATTTAAACATTTACAAGGCCGTCTGTGTTCTGGCCCAGCATAGGGAAAGAAATAGAATATTATAGGATTTATGAGTAAGGTCATGGGTTTATCATCAATATTTTAGACGGCGTCATATTAGGTAGATCGAATTGAGTTAGTGGGTATTTTTGGGGTCTAACGTATCTAAATACTATTGAAGTTTTCTAGGGTTTTCATCGCGGTTCCCGTCTATCTAAGTGATGTTACGTAACACCCAAATACTAGATCTCGTCGGGCTAAGCAATTTTCGTTATACTGCAAGACTTCTGATAACATTTTACAAAAAATTTAGTCGTTTCAATATTTAGAATTAAGTTTACCGAATAACAATATTTCACTATAAAATTTAATTATATTACTAGTTGAAACTGAATTTAACAAATAATAATATTTTACTACGAGGTTTAATGTTATTACCATTTAAAATTTATTTTAATAATTTATGATATTTTCCCATAAGATTTAACTATTGGGCTATTAGAATTAAGTTTAATTATTTATGTTAATTTTCTACAAGATTTGGCCATACGGCTTTTCAAAATTAAATTTTAACGAAGTCTATGATTATAGCAGATTTCACCCGTTCAAGAGAGCTTCCGGTCAGTTCTTATTTACCGTATTACTAACGAAAATCTGGGTCAAGGGTCAACGCGATGGATGTTAATTTTGTCAATTCCTTGTGTATGCTGGTCGAGACGAATATTGCGATTGGTAAGGGATAGCGTTGAACAAGTTTGACGGGCAAACTTCTTACAAATGTCGGGTGATGATTCGATTCTATCTCCGGTATTCATGTAAATAACTCAGTGTTATGGTTGTCTAACTTTACCGTCGACATATACAGGAAAATCGATTGGATTTTAAGTTATGTTCTCGATATACGAAAATTTGATCTTAGATACCTAATGTGAATGATCAATCTTGATCCATGGTTCTCTACTTATCGATGATCATATGTCAATGGTTCGTAACTATCTCCTTAGATTTTTCAGAACGTGGTTTGATGAACGTCTCGGGGAAAACTCGGATATTTGGTGTTTTTTCTAAACCTTATTTTGCAAGGTTTTGGCAGTTTATTTTATTTTTTTCATATGTTTCTTTCTGTAGCTGTAGGCTTTTCGAGAATTTTAATTAATTATTTGTTTTATTTAATTTTTGTTATGTTCTTAATTTGTTTTAATTAATATGTTTTTTATTAATTTTTGATCTCTTCTTGCGGTGCGTGGGTATGTGTAACGACCATATTTCATTAACTTTTTATTTTTGTCTTTTTGTTTTATAGTTTGTTCGTAATAATTTTTGTTTTAGTTTTGGCTCTAAGCCCAACAATACATTAAAATATTTTTTTACACGTAAAACAAATATAAAAATATAAAGTTATATTTCACGTTTCGTCACGCTGGGACTTTGTCATGAAAATATTATAAAAATATTATAAAAATGAAAATTATAACAAATAAATTATAACAAATGAAAATAGCAAAGACAAATTTTCACAATTTTTATTTTTACATACAAATTTGATCAATAAATATCTATTATATTGTCAAATATTTCTGCAAATTGTTCATCGAGAATTGCAGGATCGGCTTCAGTTATATTACCGCCAACATCAAGGACATCAACCCCTCTATAATGACCATATGCAAAACTCGAGTTTTTCCCCACCCAAGATCTCTTATCGTCATGGTTATTTAATGCTATTTTAGAATTTTTAAAAGTAAACAGCTGCTGATTTCGGGTCCCTATCCTAGTTTGAGGTACCGACATAATAGTATTGTTATTATAACAATGCAAATATGATTGGTGTTTAATGTCGGTACCCGGTAATTTTACACCCTTAGCTCGCATTGTTGATTTATTTCCTAGCAAGCTATAACATTTAGGTCGCAAGAAAACCCACTCGTTATATCCTAACCCTTTACTCGCATCCTTGAAATTGCCTATAACCGAGTCAAGTCGTCTAGAATATAAAGGATGAGAAGGATCATAATTTGATGTATCTAATAGGTCATCCGAAATCATCGCTTTTAATAAAATTTCTAATTTTAAATTTTTTATCTCCAAAAAGAAGCTATCTGTATCACCCGCTACTAGATTTATATCACAATTATAAATATCACGATATTTTTGTAATTCAACATACTGTAGCTGGTACATCCGTAGTTTGGATAAATCTAGAACTGATTGACCGATATAAATAGGTCTATTCAAACATATTGAGTCCTTATTAAGATGAGCGGCAAAAAGATCATCAGTAATCTCTATTGTTTTTCTAAATGCCGGTTTTGACGAATATGTAATTAACTTTTCAGCTGAATTACATAATCGCAAATTCATCCTCTTTTTAAGGTTCTCAACGGATTTACCATACAGACTGTTGTTATACAATTTAAATAAATCTCTATATAATTCACTAACTGCATTTGCACGCAAGTTAGTGTTTTTATCCATATAATGTTTAAAAATAGGAGCTTGCTTGTATTTAATAGCTCTATGTATATATGTAATCTTAGCCCCGAGAGAAAGATAAAGCCTGAGAAGCCTCCAATGAAGAACATAGTTCTTCTTAGGATAATGCGTGAGCATTAACTTCTCAACTTTTGAATTTGGTGGGCACATCTTTTCCGGTCCAATCGGAAAGTCATTTAAAAAATCATGTAAATAATCTGGAATCTCGATATCAACCTCGCTTGTATATCCATATGGAAGGATTTCAATATCCACAACATTCGCACATTCACTCAAAACCTCATCCAAACCATCATACACCCAAGTAAAATCAGCGTAAGGAAGACTTTGGCTGAGAGCCCAACCATACAAATTATTTATATCTATGGACAATAATTCTGTATCCTCCGAAGCAGCAATGTAATGTTTGTTAACAAATGTTAACCCACCCCGTATTCCACCTTCCATGTCCTGTAAAAGTTCAATGGGTTCCGTTAATGTCATAAGCGCTGAAGCCCATGACATAACAGGAATGCCATAAAAGTTTAGAGGTTCAAGACCATTATAAACAATAGCCTTGGCACGGAATTGTTGAAAATAGTCCGCAAGGAGGAATACATCAAGTTTAAGGTAAATTAACATATAATCACGCAAAGTCCTACAGTTTTGCTGCGTCCAGATTAGTTGTGCCCTATCGTACTCATCTTCACTTACGCCCTCCCAAATTGGAGGCAACTCATAAGTAGTCTCAAGAACTTCCTCAGAAACAGCAAAATTACACGGAAAAATACCTTTACAGTCGACTATAGAACCTTGAAAGACAGACGAAGTCAATGGAAGAGAAGTTAGCGTTTTCACAGCCTTAGCTAACGAACAATTAACAAATTGCATACTGTCGATAAAGCGAACAGCCAATTTGTTAATGTGAACAATTAACGAAATAAATTTTTCTGTAGAGGTCGGTATGATATCTAAATTCCATGAAGGAAAGCGATCGAGACCATATTTTAAAATATGGTGAAGGTCATACCCTCTTAAATTATGAATGACTATAGGTAGTGTTGGACGTATGGGAGTTTTAAGCTACGGTGTTACTCATCTCACTGATATGGTCTTCGCTTTTAATTACTAGAGATGTTTACCCGCTACGACGCATGATTTTAATAACCATTGCGTACCCATGACCGAAATCATGTTGGTACTGTGCGCAATAGCCGAATGTCATTCGAGCAGGTGAGCGCTATTGCTAACACTACTCCTCGAAGGACCTTCGTCTTTCCCGGATCATTAGCTGCCGCTGGAAGGACTTACACTTCTACCTATCAACCCATTTTGTCCACGACTTTTTGCCATGACTACGTTGAGAAAATCATGGAGAATGGTTATGCCCACTACCTGTTTGTAAACTCTTCAAGTCGCCCATTGATAATCTGTACCTCACCTCTCGTAAAACGGAATTAGTTTATTTAGTTTCGGTAAAAAAGAAAAAAAAAACAACACGAATATTACAAATAAGTTATATTGGCAGTAGTGTATATTGACGTCATTTCTACAGCAAAAGCAAAACAACAAACAACAAAACAAATATAAGCCGTCTATACGAACATCTCTGACTAAACGAGTAAGATCCGCTTTTCATTTCAGTCCATTTCGGCGTCGATGTCAGTGGGTAGACATCTCCTTTTTGCCAGCCGATACGGCGGGGGATTCGCCTGATGGTTGCCCTCAGTACGAGTGGAGGGTCCGGCGATTTCACGTTGGGAGGCAACATTAGACACTTCCCCCGTAAGGATGGCGATGTCGTCAATGTCTAACCTCAGCCGATTGAGAGCTTGTACGGCCCGGGACGGTTCAGGATCTTCATCCACTAGATTGATGTGGATGGATCGGGGAGGTGAAGAGAAGATGACCTGAGGAGCGTAACAAATATCTGGATCGAGCCCCGGAATCTCGAATTCCTGATAAGGGGGCGGTAAGTCATTAAACGTTAAATGATAATGTACTTGTTAAATGAAATTCATTAATGGGTGGCTATAGAAAAGAAATTTGATGATACTAAGGAAGATTCAGCAAATGCTAAACTGACTATTAATGTTGAATAAAATTTTATCAAGCATAGATTACCCATAATAATATTAAACGAAATTTATCAAATAATAAACTACATATTAATATTAACTAAATTTTATCTGATTGGTCATTGGACGAAAGGGTCCTTCTGAGGGTTGATCTTATTAAGTTTGTCGGGACGATGTTTACTAGTAGCAATCATTGTCCATCACCACCTTTATTCTAACGCTATTTAAACGTTTAACGCCTTCTCCTAAATATCATGTAACCCTAATTTAAGGATAACCACGCTAAGGGGTTTCTATATTGATGGAGATTATACAATTAGTTTATATTTAATCAGTATCCTTCATTTTCTAATTTCTATATTAATCGGATTTACGAGATTTGGAAGAACTAATTGGTGTCGCCGAAGGTGTTTTATTTCAATTGATATACATCCACGTTCAAGTTATTACAATTTATATTTAACACAGAATTTGATCAATACTAAGAATCTTAAGATTTCAATAAATTGATTACAACTCTAAACCTAAATTATCTTACAAAGGAAATTAATTATTAAAAAATTATCTGATAAATATTTTAATTGACAATTTTGTGATAAATTAAACATACTTAGGGGATCAGTCCGTTCTTAAATTAAATTATTTCTGGTTTTTAATGAAACAATATCCCTTTGGATTGACTACCGACGTCTAATGCCTATCCCTTCTGCCCATTTTTCTACTAGTTGACTTGTCCGACAAAAAAATATTTTTTCGATCAACCTATGATCATACCTAATCTCCCTCTAGTTGCACTGTCGCTCTTCCCTGAATTTTGATTCGAATCGCTCCGGCCACTTTTCAGCAGCTGCCTCGAGTATACAACGGCGCTCTGCATAGCGGTCCTGTGCATAACGCCAGATCCGACTGCGGACTGCCGAGGGGTTCACGAGGCATGACCCACGAGCTCAACTAAGGGTTTTCACCCACTAGCCGGCACGAGATCCGTCCCATGAACCGTCTATTACAATACTATATATATAATTTAAGGGGTTCGGACTATAGATAAATATATATTGAAAGCAATGAAATGAGACATTACATATCATAGAATTTAATCAAAGTAATTTTACATTAACATAATACTAAAAATTTCATAAAAATAAAAAAGAATTCCTTACTCTCAGAATTATGATTCAGTTGCGAAAATTTTAATATTTTGTTTTAAAAGCATAAGATTGAAAATAATGAAATTCATCACTGTATTTATACTATTTTTATGCGTGTGTGAGACCAATAGGCGATTTTTCACCATTTCTAGGGCTTTTTAATTATTTTATTACTTTAAAATTATTTTTATTATTTTTTGTATATTTTTCTTTATTTTTTGGTATACAATTTATTTTATGTTTGGATTTTACTTTTATTATTATTTTCTTGTAATATTATTTTTAGCCCTTTTTATTTGTTTTCTGGCCGCCACTTGTGCCTGTGTTTTTTCTAAACCTTATTTTGCAAGGTTTTAGCAGTTTATTTTACTTTTCATATGTTTCTTTCTGCAGCTGTAGGCTTTGTATGATTTTTAATTAATTATTTGTTTTTATTTAATTTTGTTATATTTTTATTTTGTTTTAATTACTATGTTTTTTATTGATTTTTGGTATCTTCGTGCGGTGCATGTTTATGTACAGTGATTCGTTCCATTACTTCCACTCTTTGTCTTTAATTTTAATTTTAATTTTTTTGTTTAAATTGTGGCTCTGAGCCCAACAGTAGTGATCGATAAATCCTACGAGTTATATTACATTTTCGGCAAGCTGCCCCTAGATAATTACCAGTAAAATGGCAATGATCTCTAGCCGAATGTACAATCGGTTTTTTACATAAATAACAGGTTCGACAAGATTTAAACTGTCGAACCTCACTGAAAGACATAGGCCCTATCAATTTATCACCTTCCGAATCATAGTACGGAATAACAATTTCAGTTATAATATGATTTTGTGTTAGTATAATTATTAATTAATAAAAGGCCTGCTGCAATAGGCATATGAATTTGATGATGTCTATCATCAGGAGGTAAAACCGATTCAAAATCGGCATAAATCACAAAAGGTGGGGTGATATGTTTATAATAATTTTGGAATTCTAAACTTTTATTTTCGGGGAGCGTGTATAGGGTTGTGCCAGTCTGATTTTTGGCGCATAATGCAACATGTGTATTGAATGCATTATCTAATCTAAACCCATTAAGGCAATGTGGACACCAACGGCATCTAATTTGAATGTTACAGTCAAGGGTTTGATAGCAATTCATTAACCTATCAATATTGGTCACTGCGGTATAATGATATCTATCCTTATTTTCAAGTAATAATAAATAAATAGGGTTTCCGTCAGCGACTTTGCTTCTATGTATCAAACTTAAATGAGGATGGTGAAAGACATAATTATCTGGAACCTCATCAATTATAACAGTTGGTGTGTACGAAAACACATTTATTGCTAATTTTAAAGTCGAATTTTTCTTTTCGAACTTTGGGATGTTTATTAATTTCATGGGACAATCCGTGACCTCATCGTATTCTAATTCGTCTAAAAACTCTGTATATTTAGAGACTCTTTGGGGGTTTCACCAATTATATCTTTCTTTAATAAATAAAAAATAGAGTAAAAAAAGCACTTGTCGTCATTGTTTTTTATATTTACTATAGCTCCTTTATTTTTCAATGCAGAAGGGGTTTTAATATATTTATGTCCAGGCAGACGATTAATAGGAGAATATTTTGTTAAAATAAAGTGAATTTCCATAATATTAATAACACGCCATCCACTGCCTAAATGGGTGAATTGTTCTGTTTTTTCATTAAGCTTATTAACCTCTTCGCTTAAAAAGTTATCCGAAAATGTCTCCGCATTATTCGAAAAATAATTGTCACGGATCTCACCATCTTTTTCAAATTTAATTAATATTGCAAATTGAATTTTAACGCTCCCCATTTTATTTATCTCAAAAATTAATTTATAACTGATTCGCTCAGTTAAAGTTACTGTAATTAGTTGCGCGTTAGATATATCAAAACGTAAAGTTTTGATAGCGCCATTTAAATTTACTGAAATGTTCGGCTCATTCTCTAATACAGAACCTCCGAATTGTATAATATCATTATTTGTAATATTTACATTATTTATAATAGGTATAATATCATTACTTATAATATTTTCATTATTTATAGTAGGTATAGTATTTTCATTAATTATAATAGGTATATTATTTATAATAGGTATATTATTTATAATATTTTCATTATTTATATCTGGTATAATATTTACATTATTTATAATAGGTATATTATTTATAATATTTTCATTATTTACATTATTTATAATATTAGAGTTATCATCATCACTGATTTCGATGACTTCTTTTTTAAATATTTTATTAGGGATATTAATTTTAATATGTGCAGCAGGTCTTTTATTCGTTTTATTTGTTGAGGTCTCACTATTTTAGATCGAGATCTCAACGTGCACTGGTATTAGTATATATATATATATATATATATATATAAACTTTTATATAAAAAGACAATTGTTATATAAAATTTATTAAATGATTTAACTGATTTATACGGCTCAAAAATAAAAGTATCCTCACTTTTGACGTTGACTTTAACAGGAATTATATGATCGCAGTGATATTCTAATTCGAAGGCTTCCAATGCTATTACTTTCGCAAATCGTGATCCTTGATACTTTGCTTTTCTTTTGATTGTACCATCAGTTAAGTCGATGACGCAGTTATCTAACTTGCGAAGGATTTCTATCCCTAGGATGCATTTACTTATACATTCAGTCATTACTTTGAATACATCATTAACTGTTTGACTCGAAAAGCGAACGGTCAGTTTAATATCTCCTCTTAGTTATATGGTATGCGATGACATAGATATCACCGTATCGTGTGTGCTCTTTATACTCTTTCGCTGATTTTCTGATAACTGATCATCCCTTATCATGAAGGCTGCTGCTCCAGTATCTACTAGCGCTTTTATGATTATATTATCGATCGACACTTGGATGCTTGGTCTGGCTTCATTGAGTTTTAATAAACTCTCATTTGCTTCTAGCCCGTAGCATCCGTAAACTTTTCTTGTGGTACAATGACAGTTGGTTATTGTATCTAAATTACTGCTCAACTCTCTTAGTTGCTGATTTTGATTGTCATACAGTCCACCTTGTGGCTGTTCCACATTTTCTGATTCGCTTGGATGATCGTCGTTTTTGTTTTCTATCAATTGTTCCTCTTCCATTTGTCGATTTTTTATTAGTCGTATTTCTTTATCATGTTTCGCTGTTATCAGATATTATGCAACAAAGAAACATGCCAACATCTTATATGAGTTACCAAATACTTGTCGAAGTTGTCGTAATGATACTAATGATGAACAGATCATTTTGAGTAATGCCACTGTATAGTATATTCCCAATATAGTTGAAAGCATATTCTGCATAACTGCAAAATATCCTCATATACTGCATAGTACTTTATATACCACCTTTTTAAAATGTTCCTTTGATAGCAGCACATCGAAGTTATAATCACCACCATCACTATCCTCGATAACTTTACTCACCATTATTGATAATATTTTCTCTTTTTCGTTAGGAAACAACATGTGCTTTCTTGCACTTTCTATAGCATCTCTCGTGTACATAACGTTGTTATTCATGTCATTTATCTCTTGAATTCTAACTTTTTCTCGAGTTCTGTTAATTCTAGTTTAAACGGTTTAGTTACCTCTTTTCTATCGGACATCGTAATCCACATTTCGACATTTAGTTGATATAATGGATCAAGCAGATTGGTACATTTATCGATTTTTCTTGGAATATAAGTTTTATTTGTTAGTATCCTGGTTATGGGCTGTAAATATACTGTTTCTTCTTTATAGATAACTGGTAACTCGTTTGTACATTGGTTATTCGTTGCTAGTGACACACTAACCGGTTTACATTGAAAGGCCTGTAACACTTCTCCTACAACTCTCGCAAAAGTTCCTTTTTCCGCAAACAATATTGGTGCAATTAAATCTGGGTTTGTAACCGCTACAGCCATCTTTGTTCTCAATATCTCCCTATTGAGTTTGCAGTCGTTAATAATCGTTGCTTGATATACTTTATCTAATTGGACTAATTGATGATGATAAAAATAATCAATTTTATTATTAAAATACGAAGATAGTTTGACATCAAATTTATCGATTTTTTGTTTTGCGTCTTTAATTTCATTACTACTAATATAAATACCTTCATAATTAGTCTTTGCAAATGCCTTTCCGCATTTAATAGCTTCCCCTTTTTCTACAAATCTCATGGCCTCTGTTTCTGAGTCTGTCATGTATATTGTTGGGGTATCCTTTTCTTGTATGATTATTGTTTTCCTTTTTTGATCTTTCAGTCTTTTTGATTCTGCATCGGTAAACTGTTTTCCTCTGATTGTTCGGAATTTTAGTGACTTTAATTTTGTTAGTTGACATTCATATTTGTCTATTTTATATACGATCATCGACTCACCAGTGTCACAACTAGATTCATCAAGCGTACAAAACTTATGTTTCATCATTTTCTTTGATGAGCTATCAAACGATGCTTTAAATTTCCTCAATTCAACATAGTATTGTCTCCAAACCACAATGTTATCTGCTATCTGACCCCAAATTTTATACTTTCCTCCCATACAATATCCGCCGGTTGACGTCCATCCAACTACATTTACTAATTGTTTTACTCTTGCTCCTACTTGAGCCTTTAGTTCTATTCCATCTGTTGTTTTAATCTTTTTCGTTTTAAATGCCTCCTCAAACTCGCTTGGTGTTATTATTAATGCCTCTGGCGCCTATGTCGGCACTAACATGGTCCTTGCCACTTGGTTACATACAAAACTTTCTTCTGAAAATTTGATTATACACTCTTTTGCCTCTGTATGTATAAAGTCAGATTCTTGATACACATGGAAAATCTTGTGTTCAGTTATGATTAATTTAGTTGGATTTGCCTCAGGAAAATTTTCTACGTCTAACAGCGAATACACTTGTCCCCATTTTGGGTTCTGACAATCCTATGCTATAATCGCGTTATTTCCTTTGATTAAATCTAGCAATAGTGTTATTATTACTATTATTATTGAGATACTCGATTTTCCTTCACTTTTGCTTGGTTTTTTTGTCGTTTTGTTCACAAGATTTTTTACAATTTCCTCGGTATCATCATTTTCTATCGTCTCGCTTTCACTTGTTTTTAATGTCTCATCATACATTATTTTCCAACCTTCTTTCAATTTTATCCATGGCATCACATCAGCCTTTAACCTCTGATAAATTGCTTTTGCTACCTCATCTATTTGCCCTTCTGGATTTGATCTTAAGAGCTTTTTATATCTCGCAATTAGATATGCTATTGCCGTAATTACTTTGTCTCTATTTATACCAGTTGTGAAGAGTATCTTTAAAACCACTTCCTCATTTACATCCTCTGCACTCAATTCTCTGACCTCTTTCTCTATTAATTTGATTTTTTGTACTATATTTTCAGTTAACGTTGATGGTTTTGTTTCCGGATATCGTTTTAAGTTCATTGCTTTTAGTAGTTCAATTATCGTAATTAAGTCGTTATTATCGTCTGCTACTTTTGGATTTCGTGTCTCTTTTTGTTAGCTATTTCCCTCAAACGCTCTGCCGTTTTTCTATCATCTGATTTCTCTGCTATTTCTGACTTTCGAGGTCGTCCTCTTATTCGTTTCATTGCCTCATTGCTTGCTTGGAGATCGTTTCTATCGTCTCCTGTAAATTACCGTATTTATTATTTCTGGACTCGTCTCTCAATTTGGCATTCAACCATACCAAATTCCCCCGATCAATACTACTTTCGAATTTTTATAAATTTTTTTATTAATATTGCACTTTTATCATTTTTGTGTTTTATTGATTTTACTGTGCTTTTCCGTAATACCCCAACAATATTTTATTCGTCTTCACAATCAAATTTGCCACAGGTTACATCTTTTCCTCCTGAAAAATATTAATTTTTACTTTTTTCAAAATTTTAATTAATTTTAATTGATTTTGATAATTTTAAAATTTTATTATTTTTATTCATGTTTTGTTATAACCCCAACAATATTAAATTTTTCAATATTAAAATTTAATGCTCTACGAACTCCTTTTAAATCAGATTCCATTAGAGGTTCATCGTCAATATCGACATATCCTCCGATCTGATTAATTAACCTGTCAGATCGATTAATTGTTGGTTTGATTGATTAAATTCATCATCGCTTATAATTATAATATAATTTTTATTTGATGCATCTTTTACTTGAATATCATATTCATCACTGATTACTATAATATTACTTTTAATTTTCTTGGGCGCATATTTTACTCGATTATCAGCAGGTCGTTTATTTCTTTTATTATTATTATAATTTATAGTATTTATTTGAGTATTTATAACAGTTTAATTATTTAAAACATTAGCAGAATTTTATTTATTAATATTCTAAAGAGTGGTATTTTAGGTATAGAAAATTGACATAAGTGATCTTTGTAATCATTATAAAAGTTTTCATATGTTTGGGTATGGTAAGTTTCGCATTTCGGACTTATAAAGAAATCAATGCCGTTAAATTTATGATAAAAGTATTTTTCTATAAGTTTATGACATTGAATGTTGTTATTATTCATAGAATAATTACAATAATTCAGATACAGTGAACCTGTGTATATTGCATACATTAATTTATATCTCAAAATTAATGTTAATTTGTAAATTTGTTATTTTGAAAACGTTATTATAATTAGTAACTATTATAGTAAAATAATCAAAAAACTATTTAGAATAAATTATAAAATTAATATAAAGCTGTTATTATAAATTATCAAAAATATTTTGAAAAAGTTATAAAAATATTTATGGGTACTGTTGGGCCAAGACACGATTTTGTTTTAATGAATCGGTAACAGCACGCAAACACAGAACGCAGATTTAAAATCAGACCCATAAAACATCAATTAACCATGTAACAATATGAGAAAGAAACAATTAAATATAAAATTGAAAAAACACAAAAGTAAATTAAAATAATAACAAAGTGCAACAAGATCCGCACGAAATAAACACAAAAATAACATGAAAACACGAAAATTTGACCGAAATTTGACAATTTGCCAAAAAAAACAAAAGTCCATGAAAATGGAACAAAAATAAATAATTTGAATTTGAAACAATTCAATTAAAAAGTTAAAAATAAAATTGTCAAATTAAATCACGAAAATAATAAAATTAAGATTAGAATATACCAGAAAATCACAAGGTCAAATTTTGTTTTACTACATCAAATTTAACACGCAAGGTTAGGGTCGTACAATAGGTATATATACCGATTCATTTCACAGAATTTTAATCCAGTCTTAATCAGTTTTGATTATTCTCAACCAGGACCCAGTTTAAAAACAGAACCAATTTTCAAATGTGAGTGGAAGAATGCTCGAAAACTTTCTCCACATCGCTTCCATACAACCTCATATGAGCTCTGTTTGGGCGTCGGTGTGGGGGAAGATTTGTAATAACGCTTGAGGAATGATGTAGATTAATTACGAATTACCATATGCTATTATATTCAAACAAAAGCTCTAACTGAATTGTCGATGTCGAAATTTTTCCGGCCCACAGCCGACACATTACCACAAGTCAGTAAACTATACAAACCCAAACCAAACTGTGTAGGTGCTGTGTAAGTCCGTCAATAGTTTGTGCCCGTGAAGGCTACGGCGTGAGAACGCAGTAGCTGAAACGTCAATATAAATTCAGTATAAGTGAAAGGGGTTGAAGAGGGAATAGTCTTTTGGCTAGTCCATCATCACCCAATTCCTATAAATTCGACCTAAATTATAATAACAAATCGGCTCAAAATCAACGCACTGAGTAGTCCAGTGGGCATTCATAAATTCTTAATATCAACATAAATTTGCCTAGGATCAATTGAGGGAAGGTGTCGGGAAATTGAATGCCCAAAAAATCGTTGCTATGATTTCTAAACTATTTAAATTGATTATAACTTCTAACTTTTCAATTAATATGACTTCTAAATCATTTGCTACAACTTTTGAAACTAAAAAGATAAAGGTTATAAGTGAGGCTTAACGAAACCCCATTTGATCTACTAGGGATATATAACATAACATGACATGATTCTTAGCATAAGATGTTAAAATAAGCGATCTTAGAAATGTGGTAAAACCCAAAAAATTAAACCGATTTAAAACTCAAAAAAATTAAACCCATGAAAACCTAATGTCAACCTATAACTGTTGAATTCATAATTACTCAAACCCTATTGGAAAGTCGACAGTTAAATTGCAATGCTGCAACTACGACCATTCTAGTGAATAAATGACTAAGGATAATGTTAGATAGGCAACCGAGGTCCAGCCACTAACTACATATTTAAATTTACGACGGAATTTAACGTTTTTGTCTTATAGTCAATAAAATAGTTAATTAACTTAATTCTGGGAAAAGATAAACGGGCGATAAGACATCCATAATCATCCAAAAAATTTATTAAACTACCTTGTAAGATGAAATGGTGAAAACGTTTAAATATCAAAAATTCGATATCTAATACCTAGGATAATAAATGCGGAAATACAAACTTTCGAGTAATAACTTTATTTTCGCTCACTTGAAAAACAGACATAAAAAAGAAAAGATCATAATATATCCATTAGACTTATAATTCGATAACCATTAAGAAAACTCCCCAATTTAGAATTAAGTAGTTTACAAACATACCCAACCATAGATATAAATTATAAATCCATCGAGACACCCACACAAAAGCATACAGGCACTGGCAGACAGCAAGCAGTCGCACTCTAACAAGCACACTCGAAATAATCCATAGCAACCGGCCAATGAAATTCACCGAGTAAGACAACTTTTCGAATAAACACATTTGTCAAATAATTCAATAATCTCAAAAATGGAAGACGAAAACAATCATATAGGCTCGGTGAACTTATTAGGGGCGCAATCTTATCCAGTTGATATTTGTCTTTGAATAGGAGAGAGATAGATTTTACCAGCACCGATGCTTTCGTGGCAATAGTGTCGAGATTCGGTCCAAATTCTGGTAAAATAAATTAAACTTGTCAAGTGAATTCCCATGTCGACATTGATTATTAAGAGAATCACAAGGGGAACGAATAACGCATAAGGAGTGCTCCTAAATCCTTCCACACATTAGATCCATGAACGATAGGTGAGGTAAATCATCCCACTGAAGGGAATCAAACAAGGAGCACGGGGTAAACATACTTTGACCTGTCGAGAATGCAGAACCTGAAGAATAGTACGTTCTTAGAAAGGGGGAAATTATAAGTAAAGGCTTACCAACAAAAACGACCGTAATATCCGTATTAATTATCGCCCATATTCTACGAGTAGACTCGCACCTGACGAGATTCACTGTAAAGTTTTCCCAAAATAATAATGACTGGGAATAACTTGATTACGAAAATATAAGGTCAAATCATAGATGGAGAGAATCCGATTATGTCCTGACATTTCACTAAAATGTCAATCAATAACGAGATAGATTTTACCAACGAACAAAGTTTCGACTATCGATTCGGTAATAGTGATGAAACGGCATCTCTCCTCAATAACACGGTGTGCAAACAAACCGCCGAATTTTCCTACCCCGAGACGTGCAAACCCGCCAGAATATAATCCACTGCTTACTGGAAATCAGTATTCCAGTAATTATAATGTCAAACAGCCCCCGGTATTCCCAAAATATTACACATAACAGTCTACCGGAGGAGAAACTAGAGGCAATCGTTATGGAAACAAAGAGCACGGCCAGAGAGGGTAATTATTCCGTTTTTTATTTATAAAATTGATCTCATTCTTGAGGCCTAATCCAAGAATCAATCTTAATAACCGTTTTTGGTAATTGCTACAAGTTCTGAAGCCGCCAAGGGACAGAAAACCTCTAACTTGTTATTTGATGCAATATATCTTGTTCAGCGCAACGTCTTGTTATGAATATCTAGAGAAATTTCCAAATCCGAGACGCGTGTTACACGCCAGCATAGTGTATAAGCATGATAAAGCAATTTAAAACGTTATGACGTAACCCAAGATCCATGCCCTGGCTAAATATTCCCATAGGTGAAGGTCCTCGAGTCCAGCTCCTTCGTAAATCATTGGCAGACCAAATGCATGATTGAGAAAGAACAAGTTGTACTTTCATTGACAATTATTTTGTTTCGTTGAGAAATTGTTGTTTATAGTATTCAGTAGGTAATTTACATTTTCTTGTTCGCTAAATGTTTGCTAGTAATAATACCCTATAATTAAGATATGAATTTAAATAGAAAAATTTTGGTAGTGATATTCCATAACTAAATCATAAGTCTAATTTGTTAATCGAGTAAGTATTCTACAATGAAATTAAATATAGTTGGATTAAGACTTTAACGTAATAGGAAATTTGTAATTAACTAATAAAGCTAATCCTTTAAACTTGAAATCGAGCAAATATTCAGTAATAAAACTAAATGTAGTTGATTAAAACTTGAATGCATTAAAACTTTGTAATTAAATCATAAATCGTTTTTGTTAAATCTCAAAAATTCTCATCAATAGTAATATTCTGTAGAGAAATTTTAATTCTTGTTGTTAAAATTTCACTAACGATAGCATTTTACAAGGAAACTGTAATGTCGAACACGATTTCGTTATTACAATTAACGTTATGTAATCAAATAAAATACCAGATTGTTAAGCTTTAGTAACAATAATATTCCGTAGTTGCAATGAAACTTTAATGATCATTTGAAATGTGAAAACTTACATATTACTTTCCAAATGACAGATACATTAGGTACCAACTGATAAATCTCTGATTGGGCTGCCAACGGTTTACGAATGCTAAAAACTGTCCGCAAACCGCCGGGATCACCAAACTACTGACATATCTTAATAAAAAACCCAGTTAATCCGCGCCAACCGCCCTAACTATGACGTTGACTACCGTCCACAGACCGATACAATCAGGCTTCTATTATGAGACCTCAGTAATATAACCGCGTCCCACATAAGACAACGACCCTCCCTTTTCCCTAAAATCTAAGGACTCGTGATCGAAATCCACCCGTAAGTAGAGGCATGAGTGACAGTACGAAGCTCCCGGTCGCAAAAATAAACTAAATTAATTTGAATTAATACCAAGTTGTTCTTTTAGATAATTCATGGATCGACGCGTCCCGGTCGCGCTACGATTCCCGGCACATTCGGCTGCCCGGTGTCGGCAAACGATGTGGGACTCGGGATTCTCGATATAACCGGTCAGAGAGTCCCGGATGGGAGGATAAGCAAGCAGCGACGACACCGACCTCCCATTCGTCGCAATCAAACGGGAACCCGGCCGCAAAACGGCACGGGAAATCACAGGCCAAGCCGAATTACTGCTCGCTCGATTAGAAAAACATCAGCGGCAGACGAACCGGCAAGTGGAGAGAGCCCGGAGATACTTGGAGGAAGTAAATCATGACATAGCCGCCGGTCGGATACCGAGCACAGACGGATATGCTCCTCCGTATAATACCTCGTTTGACCTAAACGATCCAAGACTAGATGTGACAACAACGGCGATGGACGTGGCCGTCCCACAAAGGTGCTGCCTCAAAGAATCCGAAGAGGAGAACGATCTCCGAGTGACCACCACGAGCACTCGTATGCTCTTAATTATCCAAGCCGAAATAACACTCATCATCGCTCGAAGAACGATTAAGCAATACTGTAATACAAATATATTTTTCCTCTTTGGTTTTTTCACCGAACTTATTAAAATTAGAAAATAATAAGCATACATAGTCCTATGAGAATAAGATAAACTCCGCTGACCCAGGAATACATAAGTAAATAAATATATTAATTATGAATGAACAGAAACTTTTATACCATGTTCCCATTTTAGATATGGAGCCCTACCAAATCCTACAGCGAGAATTGGCTCATGCACGAAAAACAAACGCAGGACTCCACCAGCAGATCATACAGATAACAAAAGAGATCCAACAAATCAAGGCTACCTACCTGGGTAGAGCCAGTTAAAGTAAAGCGAATCTATCAAAAAATGACGGTGGCACAGAAAGGTTGGGCTGAGGAGAAGCAGCTTAACCAAAATCAGAGAACACAAATCAGGGGGCTGGAGGTAGCGTTGTCAGCGTGCCAAGAGAGCGCGTCGGTGACATACCCCTGGTATTCGCCCACCGCAATTGGCCTACCGGGATGCCACGGCCGTTGCGAAGCCTGCCACCAAGCCACCCCGACATCGGCCAGGGAGATCTGAGCGTGCCAAGCGTCGCGCCGCTCAAGCGAACAATGAATGACTCTATAAAATGATCCGCTTGTTATTTAATAAAGAATGATGATTAATTTCCGAAATATATATAGGTATCCCTTGTATAACGCGGTAGTTACGTTCCAGAATAAATGCGCGTTATGGGATTCCGCGTTATCTAAGACATAGTTTTCATATAAATTTGGGGGTTACGTTCCAATAAGTTTCTTTCAAAATAAATACATACTAAATAACAGATGCACATATATTTCAACTCAATACTAAAATTCAGACTTTCTTATACAATTAAAAACACAAGTTATGAATAATAATATACATATATGTACATATTTCAAAATTCAAAAAACAAAATATAAATAATTATGTGCACATTAAAAAATTTAAAAACAAACTAAAACAAATTAAAGGTTTATTAAAAACTTTTTATTATAATTATGTATTTTCCCCTTCGCATTATATAAGTCAAAATTTCGCGTTGTACTGAAACAGAATTTTTTCCAAATCGCGTTATATCGAAACCGCGTTATATAAGACCGCGTTATACAAGGGATACTTGTATATGACTTAGACTGACAAAACTAACGAACTTGAATCATAAATGAATTGAATAATAAGTTAAAAAGTACAAGACACATCAGTGAGGGACCGGGAAAAGAAAAGCGCACATGAAACTTCTAACGGTAGTGAGTTGAACCCAGTTTGAGATCTGACCAGAGTAATTCCTGTGTAGCACTCACCTTAGGCGATCTCAAAACCAATGGTTGCATTACCAGCGTTGCTTAGCGACAGGTAGCCATTGGGGGCAAATAAAAGTTATATCTGGGGTCAAGGTTATCAAAACCATAAACCCCACAGTACTTATGAGGAAGAATTTTATATGAATGCCAAGGGACGGCTACAAACCCCCGTCACTAGGCACCCGTCACAAGTGACGTTGGTACTGTGCACTTACGGGTGGAAGGTTAACAAAAGGTAAGCTCCTCTACAAGAACTGCTAATGCCTAACCCTCCTTGGGTTCACGGACCACGGTAGAAGGTTTATTGTCTTACTCATTAAGGTCCCATTCTAACCTTATTCTCAATGGCCTTGAAACGATGTGAATACATGGAAAGGAATTAAATTAATACATTTATTACTCTATTAAAATTTCAAATTTCAATTATGAAATCATAAAGGTGCATTTAATTAGTCTTTCGTACACACGAGATGTCAGGGAAAATCAAAGATACTCGCGAACTGCCCCAACAGACGGGCTTCTTTTAATTACCAGATTCGGCTCTCTCATGCTTTCCCGGTCGGGGTTTAGCAGGTGGCGGTCGTTCCCTAGACGGCGGGTCTGATGTGATGGACGATTCTGGAGAAGGTATCGAAGCAGAGATCCTTTCCTCGCTTGTGTTCAGGTGTTTGGCCGGAAACAATTCTGTTTCGGCATACGTGGGCTGCATGGATTCGTACTGATTTGGAGTTTGGTCTCCGAGGCCGCTATGGTGCAGGCCTGTTGCCGAATTTTTACCTTGAGGGATCGAGATAGGATAAGTTCTTCTTCATACAAATTCTTGACTTAGGCAAGTTGTTGGTGAAGCTTCTTAGCTTCATCCGGCCGGATCCACGTCGCCTCCATGCGTCGCATGCGCCGCACAAGGGACTACGCCCACTGGGACTGGTTCATCGCCTCTTCGTGATACCTGGCAACGTCCCTTCTAAATTTTTCAAAACCGGTATGGTGATTATTCACTAAAACAAAATAAATAAGGTTTAACTACTAATCGGGTAGACATGTGCAAATGATTTTTATATATTCAAAGATTGTAAGTTAATGCGGCAAATTGTTCCCAGGGTTAACGCGTTACGATGCCACCTATCAAATTACCCGGGAGTGACCCTATGTATTGTTTGTTGTCATATTTTTGATTTTAGGGGTACAGTGAGTTTGTGGGACAGTATTACAGAATTACGTTGGACCTTAGAATGAAGGAAAATTACGGTGAAAACCGTAGTAGTCATCCAATAATCATAAAAAACATATCACACTGGTAACTCTTAATAACAATAACCACGACAATAGTAATAATAATGATAAGGATAATAATTTTCCCAATAAATAATAATAAGGCCAATAATAGTGTGGGGTTTATGGTTTGTGTGACCTTGACCCCAAATAGAACTTTTCTTGTCCCAATGGTTACCCGTTGCTAGGCAACGTTGGTAATGTAACCATCGGTTTTGAGATCGCCAAAGGTGAGCACTACGAAAAAACTACTCTGACCCGACCTCAAGGTGGGTTCAACGCACTACAGATAGGAAGTTTATGTGCGCTTCTCCTATTCTGATCCCTTGCTTACATGTTCAATATCCTATTCACTTGGACACAAGATTCGATTTAATTAAACCCCGTAATTATTAAATCTATTAGTATAATCAAATCAACTTAAGAGAAACATTTATTAAATATCAATTCTAAGTTATATTATTCTCTTATCATCGCGGCACGTCGTTTGGCTCGCTCTGCCTTTCCGGGGCGATGTTTGATGGGCCTGCTGGCGGGCTTCGTGGCCTCGGTTGCCTCTCGATAGGCCAGTTGGGCCAGCGCGAACACTAACGGGTAGATTACCGCGTTGCCCTCTTCGCACGCCAATAACGCTACCTCTAGGCCGCGTATCTGAACTTTCTGAGTCTGTGTGAGCTGCTTCTTCTCAGCCCACCCCGGTTGTGCAGCGGTCATCTTCTGGTAAAGAATCTTTACTTTTCCCGGTTCTACCCAGGTTGCTTTGACCTGTTGGATTTCCTTGGTTAATTGCACGAGTTGTTGATGTTCATCTTGAGTGGCCTTGGTTGAAATTCTGTCTTGGGCGTTCGCGAGCATATGGGTGATCGCGACTATTGTTCGAGCATCTCTCTTCATCCCGCATTTCTTGAGGGAGAACTTTTCGGGGAACCACCACATTGATGGCTGCGGTCCTCTCACATAACTTCTGGTCATGGAGCTCATATGATACGTTGCATCTGGGGGCGTACCCGTCCGTGCTGGGGATTCTGCCTGCCGCGATGTCGTCGTTTATCTCTGCTAGATGGCACCTGCCCCTCTCCACCTGTCGATCTGTTTCTCACTGATGCTCCTTCAGACGAGCTAACAGATACTCGGCTTGTCCTCTGATTTCCGGGTCTGGGTTGCGGCCGAGTTCTCTTTTGATAGCAATGAATGGGAGATCCGCATCTCCGAAATCCCTTTGACTACCCATCCTGGATTCCCGCACTGGGGAGATTGAAAACCCAGCGTCCCAAATTGCCTGCCTACATTTTGCGGCTGAATGTGCTGGGAATCGAACGGTGATTCGGGACGCGTCGATCCATGAGTTGTCTAGAAAAAATCTAAATGATTAGCCAGTTCATTAAAAACTTCATTTTTACAATCTTATTAGGCATGGGTCGTCTAAACGATTGTTATGTATTTGTGGAGTAAGGAAAAAAAATGTTTGGTTCGTTTAGCTTACCAATTTTTTCTTTTTTTTATTCAATTTAATAATTCAATTTATGTTGTCTGCTTCGTCATTGTAGTTGCTCGGTTTTTTGTAATTTAATTTCCCTAAATCTGGCGGCTTAATTTATTTTTAGCTATCCCCGTACGGTAATTGTTGAATGTCAAAATAGAACTTAGTTTAGTTGGCGTTAAACTTTGAGGTTGGATGTCTGGGAACCCATCTTGTTTGAAGTTGGTTAATTTATCTCATGTTCGTCTTCTTTTTCAGGGGTATTTATTTATGCGAGAATATTGGGGTGGGCTCCTTTTATTATCTTTGTGGGTTGTGGTTATTTCCTTTATTTCATGATTGGAACTGATTTCATCTGACATTATGTTTGGCTTGATAATTAGTCGTACTTCATTAAACGGCATAGGGAGGTCCTTAACTTGATTTCGTCAGTACCTTCATTTTGGTTTGATTTCACAATAACGGTGGTTCTGACTTCTGGCACAATTGGGTCTGACTCAAATTTCAAATTGGTAAACAGGCTTAGTTCATTATCCTTTGTGACGGGCTTTTGAAATTAAAAAAATCATCATAGTGGCTTTCGCCCTTGCATTTTGGATTTTTGTTCAATTTTAGGGCATCAGCTACTTTGTTCATCTCCGTACTTAGTTTTGAAATTCGAGGTTTATACTGTCAGTTGTTTCTTCGAATGTCATTCATTTGGATTATTTACTCAGAGTTTAGTATTGGCGATTTAGGTAAATGATCGACATTTTTATGTTTTCCTTCCATGAACGAAGTGCCGTGTTAATTTGCTTACAGATAATCCGACGGAAAATTAGACGAATTAACGAGAAGAACATCATTATATTTGTTTCAAATTACAATAAATTTGTAGCGGTAGTTTCACCACATTTTTAGTTCATTCTCTATTGTATTGGAACATTGGCATTTGAAAAACCTTGTGTCTGTGGTTCTGTGTAATCGGCCTAGTACTTATGTTGGTAAAAAAGAAATATCATAAGATGATAAACTTACCCTCTCGGAACATATTCTTCTCTTCCATGACAATTCCATCGGCTTCGTCCCTCCGTGAGCCGTCGTTCGTTCCGTTTTTTGAAGATCGCTGGACATGTGTCATTTTGGTGGTTGCTTAATAAAAAAAATGACATTACCAGGTCGGTAGCCTGATTATATATGTTTGTGCAATTTTCAGGGATAGTGGGCTTACCTTGGTTTACGTTAATTCTTACGTCTAATCACTCATACTTTCCGTGTGGTGGTCTTTTATTTATTTATCTTTTTCTCCAATTATTATCCACATCAGGGTATCGGCATTTTTATTATTATTAAGGTTGGACACTCGGAATCATCTTAACAACTTAATAAGCTAGGACATTACTTAACTACGCTTATGGAGTAAAATTTTATGAGGGTTTCGGCCATGGCAGTGGTTCTGTAAGAATGATGTATGGTCGAGGTCAAAATATGATATAACTCTTGAGTTTTTGATGATTTTAATGAATCGAATTCCGGGTAACTTTGATATATTTTGACTGCCGTAGATTATCCGGGTTGGTAGTATAGAAATGCATGTTAATTATTACGTATTGTTTCGACTTTTCGGCCTATCAAAGTCACGTTACTATAACTCTTATTAACGTTTTAACTAGAATTAATATCATGAGAATTTATGTCACTTATTTTAAGTTTTCGATTACCACGACTTGTCGATCGAATTTTTTTTATATACATAGCAACGATTTTTGGCGTTAATTCTCCCGTCCCCTTCCTTTAATTGACCTTAGGATAAATTGTATCGACATTAAGAGATTATGAGTACCCACTGGGCTACTCAGTGTTTTGATTTTAAGCCGATTTGTATTATAAGTTAGGTCGAGTTTTCGGGAGATAGGTGATGATGGAAAAGCCAAAAGACTATCCCTCTTCGACCCATCTTCCCCTATACAGGATAATATTGACGTTTCAGCTCCTGCGTTCTCACGCCGTAGCCTTCACGGGCACGAACTATTGGCGAACTTACACCGCACTTACACAGTTCGATTGGGGTGTGTTGATTTTAATGACTTATAAATTATTTAAATTTCTGAAAATAAAGGATATCCCTTTTTGGAGGGATGTCACGCTGGGGTGCTCGTGAGAATGAAGGGGATCAAAAATTGCTTATTTTTGGGGGCGCCCTTAAGAGATGGTCCTTAATACGTTTACCGCTAAATTCTAGGATCAAAATTTTGACAAATTCTCGATTAAGGCTAGCGTGAGAAATAATAATAATTATAATGATATTATAAATTATGTAATCACAGTAGTGAACCTAACTTGTAAATTGCCAAGTGACCGCAACTCGGGAATAATTAGAATTGGTCTAATGTAATGTGAATTTCATTCAATAAAGCGCTTGAAACAAAAATTAGTTCACAAAAATACATTAACAATAAGATCAACAAACAAATTGCAAAAAATTTATTTACAAAAATGTTTATCTTTTGTTTCGCTTGTGAGATTGAGACCGTTTTCTTTCCGTTCGATTTGACCGCCATTTGAATGCGATCGACGAGAATGTCTTTCTCTCATGCCCAAATCGGTTTCTGAATAATCTTTTCGCTTGTTATATTCCGACTGCTTCCTATTGGTTGCCCTGCTGTCATTCCTATCATTAGACCTGCTTTTAACTCGTTTCGGATTTCTATCTCTCGAGCGGCTTTTTCTGTTTCTTTCCCTTGATTTATCTTGCCGATTAATTGACCGACTTCTTTCTCGGTTCCTTTCGTTTGGTTTTTTCTCATTTGATCGATTTCGTCTTTCTTTTCTTTCAACCGATCTGCTTTTATCTTTTTCTCTACTATTTCTGTGTTTCTTTATTTTCTCGTCAACTTTTACAATTTCATTTTGATTTCCAGCATTTCCTTTCTTTTGTCTCTGATAATCTTTGTAATATTTCCATTGCTTAGAGACCGATTGCGAGAAATCGACGTGGATTCGTCTGTCATCGATCAGCACCCGCTCCATGTGGTAATAAGCATTTTCACAGAACTTTTTATTCTCGAATTCAATGAAAGCGTACTGCAAGCTGTTGCCGGTTTTATAATCTCTGATCACCTCACAGCTCAATATTTCACCGAATTGTGAGAAAATCACTTCCAAATCTTCGCTTGTAGTGATAGGATTGAGACTACAAACGAATAAAACATTTTCCGGCGGTTTGATATCCTCATCGGGAATGTCACCGATTACAGTGAGGATTTGAGCATTGATTTTTGCTTCTTTCATCTTTTCAATTTCCTGTTTTTCTTCCTCTGTCAATCCACTGTCATCATTAATATCTTCCTCGGCACCGATTCGGTTCGATATCAATTGTCTTTCAGTCGGCTCTGGTGATATCTCAGGGAAAACCAAAGATGGATGATCGGGAAAAGGATCATCGAGAATTATTGTGTGATAAATTCGAACTTCTCGAAGGGGAATGTTAGCTTTATCAACATAGACGTTATTTAGGCTATCGACAATTGAAATTCCATCGGAAATTTCACCGAATACCGTGTGAATTCCATCGAGATAATCCAAATTATTAGATAATGTTATAAAAAATTGAGATCCATGTTTATTTTGACCGTTATTAACCATGGATATTAAACCAGATTTACGGTGCTTAATTTTTGGTTTGAGTTCGTTTAGGAAATATGTCTCACCATTAATCTGCTGCCAAATAGAATGACCACCGGTTCCTGTGCCAGTTGGATCACCTGCCTGAGCCACAAGTTGATGCTGTATCGAATGAAACAATGTGTAATTATAATATTTCATTTTACAGAGCTTTAAGAAATTTTCACAGCATCTTGGACGTTCTTTGATATATAAATCAATAGTAAATTCACCAACTGAAGTTTCAAATATTACAGACATCAAAAAAAGGTGATAATTATATCTAAATTTTCTGAAAAATTAAATATCAATGTATTGCAGATTAAATACTTTTATATTTTTAGTTAATATGAATTAATTAGTATAAATTTAAATATTTTAAATAAACTAATTTGAATAAATTTACAATAGAATATTTAAACAATTTTATTTTTGATACATTTATTTTCTACAACTAAATATAAGTTATTTAGTTAATTTTAAAAAATTAGAAATTTTTTAAAAGCTGCAAGTTAAATACTGTTAAATTTTCAGCTAATATGAATTAATTAGAATAAATTTAAATATTTTAAATAATTGAATTTGAATAAATTTGAATTAACCCATGCCGTACCAAGTTGGTCAAAATGACCGGCTTGGTATGCGACGTTCTAAAATGGCTTGGTAAATGGCGGGTAAAAATAAAAATATTTAAAAAAATTCATTTTTGATATATTTATTTGCTACAGATAAATAAAGTTGTTTATCAGTTTAATAATTTATTTTTAAAAAGTAAAAAAAAACATTTAAAAGCTGCTATTAAGTTTCTTTTGTTTTGTTTAAATGCTTTTGTTCTCTGTAGACACTTCTTCTCGCTCTCGGCAAGCGATTTGTGCCGGGTCAAATACCAGAGGGTAGTTAACAGAATTAACAGAAAATCTGAAATACTTGAAAAAATATTTATTAAAGATAATTTACAAATTGGACTAGGGTTAAGTGACATTATTGTTGAACCAGAAATTGAATATGATTTATTACGCTCACATCGAATTATAAAAGTGAACATCGGTAGATATAAACATCAAGAATTATGTAAGAAAAATCAGTTACCAAAAAATTACCAAAAGATAAAGATAAAAATTTGGAGTTCAAAAACTGGTCAAAAATGAAAACACCTCCGTTCGTTGTCTATGCAGATTTTGAATCGATTTTACCAAAAGATTCATTTTTGAAGAAGGTCTCAGAAATAGGCACAAACATTGTGCTACATATTATAAAGAAGAGTGGAAAAAGCTAATGTTACCACTTACTTTTGATGAACGATATTCATTTGATAGTTGTGAATATTTTTATTTGTGCAAGATGTGCACCTGTCAAATTTGAAATGTTAATAGAAGCATCACAGTTATTACCTGTAGTTTTTCATAATTTACGGAGTTATGAATTACATCATATCCACAAGTATGGAATGAATCAATTTCCAAATTGGAACTTATCTTATATTCCAATTAATAGTAAAAAGTTCTTTATCTCTTATGTATATTTTGGTAAGCTTAGAATACGTTTCATCAACTCTTATCAGTTTGTTAATGACTCATTAGATAATACAGTGAAAACTTTGACTACTTTAACTTTGACGAGATGTGCTTTAACTGGTACCATAGGTGAAAAGACAACGGTGGTTTGGAGCCGGTTCGGTCAGGTTCGTGCGAACCGTTAGTTCAAAATAAAAAATATTCCTAAAATCAACCACTAATTTCAAATAAAATCAAAATTTATTTATTTGAAAAAATTTTCCGTTTCGACAAATTTAATTAAATTTTTAAATATATTTAAATATTTAAATATTTAAAATATTTTTTAACTAAATTATATAATTAAAAAATAATTTGTTTGGCGTTTTAGTGTAATAGTCATTGCAAAATTTATTTAATTATTTTAAAAAGTGCCAATTTTAATTTTATTAATAATTTAACAAGAGTAATTAACAATAATTTCCGGAAATGAAACGTAGCAACCAACTTTTTCTTATCAATTTTAATTTTAAAATGATACACGAGTTAAAAAATAGTGTGCATAGAAAATACTCATTAAATAAAGAGGAATTGTGGAAATTAGTATAGTCGATTTATTTACTATACTATCGATAATTAACTTTAGAAGTATATCAAATGAAAATGTTAAAATTAAAAAATTTATTTTCGATTAATAAAATTGTTTTTTATAACTTAAAGTCAAGCACGAAAATTTATTGAAATACAATTAAATCTATCGAAAATTTTCTCATCATTCCCGGTATATCTTCCGTGCATGGTATTTCCATGAGAGATGCCAGAGATCTCAGTAAATAAGTCGAATCACAAAATCAAATACTCGATGCAAAGAAACTCCAATCAATAAGAATACTAGCCCTAGAATTTCAGCGTAATATTTGACATAATAAGCGATATGAATTGACTGTTTGAGAATACGAGCTTGTTTCTTCTTAGTTTTAGCCAACATAGACCTAAATCCGCAATTGTATCAGCTCATATTGTAAAATATTCCCATTCAATAAATTTGCTAAAGAGAATTAAAATTGAATGACCTTGAAATTGATCAGATAGGAACTTCGGAAATTTTCCTCTCTCTATCGTGCACGGTTGCTCATAAACCTATAAATTCCCAAATTATTAGGAGCCCGTGTAGAATGATGTGCGTTACCGATTGTTGCTATATCACCGCGGACATAATTCAGATTTCATTGAGCATGATCGAGTTGAATTCGACTCCTATTGAGAAAAAAAAGATACATGTTGTAGAGCCACATAAACAGTTGGGGAGGAGTCATAGACAAGTGAGGTTGTGTGTCTGAGAATATTGTAGTGACCAATGAGAGTTGTCGATGGGTAGAGTTGGGTGTTTGCATGCGCCTGTCTCAGTGGTTTTAGACTGTAAAGTATTAATTAATTAATAAAAGTGGAAGGGGAAACGTACTTTGACAATTCCATAAAAACACAGCGTGTATGTATAGACAGAGGAATTCAGACTGGCTATGATTGGTTATGAAATGAGATAATCAATGGAATTCAAATAAATAAAAATTGATTTTTATCAACCTAAAAGGATAAATACGACGTTGCATTTGTTTATATTTTCAATGAGATTTAATAACAACTTCTTATGAACAGGTGGTACTTATTAAAGTATTTGAATTTCTTTAAGAGAAAAGGTGACAACGCAGTGTTCGAAAATTTACTAAAAACCGCCTGTTCCGATTTTGATTTCCAATATTTCATTAACATTTTATCATATGTTATCGGAATGTGAATATTATTATTTTCGTTGTCAACGAAGTTGTAATTATGGCTACCGTGAGGATTAGTTATCATTATAGTGTCATAATATCATTCTTACTACTATTGATATTATAATTATTGTTATTAATGATTAATATATTATTAATAACGCCATTAATGTCAATATTAGACCATGGATAATATAATATTCTTCATAATCTTTGAAAGTTGCAATATCGTAATTAAATTTTCGCTAAGGTTTTCCTTTATTATCTTTGTTCGAGTGGATATGGTTATGGCTATTACTACTAATAACGCTACCTTTGGGAATTATCTATTGAAATTATTAATAATAATATTATTTCCAACCTTTTTCAAAGTGATTATTATTATTATTATTATTATTATTATTATTATTATTATTATTATTATTATTATTATTATTATTATTATTATTATTATTATTATTATTATTATTATTATTATTATTATTATTATTATTATTATTATTATTATTATTATTATTATTATTATTATTATTATTATTATTATTATTATTATTATTATTACCATTAGTACGGTTATTGATTTACCCACACATAGGTTATCTTGGTACTTACTACAATTGCCACGGTGATTTTTATTAATATTACAGTTCCACGACGATCTTAATATTGTTGATTACTACTATCAATTATGGACAAGGGTTTTGATCTACTAATATTATCCATGCACCTTGCAAATCCAATAGACCCAGCTTAATTTGTCATCATTATCATATACTATCCCACAAACTCGTTATGACCCCAACATTTGACGTGAGAAAAACAACCCCAATGAGCAGGTTTATATTCACGTAAATTGACCGACAACTACAGACGAAAGTATGTAAGACCAACAGTGAGAGCTGGACGACACCGTAACATGTTAGACCTCGAGGTACTTAACTATACTAACGTATAATCATGGATTTAAATATTATCATTTTGAGTGAATTCTCCACGTAATTATCCAACTAGTAATTAAAATCATATCCTTTTATCTAGTGCAAGACCACAAATTGGACTTTGAGAAATTCAGAAAAGACGTTGCCAAATATGAGGAGGCGATGAACCAATCGCTACGCACGGAGTCCATCGTGCGGCGCTGCAGACGCATGGAGAAGACATTGATCTGGCCAGGCGAGGCAAAAAAGGTCCACCAACAGATCGCGCAACTGAAACAATTTTATGAAGAGGAGCTTACCCTGTCCAGGTCGCTGAAGGTGAAAATTCGTCAACAGGCTGCACAATAGCGGCCTTAGAAACGAAACTGCAGGTCCACACTGATCCCGCCCCGAAACCGAATTGTTCTCAGCCAATGATACCTTCGTGATCAAGGCAAGGGCCTCCACCTCCGGAACAGACCAATACCATGGAAATCGGCCTGGCAAGATAGAGCAAGAGAGGTTATTCCGATTAAACAAGGCTCATATGGTGGGCCATATACTTGATGCAAATGGGTTTTGAGTACCCACATTAACTACACTTTAAAACTGTTATTGGGCCAGAACACAAACAACCTTGAAAATTGTTTAAATGTATTAGTAATATAGAACGAAAACCCAGCACCAAGATAACTTAAAATACAACATACAACACCAACTAAACACCCAAAAATTTGAGAGAATATAAAAAAATATAAAATCAAAAACATAAAAGTAAAATAAATACAAAATGCATCAAAAACCGCACGAAATTTACATAAAAATAACATAATAACAAAAAAAATTGATCGAAAAACGACAATTTATATAAAAGTAGAAAATTAATGAATTAAATGAGTTAAAATAAAATATTTTTGGTTGAATAAATCTAATTTAAAATTTAAGAAATAAATTGCCAATTTAAATTAAGAAAATAATAAAAATATAATTTAGATAACACAAATAATTTCAAGGTCAAATTTTGTTTTTTCGCAATAAAAATAACACGCAAGGTTAAGGTCAAATTATAGGTATATATACTGATGTGTTTCGACAAATTATCAACTACTTTGCAGTATTACTTTCAAATTTAATTTGCAGACTACTTTGCAGTATTAACTTTGCAGCTGCATTTTTGCAGTCTTAATTTGCACACTTAAATTGCAGTCTTAGTTTCAGTCTGATTATTTTAGTTGGTGCGCATTGACGCACGATTTAAAAATGAAGGTGAATGAATGAATTCTCTATGAATTTATTGATCAATAATGATTATATGACTTGTGATGATGCGAGTGGACAATGTTATGCTAAATGTGACATACTGAATAAACAATTTTTATGCATCGAAGCTTTTATCCAACTTATATGGTAACATTTATTTAGTATTGTCCGGCCCAAAGCCACACAAATTGCAAGTTAGTAAAATCATACATAACTATTGAGCGGTTTAAGTACGGTTCATCCGCCTATAGCTCATGCCCGTGAGGGACTTAGTCATGTATAACGACGGGCTCGAACGCCAAATCATTGAACTAAATAGCGAAAGAGAGTAGCTCGAAAGTGGGTTTTTTGGCTCAATTTTCTTGCACTCAATTTCGATAAAAACAACATAAAATTTTAAACGATAATAGGCTCAAAATCATTAACACCGAGTAGTCCAGAAGCACTCATTAAATACAATGTGAACATAAAGAGAGGGAATGGGTAGCGGGGAAAAATTGCGAAATCGTTGCAACAGTTAAAATGAAGAGCCATCGGAAAAAGATTAATCCGAACGACCAAAATCATGTAAAGGAATAATTTAAATAATATTTAAGAACTAAATAAATTGTTTTGAGTTGAGACGGAAAATATATGCGGAACGCTGCTTAAATTTTCCGAATTAATTAAAATACTTAATCGAAAATTGTAAAGTAAAAATGGAGCGCGGCTCAATTCTTTGTATAGTATTCTGATAAAACTGAGAAATAAGGGCGGATCCCTACTAAAAATTTAATAATAATAATGATAATAGTAATGATAATGGTAATTATAACAATAATAATAATAATAATAATAATAATAATAATAATAATAAAAAAAAAAAAAAAAAAAAAAAAAAAAAAAAAAAAAAAAAAAAAAAAAAAAAAAAAAAAAAAAAAATAATAATAATAATAATAATAATAATAATAATAATAATAATAATAATAATAATAATAATAATAAATATAATGGTAATGGTAGGAATAAGAATAATAATAAAATTAGCAATGATAATGCTAGTAATAACAATAGTGGACATCGTGGTGATAATAGGGATAAGGGTAAGATAGATACTGTGAGGATATTTAACACAAAAAGGGTGTACAGGCCATAGTATAATCAATAATACGGACAACGACAAGGATGACTTTAGGAGTAGACATAATGATAAATTATATAATAGTATGGATTAACATTTGAAGATAGAAGAACAATGGGTCCTAAAAATCGAAATCGAGCACAGGCCTTCTATCGGCAGCTCGTTGGACCCATGGATCGTCCGGTCAATTATAGCATTAGTAATAACGCTCACTTTTTGAGGACTATCCACCAACTCGAACACAGTTCCAACGTTGCTTAGCAACGGGTGCCGAGTGGTAAGCGAAAATATTTGTATGGTTTTGTCTGGGTAACAACCATATAGCTTCAAAATATCAACACCCAGAACCCACCACTGTGATATTTGTTTTGATGTTCTATTCAATTTGAACTATTTAATAATAATGTTATATGTGTTTAATTTTGATTTTGTGATTACAAAATTTGAAACAGTTAAACAAATGAGACGAGGACCATTGAAATCAGAGCACGATGTCTTCTACGACAGCTAGTGAACCCAACTGAATATTAGGGCCTTGGCAGTCTTTGAAAGAAGCTCAACCTTTGCTAATATTCAACCCACTAGCACACAGTACCAACGTCAATTTTTGGCGGGTGGCTAGCGGTTAAACCTCTTATGCAGGCGCTGGGTGGGAAGTAGTTAACAATTAGGCTTCAATAACATTTTTGATTACACATCAGTGCCCAGCATAAGTTTGGCACATGGTCATTATATGATAGAGAATAGTAATGAATAGAGAAAAATTTCACACATATTTATCCAACAGTTCACCCAATCGAACATCCAACATCACATCAAACATCTCATCCAAATGTTCATTCAAGTAACAAATGTATACAAAGTAGTGGGATGTGACCGCAAAAACACCCCCTACTGACATAAAAATTATCTAAGTCTAAGTACAAGGTCATTTAAACAGAGAACATAACTTATTCAAGGTCAAATAAATTTTAAAGAAACAATAGATGACTCATTCAAGGTAAATTAAATGTTTAAGAAACAGCAGATTACTCATTAAAGGTTATTGAAGCAAAGATCATCACCAAAAGTATTCTCAAGGTCATTCAAAAATTTTCAAGGTCATATTAGTTTTTAAAATAGAATTTACTACTTAATATTATAAGTAGTTTTATTTTAATTTATTATTTTTATTATTATTACTATTATTAGAAGATATTATTTCTATATAATAAAAAAAAAGTCATTAACAAAAAATACTTTTATTACATATGTTGAGGTCTCGATTTTAGTGAGTCTCAACTTGCACTGGTGTTCTCTTATATAAATCAAAAGACAAAGTCAAATATATATAAATGATTTATTAATAAATAAAATTTACTAAAAATCAATTTCTACAATTTCCAATTTTTTTTACTTTGCAATCACTCTTTATTCAACAGATGAAATTTGGGTGCGTGTTATATAATTTGTTAATATGTATGTTGGTGCGTGTTATGTATATGCGTGCAAAAAATATCTTGTTGAACTAAATATTTTCGATTTTAAAGTCTTCCAAAGATTACCTTTTTCAGACTACTTCTTTTGTGGTAATGATTTTAGTGTGCAATTGAACTAAAAAATACTTCAGTATTTATACTAAAATATTTTGTCAGCAAAAAGGTTTTTATTTATTTAATAATTTATTTTATTTATTTATTGGTGAAAATTTTTATAAAATTTTAGTCTTATTTATTTAGCATTAGGACAATTTATTTAACAACATATGTTTCAATTTTATGCAATTTATATTTCAAATTTATTTTATTTACTTCCGTTTACTTATTTATTTTGTATTCATTTAAAACGTTGATTGTTTTTTTGAAATTTGTTTTGTTGATATTTAATTTAGTTATTTTAGATATTGCTAAAAATAATAAAACCCAAACAAAATAATAAAAACCAAAAAATTTTTTAATTACAATAATAAAGCATGACCAAGGATAATAAAATGATAAGTATACCCAAAAATAATAATAAAAACATATAATCAAAATTGTTCGAATAAAAATTAATTGTTCAAATTATATACAGGACAATTGTTCAACACAGGATAATAAAATAATAAGTGTACCCAAAAATAATAATGAAAACATATAATCATAGTTATTCGAATAACAATTAATTGTTCAAATTATATACAGGATAATTGTTCAACACATAAGATTTATATAATCTGCATATTGGGAGTTGATTGATCTGCTGGGATTCTGTATCTTTGGAATACTGATTTATTGGGTTCTGCATCTTGACTCATTTTATACCCGCTCCTCGGCGTATATGTTAACCCTGTACTTGCTAGGCCCTGCTTTATAATATTTGTTCAAGATAAATGTGGTGATGGGTCTACCCTCATCATCCAACACATAGACAAAATTCGATTATAGTATAATCGAAACCCATTCCACATACTTTCGAAATCGGGCAGCCCAGAAATAGCATCATCAATGCATGGATATTCTGTTCCATAAAAATTCATAGATTAGATCGAATATCTATATGCTAGTATGATTGAAGACCGAGTCTGAAATCATTGATGTTGGCTCGTCCTTCAATACCTCACGTAAAGTTGGATAATAGAACTCGAGATGTTCTTTGATAACCGCAAAATGCTCTTATAAAAAACAAGTAAAATAATAATTATAATAAATATTTACCTCTGTTTTCAATTTCGTTCTTAGCAATAATAGCATCAATTATAATGATTAAATTAAAAATATCAATTAGTTTTATACTAATTTTAATCAATGAGAATTTAAACATACACACTTTTAGCTATAAACAATAAATATTAATTTATGTAGATTTGAAAATGTTTAAAGGAATTTTAATAATAATATTAATTGCTAGTTATTTTAAAATGGTTAACTCAATTGTTGTAACCGTTGAAGGTAAAAATTCAACAAGATGTGTATGTCCTGATATTGCTGTTGATGGATATATTATATATGATAGATATGCCGAGACATTTGAAAACTACAGTGAAAAAATTATCTGAAAGAATGAATAATTTAGAAATCTTATTTGAACATGAGACTTTAAAAAGAACTCGAAACGAACTATATGACGATATTATATATCTAAATAAGACCGCTGGTGTAATCAAAAATGAATTAAGAAAATCACTATTCAAATTGAATAAAAATCGAAAACTTAATGAAAAACTGATAAATGAAGTTCAATATAGTATAAAAGTTTATTCGAATAAAACAAATGATCAGTTCAATCATGTAATGAAAGAAGTAACAATCCTGCAACTGATACAACCAAAATCGACTCAACATGTATTGCAAAACAGTGGCAACAAATCATCAATATTCACATTTCCATTATTTATTTTTAACAATTTTCTTATGGATTTTAATTATTTTATATTCGAAATAACAAAACTAAGTTACACACACACTTTTAGTTATAAACAATAAATATTAATTTAGAGAGATTTGAAATGATTAAAGAAATTTTAATAATATTAATTGCTAGTTATTTTAAAGTGACTAATGCAAACAAGCCAATTGTTATAAAACAAGTTGTATGTGTCCAGATATTGCTGTCTTGAAGGATATATTACATATGACAGATAGGCCGGTACATATAAAAATGCATGTAAAAAGATAAGAGAAAATAATTGAAAATTTAGGTTACAGATTTCAAGTGAAATATGAAACTTTTAGAGGCGCTCGAAATAAAATTTATCAGGATATTTTATATTTAAATACTAGCATTGGTATTATCAAAAATAAATCATTATTCAAATTAGACGAAAATGGAAAACTTTATGAAGAAATGATATAAAAGCTTATTCCAATAAAACAAATGATCAGTTCTATCGTATAATAAAAGAAGTCCTACAAGCTCTAATTCAAAACAAATCCTCAATATTTCCATTTTTTTATTTTAAACTAATTTTCTAAAATAAATGTAAACATACATTGCAAAATAAATGCAAAATCCATGCGTCACTCTGATCGGTCAAATATATAGTATATATGAGCCTACACTTCAAAACATTTATATAAAATGCCAGAAACTAAATTTTTTATAACTTTGATGAATGAGCTGGCTGCTAATAATGGGGATGATGATGATATCATTAAAAACATAAAATTCATAGTCAACATTATCGAAAAAATCCATTCGATCATGAAAAAAATTCTCCATTTGTTAACATTGGAGAGAAAGAGAAATACATTCCAATCGGTATTTAATTATGTTTGACGAGAATAATAAATGAATGTTGATAAAACATTTGATTTTAAAATCAGACTTCGACTATGAAAATTATTTCCAATGGTCTATAAAGGTATATTACAATTTATTATTATCATTATTTAGGTCACAAATCGACCCATGGGTAGAAGCCAAACGTTCATATATATATATATATATATATATATATATATATATATATATATATATATATATCAAATTTTAAATTTTTATTAAAACTCTTAACTAGAGTATCTGTTATATATTTCTGTAATAAAGTTTATCATAAATTTTAATAATTGTATAAGTCTTTTTTATTGTTTTAAAAAGTTTTATTGATTATTACATGTACAATCTTTATTACCACAATGTTCTTTCCTTATATTTTCAACGACATGATCAATACAAGTTTCAAAATTGTGAGGCTCATCATCCACTAAATTTTCAGTAACGATTCCTTCATCATTAACAATTTCTTCATCGTCACTCTGACATTCTGAATTACAACATGAATCTTCTTTACACAATGCTTCAACTAGAGTCAACATATCTATAAAGTTTATCGAATAAAGTTTATAAAATATTCTAAACGAAAATTAATTAATTATTTAATATTTGATAGTTTACATATTGACTTCAGTGTACTAGGAATTTTATACATTGTAGAAAATGAATAAACATATGGTTTTAAACGACCAACATCCAATGAGAAATTGCTCAATAAGAAATCATTAATTTTAACCACTCAGAGATTGACCAATGAAATTATTTCATTTCTTATGTTAGTAACAAAATCTCTATAATCCAAATTTCGCAAACCTAATATTACCACTTTCCCACCAGCAAACACATTAACACACATTGAGTTATATTTTAATAGTCTTAAAGAGAGAAATATTTCCGGTTCAAACATGCAATTACATTTTCGAGCCAAATGGTATAGATTTATAATACATCCCATATCCATGGTAACAGATTTAGATTGTAATTTTATATTATTTATTTGATATTGTAATTTCTTAATATTTAGAGGGGCCTTGCAACCCATAATTCTGCATTTTCCTGATTTGAAAAATATAATTGGATATTTTTCGCTTCAATCAACAATTTTCTAAGGCTTACCTATTGGAAACACCATATTTGATACATCTAAAGTTCCCCTATAATGTTTGACAGCATTTTAAAGAGAGTTCATAAAATGACTAATATAAACAAACACAACAAATGATGCAGTATACCAAATTGTCGATCCGAGCGGTAGTAAAAAAACCTTATTTGTTTGTAAATTATTAAAGTTGCAAACTATTCAAATCTAAACTCAGTAAAATTTATTGGCACAGAGGTGTCAATGAAGAGAATGGATTGACTCAAGACAGTTTCTGCAAACTTAAAAATATGAAAATAGTAAAGGGTTTTGATAAGAACTGATAAATTCGGCTAAAGAAAGTTTATGTCATCATTATCGATGATTTATATCAAGAAGCCAATAAATAGATTTTAATAATTTATTCACGAAAATAAGTAGGCATGTTGGTGTTACAGTGATATTTATAACTCCAAATGTTTCATTAGGGCGGTGCACATCGAACACGTAATTTGAATGTTCAATAATTGTTGTTTTCAAGAATCCTAATATTGTAATTTTTTAATAAAATCTTTTCAAGATGCTACGAAATTACCCCATGGATATATATTTCTCGACTTCACACAACAATGTCCTGATGACTTACGGATGAGAACTGATATTTTCAATAGAGAAGGTGCCATGGTTTATAAACAAAGTAGTAAACATTCTTGAATAATAATGTTTCTAAAAGCCCGAGTTAAAAACCTCAGCAAAAATATACTAAAAAATAATTAAACACCAAAATCAGTATTAAAACATAAAAATCTTATTGCTGAAAATTTCCCTGCAACGAATCTGATTTCTAAACACATTAAACCTAGAAATGGTAAAAAAGTGAAACATGTCAAAATTGTTAAAAATCACCGCAGTTTCAGTTTTTCAAGGCATTGTTAAAGGCTCCGGCCATGAAAATAATGACTATTTTGTATTCATTCGCGAATTTTGCTGTTGATGATTTAATTGATATCTTACTCAAAGTTGTTGAAGGTAAAATTCAAATAAGTAATTCCAAAAAGCATTTGCTTAATAAACACAAAAAACCCTCGTTATCACTAGTGAATAATAAAAATCGGAAACAAATAATAAGATTATATATAAATAACAAGGCGGATTTATTGTTGCATTGATACCTTTGGCATTATCATTATTAGGTGGAGCTGGTTTACTAGGTGCTCGTAAAGAATAATTGACAATTGGTGAATCATTAATTTAAATTTTCTTGTTATAATGGAGAAGATTTGGACGAACAAAGAAGACGAAGCAGGTTTCGTTTTCGTTAAAGAAGAGTCCCGAATTCGAAAAAGGAAACGCAAGTGGTTGTCAGATCAGCTTGCGCACAGTTTAAACAAATCAATGTGGAAAAGATTTCGAACAGGAGCTTATAAAACATTCGGTATTAATGATTTATGGCAAATGGATTTGATGGAGATGATATCGTATTTGAAGATTAACAGGGATTATCAATATATTTTAAAGTGTATTGATGTTTTAAGTCGCTTTAGCTGAGCAATTTCCGTCAAGGCAAAATCCACAGAGGAAATGTCTAAAGCAATAAATAATTTATTTGACGATGAACACCCAGATAACTTGCAAACTGATTTGGGTATTATAATTATAATTATTATTATTAGTAGTAGTAGCATAAGTATAAAACGATGATTCCTTGGTAGCAGTATAAATTAATATATCAGATAAGAGAATAATAATTATATTTTTGAATAAAGTTTCGATTATTAAATAATCCTCTTCAGTTTCTTTTGGAACTACTAGATACAATGAGAAAAATGCCAAATTAGCTTCTGATTTTCATTAAAATTAACGTTTTTGCTTGGCTTAAATTTAATTTTAAAACATTTTAAACCTAAAATTTTAAAAATCTTTTATAAAATAGACAATTTAAAATTTTTATAAACAAATTTTTTCCTATCTTTTTTTGCTTTTGTTTAATTTAACATTTATTAATTTAATCTTTATAAACTTTAATTTTTTTAAATTTTTAAATATTTTCCTATATCTTATGTTAAATGTCATTTTTTTAAAAAATTATTATTTATTATTAATATTACTTCGCAGCAAGGGCTTATTTTGTTATTCACTTTGGTTATTATTATTATTATTATTATTAGTATTATAGGAGATGCTGATTTGGCTATTGCACCCACTTCTAATGACGATGACGATTCATCTGATTATGATGATGATTATAATCATTTATGTTAGTAGTTTATTTATTTTTTAAAATATAATTAATGTAAATAAATGTTTAAATAAATTTGACGAATTTAAATAAATTTAAAATTCTAATGAAGTGATTTATGAAAATTATGAAAAGTATAAGATTTAATGCAACTTTATGAAAAGTAAAAGATTTTATGCAACATTATGAAAAGTTGATTATTTATGCAGAGTTGAAGTTTTTATGAAATTATGCAGAGTTAATTATTAACAATTAATAGGAAATGATTTAGGTCAGTGTATCGCAAACTGTGTGCCGTGAAAAAATGTTATGGTGACACTATATTTTATTGATTATCTCGAAAAGTAACTTTTTTAAATGAAAAAGCCTTAAAATTGAATGTATCGATTGATTCAAATTCTTTCAAAGCTAAAACTCATGCAAGGCATGATATAAGGATCATTTTATAGATGATTTCTATCATTTTAAATGATGCTGCATGTTCCGCTGCATTTCTTCAAGTTAGTATTATGGCTTCATTATTTTAACATTCAGTTTCTCGTTTATATATTCAACATTCACATTTCATAATTTTATTTAATACATTATGGTGTTTATTCGACTTTATATTTTAAAACGTAAAACTTTTGACTTTAAATTTTATCTAAAAATAAATTTAGCTTTTATATTTTAATTTAAAGTTTTTTCACTTATATATAAATATTCTTTATATTTAATGCTTAGAAAATCATTTATAATCGTTTTAACGAGGCCTAATATAAGTGTTTAACAGACATTTTTCAAAACATTTAATAATTATTCAATATAGTTTTAAGCCTAAATATGGACAAATATTTTATGAAAGCATACGATTGGGGCAAAAAGGATGAAGAAAAAACAGAAAGTAAGAAACAAAAGCTAACTAAACCAGTAAAGTGCAAATATAATAACCAGTACATTGAATTTGCTTTTGTTCCATCTGTAAGTGCTATGTTCTCAGACTCTTTCGAATGCAGCAATGGTTCCTAGTAAGCTGAAGCGTCATTTAAAAACCAATCATCCTAGAGCTTATTTCGAGGAAATCTTTTCAAAATCTCAAAAACAAACCAAAAAATTGAATAATTATTGCAAAATATCTATAAATGCTCAAATCGCTTCAAGATTTCTCAACTTCTAGCAAGAAAGAAGAAACCTCATTCTGATGGTGAAAACATCATTTTGCCTTCGTTGGAGATTGCTGTTTCTTCAATGGTTAATGGAAAAGTCGTCGATCTTGTGAAGCATATTCCACTTTCATCGGACACAATAGCTCGTAGAATACAGGAAATGTCAGATGATATTAATCAGCAACTCAAAGAACATTTTTTGAATAATAAAGAACCAATGTTGAAATTATGGGCGATTCAAATCGACGAGTCAACAGACATCAGCAATAAAGCTCAGAAAAAGCATATATTCGAATAGTCATGAATGAAACGATACAAAATCAATTTTTCTTTTGCTCGGAGTTAAAGGAAACCACTACTGGTCAAGATATTTTCGAACAAGTCAATCAAAATATTGAATCAGTGGGAATCAAATGGGAAAATTGTGTCAGTATTTGTACTGACGGTGCTATAGCGGTGCAAGGTCGAAAAAAGGGATTTGTCGCTCATGTGTTAAAATGATTCCCTGACATCTCATCATACGAGACATTTCATCATTGCAACATTTCATCATTGAGACATTTAATCATTATAGAATGTGCAATGATGAATTGCTATAATGATGAAATGTTGCAATGATGAAATTTCTCGTATGATGAGGTGTCTGGTCACCGTTAAAAATAAATCCGATTGTTAAAATTGTACACTGCATGATTCATCGCGAAGTGTTGGTGTCAAAAGGTCTTCCTGAAAAACTAAGTCAAGCAATGAGCGAAGTTATCAAAGTTGTAAATTATGTGAAATCAAATCCACTCAAAACAAGAATTTTTGCATCTTTATGTGACGCAATGGACAGTGATTACAAAGGCCTGCTTTATCACACTGAGGTAAGATGGCTCTCAAAAAGAAAAGTTCTTGACCAAGTGATTCATTTGCAGGTAGAAATAATTTATTTTTTTGAGATAGAGGATACTGATGATTTTATTTGTCTTCATGATGATATATGGTGGCTAGAAGTTTTATTTCTGAAAGATCTTTTCCAAAAACTAAACACTTTAAATTTGAGCCTTCAGGGAGTGGAAGAAAATATTATCACAATCACGGCAAAGCTTAAGGCATTTCAGTCAAAATTGCAACTTTGGATAGCCAAAACCAAAATTCATAAATTTGATTTCTTGCCAAGTGTCAACACATCAGACATAAAACACAAAATATCAAGTGAAATATTGATCACAAATATTCTCACATCATTTTCTAAATATTTCCCACCCATGGATTCAAAACAAGACGAGTGGTTGATAAATCCTTTTGCTAACTGTGCTCCTGATTCGTTCACAGTAGATAAAGAAAAACAGTTTATTGACATTAAAAATGATTTGGTTCTCAAATCATCTTTCTAAGGACTGAAATTGCCAAAATTCTGGATCTCTCTGAACAGTCAATATCGAGAATTGAGCATGAAAGCTTTTCGAGCATTGTTGCCTTTTGGATCTTCCTACCTCTGTGAATTAGGATGTTCATCATTAAACGAAATTAAATCCAAGTGAGTAACTTCAAATAATTGATGGGGAAATACGAGTATGTTTATCGAACATAGAACCGAGAATTACTCATATTTGTAGTTTAAAACAAGCTCACACTTCGGATTAAAATACTCCTTATTAAGTCTGTAATTTTTATTGGTTATTACCATATGACGTTTAAGGTTAGAAAGTAAATCGAAAATTGAGTTTTTTATATAAATATTTTTAATACATATGAATGTTTTGTAATCAAATAAATTTGTAGTTTTAAAATTATTTTATTTATATGAAATTATTTTTGTTTATAGTTTTTCTAATCTAAGAATACTTGAACTACAAATAAGTTTTGCGACTTACAAATTTTAAATTAAAAAAATTTAGAGACAAAGAAATTTTTTTGATATAAAATTTTACGGATAAGAAATATTACAACAAAAAAATTTTACAGCGAAGAATTTTAAGTCAAAAAAATTTAAACAGAATTAAGATTAAATAAAAAACTTTAAGAAGATAAAAATGTTACAGGAAATAACTTTATTGTTGGACGTATGGGAATTTTTATTTTCTTAATTTCTTATCCTAGTGATGTGACCTCCACGTTTAACTCCTAGGGATACCTTCCCGATACGCTGCACGATTTGGAATAACCATTGCGTACCCATGACCGAAACCATGTTGGTACTGTACGCAATAGCCGAATGCCATTCGAGCAGGAGAGCGCTATTACTAACACTAATCCCGAAGGACCTTCGCTTTCCCGGATTATTTGCTGCCGATGGAAGGACTTACGCTTCTTGCCTACCAGCTTACTTATGACCCCCTTTGTATTTATATTAACCGCGTCGAGATAATCGTGGGAATCTTTCATATCACATCACCAGGGTACAAATCCTATCTAACCATTCACCGTTATCTATTATCGTTACTCGCCTCTCTTAATCTTAAGATAATTAATTTAGACCCAATGGAAAGAAGAGAGAAAAAAAATATAAGTAGGTTGTATTAAAAATAATACACATTGATAGTCATATTTATAATGTACAGGTGAAAACGATGGTTCGTGAGGATAATCACCAGAGATAGGTTAAGGTAACCCGTTTTCAACTCAATCTTCCTCGGCGTCGATATCGGTAGGCAAGTACTTACGCTTTGCCGGCCGATATGGTGGGGGGTTGGCACTGTGGTTGCCCTCAATGCGAGTAGAGGGTCCGGCGACTTCTACTTGAGGAGAGATTTGAGGCACTTTGCCCGTGAGGACGGCGATGTCATTGCGATTCAATCGCAAGCGATCGAGAGCTTGGGAGACTCCGGGGGAGTCTGAGTCCTCATCCACTAGGTTTATATGGATTTGGTGAGTCAGCAGTGGGAAGGTTGCGGTAGGAGCGTACAGTACGTCCGGATCGAGCACGGAATCTCGAATTCCTTGTATGGGGGCGGCAGATTATTGATCCGGTACGGGCCTTCAAGTGGCTTCGTTTCCCGAAGGAGCTCCACTTCCCTGCGACGACGGTCGCGACGTCGTCGATTTCGATTGGGCCGCCGACGGGCCGAATTGGTACCATTTTCAGTCACTGAGGCTTGTGGTAGGTCGATTCGTGGAGGAACAGGAGTTGATGAGGTTGGTGGAAGTTCGGCGATCGGAAGGTGATGCTCCGGTATTATGTTCAGCTGTCGAGCCCGCACACTTCCTGGGATGTGGGTTCTAAGCTCTACGTCCGTAAACGCTTGGCGCAGAGACGTAGCCTGCTCTTTAATTAGCAGTCGTTGGCTGCGCGACTCCACTAATAGTTCGTCACGAGCTCTAGTCAATCTCTCTATCTTCCGACGCATGCCCTGGGTGACCTCTGGAGGGGACCAGGTACCTTTGATCCGTTCATATTTCGTCCGTAACGAGTTGTGCTTCGCCTCCAGTTCCTCGAGTCGCTGCCTGAGCGCAATAACTGACGGAGAAAGTCGGGGAATCCTTGCAAGACTATTCAATGATGGGTCGGTTCCAGAGTTCATATCCTAAACAGGAAGAGAAGAATTCAGGAAATGGAGTTTAATCAAAAGATGATAAAGGAAAATTGACGGGAAAATGGTGGAGGGATATTACGAGTTTCGCAAATGGTTAATTGGTTTTCAAATTTATCTTATATCTCATTGTGGCCTATCAACATCAGAGCTCCTATCCTCAGTTAAATTATCGGCTGAATAGGGTTACGTTTACTGTTCATTAGATCAGGGTTTTTCCACGAAATTACAGAGTAGCATTAATACTGTTGTTCGGTGCTTTCGATAAAGTTGAGTCATCGTACATTATACCATTGCTACTATTACGGCTATCTTTTACGAAGTTAAAATTAGTGATTCGTTATAGGGCGATATTGCTGTTATTATGATTTAACGTTATAACTAAGGGTGTTGGTGTTACTATCATTTATAATCCTTACTGGATTCAAATTAGTATAAATCGCTATAGAACCATCCTATTATTGTCACGGTTTAACATTATAATAAATTACGTTAATGTTCCCAATTTTATTAATTTCTATCGAATTAAAATTAATATAATTAATCAGAAAACGATTTTACTACTATTAAAGGCTATTACTCATGAACCCGAATTATTATTATGAATGGCCCAACAATGCTTATCGGGTCTCCTATTAGTTTAAAGACAGTCTAAGAAAGATATGCTGTGGGAATTTATCGTTTTCCTGAAATTGTACCTACGAAGGCGGAGCGTCTATAAAATGGATTTATCTTCTTATCCACCGTGCTAACCGTTCATACCGGTTCCCGTAAGATTCATATGCGAAGGAAACTTTCTACTGGTTCAAAAAACGGTTTCATTGTGCCTCTCCACATTGTGGAATGTACTTCGAAGCAGCGAAAGCTCCAACTATTATTTTATATGGTTTTGCGTCGCAGAACGAATAAACTTTGTGCGTCTTTATTTTAAATTTTAAATTTCATTTTCATGCGATAGTTTGGCTAGTTAGTTTTCGATGTCTATGCCTATCCCTGCTCCCCCGGTCGCCGTTTATTAGTTGGTTCGAGGTTTAAAAAGACGTTTCGAGATCATTTTATGATCTTACCTAATATCCCCTTAACTGAAATAACGCTCTTCCCGTGATTTTATTTCTACTCGCTCCGGCCACTTTTCAGCAGTCGCTTCGAGTTGTACAACGGCGCCCTGCGTGGAGGTCCTGTGCGTATTGCCAGACCCTACTGCGGACTGCCGAGGTGTCCACGAGGCATGACCCGCGAGCTCAACTAGGGGTCTTAACCCATCAGCCGGCACGAGATCCGTCCCATGAACTTCTATTCAAATGCATACGATATAATATTTTATGGGACTCGAACAAATAAATTACGTTTGTATAGATAGTAATTATTAAACGAAAAATATTAAGGCAGAGACATTATGACACCGTAAAAATTTAATAATAAAAACATTTTTACATTAACTTATGCAAAATTTTTCAATCTACTCATATTTTCAACTATCAAGCGTAAGAATTTTATTATTTTGTTTCATTTATATTTTATAAGTTAAAAATAATGAAATTCGTCACTGTATATATACTATGTTTGTGCGTGTGTGCGACCAATTGGCGATTTTCCGCCATTTTTAGGGCTTTTTAATTATTTTATTATTTTTAAACTATTTTTATTATTTTTTGTGTATTTTTCTCTACTTTTTAATATTTAATTTATATTATAGTTATTTTTTACTTTTATTACTATTTTCTTATAACATTATTTTTAGCCCTTATTATTTGTTTTTCTGGTCGCCGCTTCTGCCTATGTTTTTTCTAAAGCTTATTTTGCAAGGTTTTGGCAGTTTATTTTCTTTTTTCATGTGTCTCTCTCTGCAGCTGTCGGCTTTTTAGTAATTTTAATTAATTATTTGTTTTTATTTAATTTTGTTATATTTTTTAATTTGTTTTAATTAATATGTTTTTTATTGATTTTTAATATCTTCTTGTGGTGCGTGTTTATGTACAGTGACTTATTTCTTTACTTTTATTTTTTGTTTATATTTTTATTACTGATTTATTTTGTTTAAATTGCGGCTCTGAGCCCAACATTATGTAAAAGGATGATACTATTATTGACCAAAAAAAGGATGATACCATTTTGGACCAAAAACAGGATGATCCAAAATTTTTAACCAAAAAATCAGGGGAAGAAATTGGTGGGTTACAGGGTTTCGCATCTTGCTTAACTTTATGGCTACCCTAGTAACGCCATACAAAATGATGCTAACCGCCACTTGGCACCCGTTGCTAAGCAACGTTGGTAATGTGTTCAAGTGGTGGATTGCCCGCAAAAATTGAGTACCATGTGCTAGTACTATAGTTGCTCGGACAATCCTCGGGTTCACGAGCTGTCGATAGAAGACCTATGCTCGCTTTGCTCGGTCCCTCATGACTATTCAGGGTTAGTTCTTAATTGACTGTGGAAAACTGAGACGTAATAAGGTTACTTGTGACAATACTGACATGCAATTTCAAAAGAAACGACTCAACTAAGGCTAAAACTACTCTATTTGAATCAAATCACATGTGGAATATCTACTGTTTGATGTTTTGGAGTTGGGTTGCTCGACGTCGGGCACGCTCCTTGCGTCCCGGTCGACGATTGTTTGCTGGAGTGATGGATTGTTCCGTTACTTGGGTGCTCTTCTGCGGCATCTGGGATGGGGCGAAGATGAGCGGATAAGTGACCGCTTCACCCTCCCGGCATACTGCTAGGGCGACTTCGAGTCCCCGAATTTGAGTGCGCAGGTTCTGATTGAGCTGCCGCTCCTCTGTCCAGCCTTTCTGTGCCGCCGTGAGTCGGTGGTATACAGCTCTCATTTTTGTTGGATCAACCCATGTTGCTTTTATTTGTTGAGTCTCTCGAGTTAATTGAAGGATTTGGGCGAGTAACTCTGCGTTCGATTGTCTTGCCCGTTCCAGTTCCGCTTGTAGAAGTTGTAGGGATGACATTACTATAATAGAAGAGAGCGTTTAAATTTCTTATTGCCTCTATCAAATCAAATTTTATTTAGTTAAACAAATTGTATGGAACAAGTTTCTATGAGATTAAATAACAAACGAAAAAAACACTTAATATTTAGATCAATTTCTACAACACTTCGTCGTTACTATAGTTCTTCTTCAGGGAATTCTCTCTTTAAACTCCTCTTCAGAGCCGCCACCGTGTAGGGCCGTCGGGTATCGCGGACTGGGTGAGGTGGGTATGCCTCCGCGATGAGCCCGGCGCGGATGTCCTCCTCCACGTTCGTGAGGTACATCCGGGCTTTGACCACATTGAGGTCCACTTGCTCTTGTACTCTTTCCCAGAAGGTGAGGAGATTTCTGGCGTGATCATATATTTCTTCGGCCGGGTATTGTTGTCCGGCGAGTCCACAGGGATCGAATTCGAGACCCAACAATCGCCAAGTAGTCGGGTATGACCACCGGGGTGGAAGTTGTTCGATAGTCGCGGCAACTTTTGGTACCTCTCTTGGGTGTGGTGCACCTGCTGTTTGAACAGTAATTCGGTCGATGGGCATATCTAAATTATTATCGTTATCAAGTTCGATTAAGTCGTCTGCTTATAATAATACTCGACTAAACGATGATTATATTATTGCTCTTAGACTGATTAAACTCTACTAGCTTGGTTATTATTGCAACTTTTCGCGAACGACTAGGGCTATTTATCTGTAAGTTCCCGGTGTGATATATTCAGTCGGCTAGCTTTTCTCACGGTACTCCCATATGTCTCTTTTTACTGATGGTAATAATTAGAACACGTTAAGTGATATTCTAGTGCTATGCAAATTGGGTAAGTCGAAAATCCACGATCTATCAGGCATTAACGTTTGTTAAGTTAGGATTTGTCTAGTGGATGGAATTACTACTAATTAAGATTCATTTAAAATTTACTAAGTACTTAGTGATACTATCTGTTAAAAATCGATTTCAAAACTCAAAGGAACCGCGATGTTATCAGATATTGAGGTTGATTTAAGGTTTATCAAGTACCTACTGCTGTTTAAGATTAATTCCGAAACTTGTTAAATATCTAAAAGTTATATTAATTAACATGAAGTTACAATTTTCTAATATGTAATATAGATATTGATTAAACTAATTCTAAAATTCGCTATTCTATGATGCTGATATTTATTCGAAACAGAGTTAAAATTTACAGGTTGTATTTAATTTGATGATATTTAATTTAGTTACATCCTGTCAGGACGATGTTGGCGGAAACGTCAATCTCTTCGATCAAGCGGATGTTAAATTTATTCAATGTAGGTTTCCGGCTTCCGGTTGATTCTCTCAGATTAATTTAGTTATCGATCGGCTACTTCTATTATCGACTTAGTGCAATTTTCGGTTGTGAAATGCGCGTAGACTTTCTAATAATGAAACTCCTTATCAAACATCACTTCGACATTTATCATTTGATATATTTATTCGTCTAAGTTGGACTATATCGGATTTTAAGCACGTCGTAAGTTAATTTCTCATGTTTTTTTTTATTTTATTTCGTTTTTCTTTATTATTTCTGTCTAAAACGGGTGTCGGGATATTCATCAGATGTCGAGAAAATCTTTCTAAGCTAAATGATTACCGTCAAGTTAAATCTAATGCTATTTCGTTTCCTAATAAATTAATCTGTTCGCGTTTCTAATTCGGATCAGTTTCGATTTTATCCCTATATTTCGACAATGATATTAATTTGGATTTTTGTAACGATAATAGACTGTCAATTTTTATTCAGTAACGGATTGGTAATTATTTATTGGTCCATTTATTTTAGTTCTTCTAATCACGATTTCTTTATTTTAATCAGACTTTATTTTTATTTTGGTTAATGAATAATATTTTATACTCAATTTTATTCTGAATTATTAAAATTTTTTAAGCAAGGAATTAATTGATTTTAATCCATCTAATATTAGCAAATTAAACCAAAAGAAAGTTTCCGTTATTTAAGCAATGAGTTTTGAACTATTAATCAACGAATTATTTTATTATTATCGATCGTTTTCGACATTTAACCAAATGAGTGCTTTATTTTTAATTCGTAATTTTTCCTTTTATTTAATCAATGAATAATTTTTAGCAATTAACTAAACGATTACTTTATAATAAATCTTTAATTCCTAACGTTTTTCCTTTCATTTAATCGATGAAATTTTAGATTATTAATCAACAGATTATTTTATTCTTATCAATAGTTTTCAACATTTAACCAAATGATTACTTTGTTTTAATACTTTTCCTTTTCTTTAATCAATGAAAATTTGGATCTTTAATCAACAATTTATTTATTTTAATCAATAGTTTTCAGCATTTAATCAAATGATTACTTTGTTTTAATAATTTTCCTTTTATTTAATCAATGAAAATTTGGATTTTTAATCAACAAATTATTTTATTTTAATCAATAGTTTTCAGTATTTAATCAAATGATTTCTTTATTTTTAAATAATAAATATTTAATCCATTTTATTTCGCATATCAATAGTTTTAGCTATATCAACGATTTAATTTGTTTTATCCCCGTGTCCTTTCCCTTTAATAAGCCTTAGGCGCATTTTGTGTTCATATTATATTTACTGAGTGCCCACTGGACTACTCGGTGTGGTGATTTTAAGCCGTGTGTAGTATGAATTTAGGTCGATTTTACAGAATTGAGAAACGAGGAAGCAGCCGGAGACTTCTTCCTTATTTCTCTTTTCAGCTATAGGAATAAATATTGACGTTACGACCGCTGCGTTGCGCACGCTGAGTCTTCACGGGTGCATATCATTGGCGATCTTCCACGCTCTTACATGCATCTGCACTATGTTGATTTTACTATCTTGCGTGATGTGTCGGCTGTGGGCCGGAAAAATTTCGACATTAAAATTTATAAAAGCATATAAAATAAGTTAGATATATGTAGAACAATTTAGATATATTAATAATATTTATTAATTATAAAACAAATAAATTTACCCATTTTAACCATTCCATAAAAACATCAAATCATAATACAAAATGACATAAATACCTCTCTTCCCACGCCAACGCCGAGCAGAGCTCCATTGAGATGCAAGGACGTGACGTGGAAAGAGGGTTCCACCATAAATAATTCTCACCTAAAAATTGAATCCGACAATAGATTTAAAATCAAGTTTTGATTCAAAATGGTTCTAACAATTTTCAAAATATAGTTTAAAACAGTTTGAAAATGGTTCGTTTTCAAAAATGGTTAAGTTTAATGTGAAAATGGATCAGTATATATACCTAATTTTATGACGTGTAAAATTTGATGCAGTAAAACAAAATTCGACCTTGTTATTTTCTAGCAAATTCTATTATTTATTTTTATTATTTTTCGATTTATTTTTATAATTTTTTATTTAGAATCTTTATTGAATTATTGCTAATTCAAATTTTTCGATTTAAATTTCACTTTAATGAACTTTAATTGATTTTTTCAATTTCGTCGAATTTGTCGTGTTTTCTTGTTGTATTTGTGTAGGTATCGTGCGGATCTTGGTGCATTTTGTTATTATTTTATTTTATTTTTATGTTTATTAATTTATATTTAATTCTTTTATTTCTCAGATTTTATATGGTTTAATTGGTGTTTTTTCAGGTTTATTTTAAATTGCGTGTTGTATCTGCGTGTGTGTTTCTGATCCATTTAAACATTTTTCAAGGCCGTTTACGTTCTGGCCCAACAAAATTCAAACTAAACAAAATTAGCGAAAAAAAATTTTATGACAAAATAATTTTATAAAAAAAAATTTATATTCAATTTTGTGCTTAAGGGTCAAAATAATTTTTTTGGTGTGCCCCGCTTGAAAAAAATATTATATTTGGTGAGCCGTGTCGAAAAAAAGTTTGCGATACACTGATTTAGGTGAATAATAAAAGGTCGTTTTTTTAAATTTTAGGTTAATAAATATATTTTCTTTATTAATAATAGGAAAAAAATAATCATAATAATAATATTCTGCAGTGAGCATGCAGCTATATTTTGAAAATAATATTCATTTTTTATGATAATAATAATAATAATAATAATATTAATAATAATAATTTGCAGTGACATGCAGCTATTCACCCTAGAATTTGAAAATATTTCTTTAATCAATATCTATGTATAGGAATTATCATTTATTATACAAGTCTATAACATAAAGACCTCTATAAAAATGAATGATTTTCGAATATTGCAATAATGATGCAAAACAAGTGCATGAATAACAAAGCCATGACTAATACATTTGACTAGATAGGATTTATCATTTATTATTATACAAATCTTTATGTTATAGACTTGTATAATAATGAGATATAATAAGATATATTGTAAAATAACTATCTTATTTATATACAAGTTGTTTAATTTATTATTATTATTCTATCAGGTAAATTTTACCCAAAATACTGTATCACATCAAAGGGACATGGTGAAATATATCACACAAAAATGAAAAAATACGATGCCCATAGATTTAATTGCACCACGCATTTTATTTGCACTGTAAGCAAAACATCCCAGCCCATAAAATATAAAGCTTTTTATAAGTCACAAAGACCATTTAGAGTCATTTAAATTAAATAAAAAGGAGCTATTTCGTATCAGTAATCTAAAAAATAATGTAAATATTAATTAAATATTAATGTAAAAAAGTACAATTAAATATAAAATCAGGAAACCCCAAAGTAATATAAAAATATACAAAATACACCAAGAACCACACGAAATATACACAAAAATAGCATGAGAATTTGAATAAAAATCGACAATTTTTGAAAAAACAGAAAATTAGCGAATAAATGGAATAAAAATAAAATAATTTCGATTAAAGGAATACGATTAAAAAATTAAAGAAATAAATTGTCGATTTAATCAAACACTTAATAAAAATTAAAGAATAGATAACACAAATGAGCTCAAGGTCAAACTTGTTTTATCGCACAAAAAATAACACGCAAGGGTAGGGTCACAGAATATGTATATATATCGATATTTTGCAGAACTTATTCATTTTTTCCTGGCAAAATGCTCTAAGTGTTTTCGTTAGAAAAAATTAATTTCTTCAACAGAAGCATTAATTTTAATTAACTAATTTTGTTTAGAAAATACATCAAAGGTTTTGATTGATAAACTTGAAGAATTATTTCCGAATTTGAACAAATCTATAGTGTTGTGCTCCTGAAGTTGTAATGATAAAAATCTATGAAATAACAGGCGTAAATGTTACAGAACTAATTAATATGGATCATTCTATAATTTCATGTTGAGCCGATGTAGAAAATTGTGATTTTTGTAACAATTATATGTGGGATACTTGTTGGGATGATAGTTGTACATGTTTTGTTAATCTAGAAAAGTTAGAAACAAGTCATGCATTACTCACTGAATTGAGAAAAATGTATTTTTTCGGATGTGTGTCCTCTCAGGGCGATGTAATGCCTCCGCATTTTTTCAGAGAGGGCCTCAGGTTGAATTCAGGTAGCCAAGTCCTTGATAACAAAAGTAGTCAATGGTAGGCCGTATGTATGGCAACAAGATTCGGCCCTTTGCCACACCTTTGGGAAGTCAAAAATGGTTGTCTGAAAATTTTTACATCAGTCCAAATGTTTGGCCTACAAACTCCTCAGGCCTTAATCTTATGGATTATTTTGTATGGGGCGCAGTTGAAAAAGATACCAATTGCTATGCCAGTAATACAAAAGCCCAGTTAATGGATAAAATTAAGAGTTTTTGAGGCCCTTCCCAGGGAGACTGTATCATCAGATTGTTCCAGGTTCCGAAGCAGGATTGAAGCTGTGATCGATGCTAATGGTGGTTATTTTGAGTGAATTTTGTTGATAGTATTGTAATTTCTGTGCCTGTTTTTTTTCAATTCATTAAATTTAGTAGTTACGAAGATGATTTCCTTTTTACTTACGAAATTGTCAAATTTATCCAGAACACCTTGTATTTACATATGTTGGGCTTAGAGCCAAAATTAAAACAAAAATTATTACGAACAAACTATAAAACAAAAAGACAAAAATAAAAAATTAATGGAATATGGTTGTTACACATACCCAAGCACCGCAAGAAGAGATCAAAAATTAATAAAAAACATATTAATTAAAACAAATTAAAAACAACAAAAATTAAATAAAACAAATAATTAATTAAAATTCTCGAAAAGCGACAGCTACAGAAAGAAACATGAAAAATAAAATAAACTGCCAAAACCTTGCAAAATAAGGTTTAGAAAAAACACAGGCAGAAGAGGCGACCAGGAAATAAAATATTGGGGTTTAAAAATAATATCGTAAGAAAAAGAAAATAATAAAAATGAAACCAAATAACGAAATATTAATATAACTAAAAATAAAGAAAATTGTACAAAAAATTATAAAAATAATTTGAAATAATTAAAATAATCTAAAAACCCTTAAAATGGCGAAAAATCGCCTATTGGTCGCACACAAGCACGAAAATAGTATATAAGTAGCGATCAATTTCATTATTTTTAACACTTATACAACTTTTAAAAAACTTTTCAAACTCTTTATAACAAGCACTTTTATTCGAGTCAATTGAGTAAGGATCTTGTTATTTTTATTTTTTAGTTTATGTGTTAACGTAAACATTTTATTAAATGATGTTCGTAACAATTATAATGCTTCATGTGTTTTATATTAAATCAATTATATATTTTATCTATACCGAGGTACCCCTGTAAAATCATATTTATAATACGTATTGGAATAGCTCGCAGATGGGCAGATCGACGATCCGGCTGGAGGATTAAATTCCCTAGTTGCGAAAGCGGCTCGAGCTTATCTGCAATCTTGGTTTGTCCGCGACGGGGTCTGGCAAAATGGCACAGGACCCTCCCCGTTGGGCATCGTTAAACAACTTGCAACGGCTGATGGAAACGTCGGTCGAGGCAAGCAGAAAAATCTAAATTGCGGAAAATGCGACATCAGGTAGGGGCCATAGGAACAATCGTGTTACGATTGGTAGGAAAAGTTTTTATATGACCTCGGAATCATATGAGGGGCAGCACGGATAATATAATAAATGTGGAATCTTAGCATTATTTTTATAAACTGTTAAATTTAATTAATGAAATTTAATAACCATTACCTGATCGTACAAATTTTCTTTGGTGCAAGCGAGCATTCAGCCCATAACTCCTAATGTGTACGTGATTTAGCCGGAAAAATTGTTCGTCAGAATGACCTTAAAATCACAATACGCCTTAGACAGAAACAGAGCTACATCCGACTAAAAGTTGCTAAATATCCGAGTTTTTTCCCAAGGCGACCATCGAACCACGTTTTGAAAACTCTAAGGAGATAGTCACGAACCATTTACATATGACCATCGATAAATAGCAAACCATGAATCAAGATTGATCATTCATATTAGGTATCCAAGATCAAATTTTCGTATATCGAGAACATAACTTAAAATCCAATCGATTTTCCGGTATATGTCGACGATAAAGTTAGTCAACCATAACACTGAGCTATTTACGTGAAACCCGGAAATGAAATCGAATCAGCACCCGACACTAGCAAGAAGTTTGTTCGTCAAACTTGCTCGCCGCTATCCCTTACCAATCGCAATATTCGACTTGACCAGCATACCCCAGGAATTGACAAAATAAACATCCATCGTGTTGAACCTCGACCCAGATTTTCGCTAGTAATACGGTAAATAAGAACTGACCGGAATCTCTCTTGAACGGGTGAAATCTGCTATAATCATAGTCTTCGTTAAATTTAATTCAGAATAGCCGTATGGCTAAATCTGGTAGAAAATTAACATAAATAATTAAACTTAATCCTAAGTAGTAAAATAGTTAAATCTTATAGAAAAATATTGTAAATTATTAAAGTAAATTCTAAATGGTAATAACATTAAACCTTGTAGTAAAATATTATTATTCGTTAAATTCAATTTCAAATAGCAATATAATTAAATTTTATAGTGAAATATTGTTATTCGGAAAGTTTAATTCTAAATGGTAAAATGACTAAATTTTTAACAAAATATCAGAAGTCTTGCCGTATAATGAAAATTGCTTAGCACGACGAGATCTAGCCTTTGGGAGTTATGCAACATCACCTTAATAGGCGGGAACCGCGATGAAAACCCTAGGAAACTTCAACAGTATTAAGATACGTTAGACCCCAAAAATACCTACTAATCCAAATAAATCTACCGAGTATGACGCCGTCTAAAATACTGATTATAAACCCATGACATACTCATAAACCCTATAATATTCTATTTCTTTCCCTATTATAGAAAGCATTGAGACAAGTATAGACTCCAAAGTTACCAACGGTTCAAAATCTCACTATAATCTCTCCCAAATTAATATTATAATCTTCCAAAGTGATGCCTGGATTATCAAACCTACCTCGTATCCCACGACTGTCGCCTTCTGCGAAAGCTACACCTCAACGATTAGAAATCCTAGAAAGGGATTTTGCGACACTGAAAGAAAAATATCAAGGGGTAAAAAGTACCTGGAGTTCGCCTGAAACGACTAAGAGCCTATTCCAGAAGATATCGCGCCTATCTAGGGCTAAAGATGACCTGGTTATCGAGAACCGTGGACAGTGCATCACTATTGCAAAACAAAGCGCTGCCCTACGTAAAATATTCACGGAGAACGAGGTCCGAGCTCGTCTATCGAGTAGAAGTTGGGCTCGGGAAATCGATATTATTCCCGCCCAACGCCTCACCAATGATCTCGGATCAATACCACCAATTGTACTACATGCAAGCGCAACAACTGAAAATGAAACCAGTGCTCCGAGAAGACGGCCAAACCGGAACCGCCGACGTCGTGAGAGGCGTAGAGCGGAAGCAAACTTGTTACGAGCAAACGAGAGGATCCAAGGGCCGGCCCCAACGAGTGACAGACCTCCAGCATATACCGAGTTCGATTTCCCAACGGCTGATCCAGACATCCTTTACGCCTCGACAATAACAATAAATCAAGCACCGCCACAGGTGTATATTGATCTGGTAGCCGATGAAACAGAACTACCCGACATGAGTCGAGCCTTAGAGAGTCTCCTACTTACCCCGGAGAAATCGCCGTCCTGAAGGAAGAGGTGCCATCGACTGCCCGTCTCGAGGAACCCTCCACGTCAGCGCAAGAAGTAGTTAGCCCAAACTCGAGTAGTGGGATGTTTCACATCCAGCACATGTCACATCCAGCACAGTACCTCCTCCCCCCTGCTGAGAGAAAATTTTTCTAAGTCCAAAAGTCCAAAAAATTTTAAGACAAAGATAATGACTCATTCAAGGTCATTGGATGACTCATCATATTTTTTCAAGGTCGTTTAAACAAAGACCATGACTCATAATATATATATATTTAATTATTTTTTTTTAAATTATATTATTATTAAATTTAATTGTTTGTTATAATGAAGTGAATATTGTTTTAATCAAGTCAATAATATTATTTATTTATTTTTATTTATTTTATATACTTTAATTATTTGTTTTAATAAAGTCAATATTTTATTATTTATTTATTTTTAATTGTACTATTATTATTAAATTAAATTGTTTGTTTTAATGAAGTGAATTAAATAATTGTTTATTAATTTATTTTCACTTTATTATTTATTTAATATTATTATTATTATTTTAATTATTATTATTGTTGTAATTATTATTATTATTATTATATCAAGGTCATTCGATGAGTCAATATATTTTTTCAGGGTCATATAAAGTATGTCAAGGTTATTCAAATTTTTTCAAGGTTAGACTATTTTTAAACGTTTTTAAATTTAATTTTACTACTTATTTTGATAAGTAGTGTTTTAAATATTAATATTTATTATTATTAATAATATTATTATTATTTTTATTATTATTGTCAAGGTCATTGGATGAGTCATCTTTTTTCCCCAAGGTCATTGGATGAGTCATCATATTTTTTCGTGGTCATATAAAGTAGGTCAAGGTCATTCAAATTTCCACAAGGTCATAGTATTTTCAAACATTTTTAATTTTTATTTACTACTTATTTTTATACGTAGTGTTTTAAATATTATTATTTTATTATTATTATTTTTATTATTATTACTAAAATTATGATTTTTTTTCTGTAAGTTTTCATTATTATTATATAAAATAAATTTTCAACAAAGTATGGGATGCAGAGGTTATAAAATTATTTCAATATTGAATAGAAAAATGAATATATGTGTAAGTATATAATTTAATTAAAAATATTTTGTTCATATGAGGCTTGTACATGGTTTTCAATAGTTTTTCGAAGGTTTACTAAGATGATCCATAGTATGTAATGAATAGAAAAAGTTAGCGTGCGCAATGAACAAATGTATAGATAAAGTCGATATTTATTTATATATTTGAATAAATATGATATTCATTTTTATGGCTCAAATACGTGTGTGTAAAATCAGCGATACGGAACATAGAAAAGTTTTAATGATAATGTGTTATTTATGATACACGTATGTTTCATGGTTGAAATATTTGTGTGAATCATTTTAAAGGGTTTTCAATGGATTTTTCGAAGGTTTGCGATTGGGGTCCATAGTAGACAGGGATAGAACAATTGTAAATGTTTGTAAAAAGGTAAAGAAAAATTCTATATTTTTAAGAAAATATGTGCAAATAAATATCAAAACTAAGTATGACTCAAATGTGTATGTTAAACCAATGATATGTTACAGTGTTTATGGAAAATCTTTAATGATAATATGTGTTATTTTTTCAAAATTTATGAAATATTTATTTTATGGCTAATAATGTGTATGTGTTAAATCATAAAAATAGTTCAATATTTATGTAAAGTTTGAGATTGTTAAGAAAATGTATATAATTTATGATACACACGTGTTTTTGATTGAAATATGCATGTTTGTTTTACCGATATAAGAAACGTTATAGACAATTTTTAAGAAATTATACATAATTTCACATGGGGTCTTTATTGAAATATATGTTTGTGATTTACTGATGAAAGAAAAACTATGGACAATTTTTAAGAAAATACACGTAAATTATGGTTATCATGTGATTAGAATTTGACTAAAGTTGTGAGAAAGTTGTTAAATTTGAAATAAAACTGATTAATTTGTAAATAATGTTATTACTTTGAAGAAATTTTAAAATAAGACCTTCAGCAAATTAGTAAGAAAATAGTAGTTACTGAGTAATACTTATAAATTAACAAAGTTTTATAATTTTGACAAGTCTTGATAGATCTTTAATAAACTTTGTTAGTACTTTGAATAAAAATTAATGTATGTTATCAACTGCTCATAGCATTTAATCGTACAATTTCTCTTCATTCCTGGAAATAATCGTAAATATTTAAATTATTCAGAAAATTGTCAATAACAACATAAGTAATTGGTAACATAAATTTTTTAAATACTAATCAATTTTAGTTTTTAATTAAATTACAAATACAAAAATAAAATCAAATAAATACTTGAATACATGAATCGAACAATTTCTTAGAACTGAACACGTATCGTATATTTTATTCAGATTCCAATAATATCATTAGAATTAACCAAAATCTTATTGTTATATTTTGAAAACCGTTAAGTCAATGAAAATGTATCGATTTCACTAAGTATCCATCTTTTGACATTGATATCCAACCGAATAAATCATCTTAAAATAAATTCCTCCTCTTGACCTATCGTTTCCCCTTAAAATAAAATAAAATTTACTCTCAACCAATCATTTCTCTTTAATGACAATATTCCAAACTATATTCATTATTTTTTATAAAAATCATCGACTTATTTCGTTATTGAACCGAATAAATTTCTAGAAATTCCCTTAAAATAAAATTCATCTCTCCACCAATCAGTTCCCTTTAAAATATAATAAAATTTACTCTCAAACAATCATTTCTCTTTAAATGACAATATTTCCACTCTTAGCTATATTCATTATTTTCATAAAAACACCGATTTATATCGATATTCAACCAAATAAATTTCTTGAAATTCTCTTAAATAAAATTCATCTCTTGACCAATCATGTCCTTTTAAAATAACAAAATTCAACTGACACAACCTCTTAAAAATATCAACAAACCTGTTCTTATTCGATAATTTCCCCTAAAAAGATCATAACTTCTCTTCGTAACCAATCATTTCCCCCTAAAATAAAATAAAATTTAATCTTAACCAATTATTTCTTTTTAAATGACATTAATCCCAGCTATATTCATTATTTTCATAAAAAAAAAATCACCGACAATGATATTTAACCGAATAAATTTCTTGAAATCCTCTTAAAATAAAATTCATCTCGTGACCAATCCTTTCCCTTTAAAAGATCATAAATTTTCTTCTTAACCAATCATTTCTCTTTAAATGACAATATTTCTACTCTCTCAAAAGATTTACACACATATTAACACATTGTAATCTGATCACGTATTAATACGTGTTTAGCAAATTAATGCTAGAGAGCGTATCACGTATTTATACGTTTTTGATAGATTGTTAGTGGAGCGCGGGTCACGTTAAAATGAGGGTTCCAATATTTTTGAAGTTATCGCAATTTTTCTAGAGGTCTACGTTAGCGCGAAATTACGCGAAAAATCACCCGTTACCAGCACTAGTACGCCGCCGAAAACTGCCCGATCACAATGTGTTAATATCTATCTGAACAAATCCACCTAAAAATATTATAAACTCCTCCTCTATATTCTCCATTTAGAAAATATATACCCTTTGAACACAGATATTCAACCAACTCAACCCCTTAAAAATGTTCTTAATCGATTATTTCCCCTTAAAATATCATAAAATTTCCTCATAATAAATCATTTCCCTTGAAATGACAATTTCTCTCACGCGCCAACAATATACATATTTTTTGTAAAAACCTACAAGGTAAAATTTCTTTAGAAATCTATATTTAACCGAATAAGATCCTTAAAAATCCATCATTCGGATCATATTTACTATATGTATTCAACCAATCAAATTCACTTAAAATTATCATAAAAATCTGAATGTTACCAATAAAAATAAATTTTCTTTAAAGTATTACAAAATTGTTATCGATATCCAACATTTTCGGTTGAAAATCACCACAATTTGATTCTGGCAACAAATTGTATCAAATAAAAATTCATCAAAAATGACTAAAATCGAATAAAGTCTATGTTTCCCACATAAATTAAATTATTGTAAAATATATATCATGTTGTTCAAATAATTAAAATTAATCAGTAAATAAAGTATAATCCAATAAAAACTACCAGTCAACCCATAGAGATATATCAATAATTTTCATAAGTATACTGATAACCACACTGAGCATTCCCTTAAAAATATCTAAATTATACTACTTTTGTGATTGATATCCATGAAATCAATAAAATTGAAAATGAAAGTAATTATTGACCCCTTTTTTACACTGTAAAATAAATTAAAATCTTAGGTTTCACTAAAATATTTTTAAAAATTAACTGATTTTATCAACTATTTAAATAGAACATAAAACTATAGTTAAAATATCATTTACTATTCAAAATCTATCAGTCAAATTTGATTCTAATTCTTAAATAATTATCTTAAATAGATGTTTCATAAACATTTTGATCCTAAATTTAACTTTTATTTAAAATAATCCTAAAATCAAGTCAAATCTAATAAATTATCAAGAAATTAAGTGTTTCTAAAATTATAGATTTAACCTAATTTCTTCAATAATTTCATTAAAAACATAATCAAATCTAAATCCATTAAAATTCAAAAGAAAACCATAAAATTCACAAAGATGATTAAAATTTACTAAAATAAAATACCTCGTAAAACTAGATATCACTTAAATTATCATAAAATTTCCCTAAAAGCTCTAATTGATTTACATAGCCTAAAATTATTTTATTTTTATCCAGTACAACCTAATCTATTGAAAGATGTAATTTATTTAATTAAATTTTCATTGAAGTCAACAAATAGAATTTTAATTAGTAGAGATTATATTCTATAAAGAAAATTTTCAGTGAAGAAGTAATATTGGTGAGAGAGTACATTAAGTGACTAAAATCATTGAAATTACGGGGAAAAAGTGGGATAGTTAAAGATATCTACTAAATAGATGAAATATCAATTGATATATTAAACACTTACAAGGATAATATATTTTGAATGGAGAAAATATACATTGAAGAGGAAAATATTCATTGAAAAGAAAAATATTCGTTGAAGAGAAAAAACATTCATTGAATAAGGAAAGCATTAATTGAAGAGAGAAAATATTCATTAAAGAGGAAAGCAATCATTAAAGTGAGAAAATATGAATTGAAGCTAACAAATATTCAGTGAATCGAAAATTGCTTATAATAAATTAGATGGTAAATTTCTCAATGGTGAGATGAAATATCAATTAAATATTGGGAAATACTTTAAACGGAGTCAGAATTATTCACTGATCAACAAATATACTTAAAAGATGAAAATATTCACTGAAAATGAATTGTACTTTAAGAGTGGATGAATTACTATTATATTCAATTACAAAATATTAACAATTGAGTAGATTTCATTGGTGAATTATATTTAAATAGGGATATATATATTTTTTATGGACACTTATGGGCGGAAGAATAGTTATTAGGGACAAAAAATAGGTATATATACCGATGCATTTTCACATAAAGTTTAATCAAAAATCGTTTTTTGAAATCATTTAGCAGTTTTTTTAAAAATCTATTTTTAGGTGAGTGAGAGTTTTATTTGGAAACTCTCTCCACGTCGCGTCCTCGCAACCTCGGTAGAGCTCTGCTTGGGTGTCGGCGTGGGGAGAGTAGTATTTTTGTATGATTTTCGTTATGGACAAGTAATTTGTTGAATTGTTTTTAATATTAATAAAATATTTATAAAGCATAAAATCATTTTGTTTTCATTAATTATTCGTTTTTGTCGAAATTTTTCCGGCCCACAGCCAAAACACATTACAAGTCAGTAAAATCATACACATTATTCAGATTCGTTTAAGTGCGTGGAATATCGCCGATGATCTGTGCCCGTGAAGACTCGGCGTGCGGAACGCAGGGATCAGAACGTCAATATTTTCCCGTATAGAAGAAAGGAGAAATAAGGAAGGTGTTGGGCCAGAACGTAAGCGGCCTTGAAGAATGTTTAAATGGATCAGAAACATACATGCAAATACAACACGCAATTTAAATAAACCTATTAAAACACCAATTAAACTATATAAAATATGAGAAATAAGAGAATTAAATATAAATTAATAAACATAAAAATAAATTAAAATATCAACAAAACGCACCAACATTCGCACGATACCTACACAAATACAACAAGAAAACACAACAAATTCGACGAAATTGAAAAAATCAAGTAAAGTTCATTAAAGTGAAATTTAAATCGAAAAATTTGAATAAGCAATAATTCAATAAAATTCTAAATTCTAAAAATAAATCAAAAAATATCAAAATTAAAGAATAGAATTTGCTAGAAAATAACAAGGTCGAATTTTGTTTTACTACATCAAATTTCAAACACCAGAAAAATAGGTATATATACTGATCCATTTTCACATTAAATTTAGCCGTTTTTCGAAACAAAACCTAAAACCATTTTTAAAAATCGTTGTTCGAGACTGACCAGTTTTTTTAAAAATCTTAAAACATTTTTAGCACCATTTTGAAGATTGATTTACTTTCAGCACATTTAGGTGAGAAATATTTATGGATGGAACCCTCTTTCCACGTCACGTTCCTTGCATCTCAATGGAGCTCTGCTCGGCGTCGGCGTGGGGAGAGTGGTATTTATGTTATTTTATGATGATTTTTATGAATTTTGGAATGGTGAAAAGGGTAATTATGTTATTGTCATTTATAATTAATAAATATTATTTACATAAATCGTTTTATATGCTTTTATAAATTAAAATGTCGAAATTTTTCCGGCCCACAGCCAACACATAACGCAAGATAGTAAAATCTACATAGTACAGATGCATGTAAGTGCGTGGAAAACCGCCAATGATATGTACCCGTGAAGACTCAGCGTGCGCAACGCAGCGGTCGTAACGTCAATATTCATCCCTATAGCTGAATCGAGGAATAAGGAAGAAGTCTCTGGCTGCTTCCTCGTTTCTCGATTCTGTAAAATCGACCTAAAATCATACTACATACGGCTTAAAATCATCACACCGAGTAGTCCAGTGGGCACTCAATAAATATAATATGAACACAATGAGCGCCTAAGGCCTATTAAAGGGAAGGGTACTGGAATAATTTAAGATAAAATCGTTGATATAACCACGGCGAACTAAGGGTTTTAGATAAATTAGAAAAATCATTGGTATAATTAAATTGTTTTTATTTTTTTTTCCTAAATTTGTAGAAAGTATCAAATAAATAATTCAACGATTCAAATAAATTAAAATATGAATCAAATTAACTGTTTACTATAGATAAAGTAACAATTAAAGTATTTCATGACTTAAAGCTAGAGTAGTTATTACGTAATCAAATTATTATAACTTATTAACAGTAAAGTGGTTAAATTATTATAAATTTGTAATGAAAAGTAAGATGACGACAAATAACCCCTTGACCAGATTAGGACAATTTCGTTAAATTAACTTGAAGTAGAGATTGAATAAATGTAATTAGATTAGATTAATTCATTGATTAACTAGTGAGTAAAAGTAATTCGTGGTTTAGAGGATCCTAATCTATTGATTAGTAGTAGAGCAATTGCAAATAACCTCAATAGTTAAATTGGTATAATTCATTAAAATAAAGGTAAGGAATGATGTGTTTAAAATTATCTATTGATAAAACTAGAGTAATTAGAAATTGAAGTTATCGATTTCAAATAACGAAACGTGTATATAATTCATAAAGTTATCCTGAAGTCGTTGATTAATGTTACCAAAAGATGAGATAAAAATTGACTAGATGAATAACATAGAGCTAAAAACCGGTTAAAATCAAAAATGAGGTGAAACCCAAACAGTGATTTAATATAAAATGACCAGAAACTTTAAGTTCAATTAAAATAACAAGCAAAATTTATTGTAGATAGAAAAATCTAATCATGAGGTTGCATTAATGACGACATACATAAAAGGCTTACCGCCGACCCCGATAAATTCGAGCATAATCACAAATATGTCCCAGTAATTCCCGACGAAATGATAAACTAAAAATTCCAAATAGTCCGGATAAGAAAGCTTCAGATGTGCGAGATAAATTTCCCCGAAGCTCACCGTAAATTGCAAGTGTTTTTTTCCTCGAACATAACAATAATAACCTTCAAACGAGAGATAACATAAGAATCGCCGTAACAAAACTGATTAAACTGAAACGGATATCCCCACAATTAACGACGACATAATCAATATCAACAGGATATCACTTCCAATCCGAGATTTTCGACGTTGAGAAAATCACCGGATATCCTGCCGATCACTGCCGACAATAGTGAACTATAACGATCCATTCAATGGAAACGCACCGTTGCAATGGCAAACCACCGCCGATTCTTCTTGAGAGAGTTTATGGATATCATTTAAATTCAAGAATACAAATCATCATGTTATAGTCGACCTTCAACCTCACACTAAATAAAGATCGCGCAAATCAACTGATAATTAACTTAACACTCTCAATTCAACTGCTACCAACGATATTGGCAAATCCGATAACGATGTCCTAATACATTAAGCCGAGTGGACAGGTCACCTAAATTTTCTAGTCATCCTTAGATTAATTATGCTCAACATAAATCTGATACTCAAGCCATGATAGGTCTTGCCGATCCACGACCAAAATGTTAACCCAAGACATCACATAAAAACCAGTGTGCCGACTGATTGAAGAAGAACCCTCAATGTTAATCGACACCGCACTTAACAATAAGTACGCCAGTCCTTGAACCCGCATATGTAAACGCATTATGACCGATGTAGAGAAATTTCTCCTATTAATATTAATTTTCATGGCTTATTCCCTAATTGTTTCAGATCATGTCACTCAATCAGACAACTGTACAATCATCTGGCAAAAGGCACTCGAGAAAAACACCAAAGGCCGCAGACGCCATAGACGAACTCCGATCACAATGGCCTTACCCTATCCCTCGAAGGGCACTGGATCTGAATAACAACCTTTATGAACCCGAAAGACAACTGTACCCAGCTGCCGAGATATTTTCCAACGCACAGGACCTCCTCACCCAATGGGAGCGGGTGCAGGAGCGGGTGGACTTGCAAGTAGTCCAGGCAAGGATGTATCTTGCAAACGTGATGGAGGACATCCTTGCCGGGCGGATCGCAGTCGCCTATCCACACCGTCCAGTTCGAGACACCAGGCGACCATACACTGTAGAAGTCCTCAAGCGAAGCCTAGAGCGGTATTGCCCAGACAACTGAAATAACAGAGACACTTAATATAGTGATTGATTAATAATAGTTAGAAATTTGTGTGTTTTCTTCTCTCTCATATAACTGGAATTAACTCTTGATTTGTTTAATAAAATCAAAGATTACTCAACTTGACTAATCATAAATTGAAATTGCAATAATCCATTTAATTACAGTGATGTCCTCTCTAAGGATCCTACAGACCGAATTGGACCGTGCAAGACAAGCAAATGAGGAATTACTGGCCCAAGTTATTCAGTTGAACCGCGAAATCCAACAAATTAAAGCAACCTGGAAGGAGCCGGGGAAGGTAAAGGCATTATACCACCGTCTGACTGCAGCACAGAAAGGCTGGACAGAGGAGCGGCAGCTCAACCAGAGCCTGCATACGCAAATACGATGATTAGAAGTCGCTCTAGCAGTGTGTCGGGAGGGGGAAGCGGTAACGTACCCGCTCGTGTTCGCCCCGTCCCAGATGGTGCCAAAGAACCCTCAGTTAGCAGATTAACCTACTAATCAACCCGTAAATCGTCGGCCAGGACGCAAAGAGCGTGCCCGACGCAGAGCAGCCAATCCATCTCATTAACTCACGTTGAATCCCTACATGTGTTAATTTCAATAAATGTGTTGTAGTCAAATCATTTCTCATAATAAAGATACATAGGTGTCAATCGGAACGCTTACGACCATCTTTCCACCTTTAATCAGGAACACTCTTACGCATTGGACAGAGCTAAGGGAGCACAAGTCTTCTACCGACAGCTCGTGAACCCGAAGGTTGTCCGAGCAACTATAGTACTAGCCCATGGTACTCAATTTTTGCGGGCAATCCACCACTTGAACACATTACCAACGTTGCTTAGCAACGGGTGCCAAGTGGCGATCAGCATCATTTTGTATGGCGTTACTAGGGTAACCAGAACGATAAGCGAGATTCGAAACCCTGTAACCCACCAAAGGGGTCTTTTGGCTACTTCCTCGTTTCTCGATTTCTGTAAATTCGACCTAAATTAATCTACATACGGCTCAAAATCACTACACTGAGTAGTCCAGTGGGCACTCATTAAATATAATATGAACACAATGCGCCTAAGATCAATTAAAGGGAGGTAACGGGGAATAATAAAACGAAATCGTTGTTAAAAAATTTTGAATCAATTGTAGTTTAAATATGACTATAAATTCTAAGTCACAAAAGCGGAGTTAAATTAGTTATAAAATAGAATAGTTATCATGAACCCGCAATAATTTTCGAATAAATTATAGATCTAAGTAGCTATTGTGAACTTATGTACCTTGTTAATTAGAAACATAATAAATTTGAAATTAATATTCATGAAAAATTTAAAACCCCTTATCATTATAAACGAGTCATTAAAAATTTGCTAAGTAGGCGACATCCTATTGTTAAGCCCTAACATTATATCGAGTGTCAATGAAAGTTTCTTGAGTAAGCGTAGGGATAATGGGGGTTGTAAGCGCTCGTTAATGTAAATTACGGCTGGAAGTGCAGGAATACGACAGTATAGTGATGGAAAATTTTAAATTTTTCTTTGATAAAATAAAATAAAGGTCTCGTGGGCATAGAAGTCAACACAACTCACGGCTATTGATCTAAAACCAAACCAAAGGAGATTTAATAAAATAAAATTTAATAACCAAAAACTCTTGATATAATGTTCGATACAGCTGTGAAGTAAGAACTTAAAATATATAAAATTCCGAATAGGAAATCTAACGATTTAAATACCGTAGACACTTAAATGTTGATAAATGACAACCGACGCAGTACCGACACTCAATTATAAATAAAGCATGAACAGCAAATTTTCTGCTGAACTTCTTTGAAATAGATTTTTATTTCTTGGACAAGAATAGGGAAGCCAACAAGGGGCAGAGGACTCAACACCTTTAACAGATTCCAAGTAAATATCCCAAGTGCAAAGATCCCTTCGCAGAGATAGACACGTGCTGGTCATGCATCTTAATTTAAATCCAATAACAAGCAACACCCCAACCGATTTATTAGATACTAAAATAATAAATTTGGACTCCTAACTGAAAATACGCCATAAATAACCCAGATATTCCAGGATAGCACGAGGATTATTGTCGGTAGAGAGAGTAATCTGAATTAATCCAAAATTCCCGGTAAAAAGAATCCTTATGGTTACATAATATAACAGAAAATGATACCTAAAAATGAATCCAAATCAATAAGCTAATATAAGAACATAATACCCATACTCGTGGCAAATTCGCTTAACTACTCCCAAATAGCATGTCTTACCAAAGATAGCTGGACAAATTAGGGAAAATAGCTGGCATCAACGAGGTTGTGATTTCCTACCACCATAATAGATTTAATATCAAGGCCCTTAAGTTTCGCACCCACTCCAATGAGGACTACGTCTCGGATCATTAACCTGATAAATCAATAAAATAAGCATTACAAACAGAAAAGTATGCATACCGGATTCCACGTAAATCAGCATAGCCACCCATTATCGATGGCGGGAAATACATTCCTGGAACAACAAGAACCACAAATTGACGAAAAATTTAGCTCCCAACCCTACCAGAAATTAATAGAAATCCATTGGAGTACGAGTGTCTAAATCTGCATCAAATAATACACTAGAATCTAAATAAAATCGATAAACCAATAACAGAAATTTCATAAACACTCACCATAGATTTATTTTGATTGGTCAATGCGAAAATGATCAATATAAATCCAGTAAAGGCCAGAATAGATATAACTAACCTAAATAGCATGACTAACTCGGATTGCGAATATCGTTTTACGTGCTGCACACATTGTTATAGTTAAGACACCGTTGAGTGAAACTAATAGAAAATTCAACACATACCACACACCCCCTTAGTAAGTAGTGGAACCTCCCTGGCGAATGTGATAACGGCAACCAACAAATTTTTCTTCCCCAAACCATATATGGGAATAGACGGATCGATAATTCCAATAATCTTCCAAAAAATTTTCTAAATGCCTAACGAACTGATTATCGATGACGAAATGCCGACGAACAAGTCACCCGCTGAGGTCAGAACTATGGATTTAAGCTTAGGTAAACCAGGTAACTTTGTGTTATATTCTTGCTTAATTTTCCACTACGATAATAATAATGATTTCAAAATACCGTATATTTAATGGTGTTGAGGTCTCGATTTTAGTGAGTCTCAACTTGCACTGGTTACTTATATAAATCAGAAGACAAAGTCAAATATATGTATATACTTTATTTATAAATAAAATTTACCAAATATTCCAAGATTTAAATTCTTTCAAATAGATACAAACTGTTTTAAAGCAATTGATAAATAAAAATTGGGTGCGTGTTGTATAATTGTTAAAATGTATGTCGGTGCGTGTTATGTGAATGCGTGCAAAAATAATGTAGAGCGTTATCTGTTCGAATTTAAGATCTCAAAAAAGATTTCCTTTTTAAGATCACTTCTTTAGGTAAAATTTTAAGGGCAATTTGAATGAAAATTCTTCAGTATTTATACTGAAAAAAAATATGTATTTGCATAGTAAATTTATTTATTTTATTTTTTTTCCATGCGCATTTGCTTAAAATTTATTTGTTGAAAAAAAATTTATTTATTTAATCTGTTATATTTCAAAAATTATTTATTTATTTAATAAAATCTGTTTCCTGTTTCAAAGATTATTTGCTTAAAATTTATTTTAAAAATTTATTTATTTAATCTGTTATATTTCAAAAATTATTTATTTAATGAATTTATTTTATTTCTGTTTGTTAATTCAATTTATATTGTTAGAAGTAGTAAAACCCAAACCAAAGATTTAATTATAATAATACAGCGTAACCAAGATAAAAATTATAATAAAAATAAGAATTAATTGTTCCAATTCCACACAGGATAATAAAATAATAGGTCTACCCAAAAATAATAAAAACATATAAAAATTGATTGTTCAAATAACATATAAAAATTGATTGTTCAAATTAAAATATTCACATCAAATTGTTACGATTAATAATTGTCATTGTTTGATACACAAGGAATAGATTTGTCGAGGATAGATCGAATATTGATTTGTTCTGCTGGGATTAAGAGTTTGAATGATCTGCATATTAGGAATTGACATTGATTTTGGGATTCTGTATTTATTTGTTTTTTATGCCCGTTCCTCAGCATATATATTCACCCTGAACTTGCTAGGCCCCGCCTTGTAGTACTTGTTTAGGATAAATGTGGAGATGGGTCTACCCTCATCATCCAACATTCCTCCCTGGGCCGTTAAGATAATGTCCGCATTATCTTTCTCTGTCCGTACCATTTCCACTTCTATGTCTTGAATCATCATTTTCGTTCTCTTGAACCCTTTTCCCAATGCTAGGTTCAGAACATCTCCTTCATTAATTCTCCTTCCGAAGTGGTGGCACAAATCTCTTTCTGTAATTTTTTCTTTTTCTTTCTCTATGACGAAGTATGGCTCTTCTATTTCAATATCGGGTTCTGAGCCTAATTCTTCTGAGTCTTCTGTATCCATGGTATCTGTCTCGTTTGTTTCTTCTTCGCATGACAAATACTCGTCGTCTGAATCCATATCACATTCCATTTGTTTGGATGTTGTTGGCTCTTGCGGTTCCAGTTTAACTGTTTCCGTAAGTTTTTGTTTCTTGTTCTCTTTTATAAAGATGACTTCATCATCGCTGTCTCGCAATTCGTCTTCAAATGTTCTTCGGGTGCCATCTTTATTGAATTTTAATTCGATTTGGGAAGGTTCAATATACATGTCTTCTTCATTGTCTTTTTGGATCTGTGATAGTATTTGTTCCTTGTCATCATTATCCGAGTTCCGTTTGATGACTTCTTCCCATTGTTTTTCTACGATTACATATATCGCTTTTAATATTATTGTTGTCGATGCTGTGGAGAAGGGTTCGGGTTTTTCAAGAAGGTCATTGATTATTTTGTCTTTTTACCACTTCTTGTGATGGCTTATAATGTGGTACGCCAGGTTTGATAGCTTGATTTTGTGTGGGGCGACATTCTTCACAAATGAGCTCATGAAGTTATCTTCCGACATTTCTCGCACTCCCATTATGTTGTCTAGATCTAAGGTAAGTGCTTTCAATTTGCTCATAATATCGAATCCTATTATTATCTTTCCACATAATATTTTTTGAATGTCGATTAGGGCTTGATATTCATCTTCATTTCCCACGATATTTTCTCTGTTGGCCATTGTTTTTTTCGGGATAATAATGCATGATCTTTGTTCTTGGTGTGATTTTTTTATTCTATATGGCTATCCCTTTAGCGTTTCTGATGTTAACATCTACTGGCCTCATGTTATCATTTGAATCACACACCAGCTTTATGTCCACAAACATAATCAGATTTTGTTTCTCGGTGGCCGATAGTTCCTTGTGGGTGAATGATTTTTTTCCTCTGATGATTTCCCCGTACATTTGCAGTCTCGACGGTATTGTTGGTAATAGCCGAAATGGGTTTGGGATTGTTGGAACGTACAGTACTTCTATTGCGATGACACAGGGTAGATTGTTCATCTGTACTGTTAATTCATTGAAATCATTTGGGACGCTTCTGTCGGTTTTTATTGTTTTGATAACCGCTGTGCACATACTTGTCGTTATGAGGGGTATCTTTTGTTGACATATTGAGACTTCTGTTCTCGTCATGTGGAATAATATCCGATGTGGAACTCTTTTCCCTCGTTTTGCTGCATCATCTGCGTTCGGGAATCTGTCGTATGCACCAATGAGCTCATGCAGTTTAACTCTTCGAGCCTCATTAAACTTTATTAGGTGTAATTCCCTTTCTTCTAGTTCCACTTTCATTTCGTTGGGAATACATACTTGGTTTGGGAAGCTGCGGACAGTAATAGGGGTTCCATCTGAACATATCTTATTTTGCAAGTTCTTGTAAAAACTGCCATAATGTTTGTTTATCAGGCAATAGTATTGCACTTTTTGGGATCTGGATTGCATTGTCAACTGGGATTGATTAGATTGATTGTTTTGTTTGAATTGCTTTGCTTGGTGATTGGGTTGTATTGTCAACTGGGATTGATTAGATTGATTGTTTTGTTTGAATTGCTTTGCTTGGTGATATTGGTTGAGTTTGGATTGTATGTTTGGATTGGTTCTCTTTCTAAAAATAAAATATAAATATACATATTTGGTGCGCATTTGAGGTTTTTCCTTATACGCGTTTTTATATAAATATATAAATTTTACTAATATTATTGACCATACTATTTTATATTGTTGATTATTGATTTTATTAAACGAGAGTAGATATTGTATATTGACCTGGTACATATTTATCCAAGTGAAAATGCCCTGGTACACTTCTGACCAGTCGGTGCCGATACCGCTGCCTTTTCCACTTGTACTTTTTGTAGATTTGTACACTACTAACTATTGCTAATATCGCTATTGCTAAAATGCTGGCTGATATTACATAAAAAGGCCATAGTGGTTTTAGTGTCTGTTTTTGAAATGCTTGTAGTTCGTTCCAACTTTTTATTACAATGGGTTTTCCCGTAGGTAATTTAATTAACTTTTCTTTACGTTGGATTGGTATTCTATAGGTTTTCGTTATTACTTCATCTATTATGGTTTGAGTTATTGTTTTCGGGGTTGTTATATTCATGTTTGGGCTTGAATTAGTTTGTATTATTACCGGTGTTGTATTTATGATTACTTTCTTTGTCATTTTGCGTTTTTTTGTCTGCGTGGTTTTTACCCTTTTACATTGTATTTGTGATGTATCGTAGTCTGTATCCCATTGAGCACATAGAGCGTATTGAGTGTTGGGTTCTAAGTTAATAAATTTAGCGTTATCTCCCCTTTCGAACTCATTAGTGGTTTTTTTCTCTCTTTTTTCCATAAATTTTGGTTTGATATTTGTTGATTTTAAGTATAAATCTCTTATTGGCTTTTTATTTAGATTGAATACGTTAATTTCGTGAGGTGAAATATTTATTAAAATGTCTCTATCTCCCATAAACTCGGTTTTGTACTTTTCTTTAACATTAGTTGTATTAATTATTCCTATGATTGTTAAGAAGATTGCTGACATCATTAACCCTTTCTGGGATCGTAAATTATATCTATGTGTGGGTCCCTCCACTATTTCTGATTCTGCCAATTTGCACCTGTTTACATGCACTACTATGGGATCCTCATTTTTATGTTTTTGTATATGTAAGTTTTCGTTGATTACTTTAACTACTTCATATGGACCTTTAAATGGTCTTGCTAATTTTGTCGTTTTGCCTTTTCCCACTTGTGGAGACATAAGTCTAACCTTATCTCCCACTTTAAAAGTATGGGGTTTACTTGTTCTATCGTAGTCATCCTTATATTGCTCTTGTCTAAATTTGACTTTTAAGTTAGCTACCTTATATACTTCTTGCATTCGCTCTTGCATCAAGGTTACGTAATCTGGTGCGTCTAAATATTGTGATACTCGTGGTTCAAAAACTGTATCGATGGGTGTTGCAGGTTCTCTTAAAAACATTAGGAAATATGGTGAATACCCTGTTGTCTCGTTGGGTGTGATATTATGGATGTATGTGCATTGACTTACGTATTCATCCCAATCATTTTGATTTTTTCCCACAAAAACCGCTAATCTACTGAGAAGTGTACCGTTAAATCTTTCTACTAATCCGTCAGTTTGAGGGTGATAAGCTGTTGTATTAATTTTATGTATGTTAAATATATTAGCTACCCTTTTGATTATTTCACTCATGAAATTTGCTCCCTTATCAGTTAATAGTTTTCTAGGTGTGCCGATTTTAAAAATAATTTTTTCTACAAGTAGTTTGGCTACTGTTTCTGCTGTCTCATCTTTGGTTGGAAATGCCTCTGCCCATTTAGTAAAATAGTCGCTAAAAACTAATATTTGTTTGTTTCCATTAATAGTGGTAGGTAGTTTACATAAAAAATCCATAGCACATAGCTCCATTGGCGATGTTGTAGCTGGTATTGGGTGTAAGGGCGCTTTAGTCTTTGTCCCCGTATTTTTTCTAGTTGCGCATATTGTGCATGCATTACACCATCTTTTAACATCTTTTTTTAAGTTATCCCAATAATATTTTTGTAATAATCTGCTTGCTGTTTTTCTGCTTGATAAATGACCCCCTAGAGCACCATCATGATATTGTAACAAAAGAATTTGCCTTAATTTTTGTGGAACTACTATTAATTGTTTTCCACTAAAGTCTTCGATAACAACTAACTTTTTTGCAATCTTATATTTTTGGTTTGTCCCTTTTCTAATTTCCTCTCTAATTTTAGAAATTTCCATATCTTTATTTTGTTCTTCTTGTATGTCTATGGGCTTTTCTGTCACTAAGGCAAAAACTTCTAATGCTCCTAGCTCAGGAATGCGTGATAGTGCATCTGCATTTTTGTTTATCCTACCTGGTTTATAAATAATTTTGATATGCATGTCTTGTATTTTCATTGCCCATTTTAAGAGTCTACTTGATGTATCTTTATGTTTCCAAAGGCCTTCTAATGGTTTATGATCTGTTCTTATCACAACTTCTGTTCCATATATGTATGGCTTAAACTGTTTTAATGCAAATACTATGGCATAGCATTCTTTTTCTATGGTTGAGTATCTAAGTTGTGCTCCTTTTAATGTTTTGCTTGCATATGCTATTACGTAATCTTTACCCTTTTCTTCTTCTTGTCCTAAGACTGCCCCTACGGCTTTCCCGCTGGCGTCCGTCATGACGATAAATTGTTTCTTAAAGTCTGGGTATCGTAATATTGGTGCTGTTATTAATTTCTCTTTTAACTGGTCAAATGCCTTTTGATGTTCGATTGTCCATTTCTTTTGTGGTTTATTGATCTTATCATTTATTGTCTGCACTATTAATACTCCTTTACTCTCTCCTTTTGTTTTAACTCCTTTTGTTAGTTCTATCATGGGTGCTGCTATTTTTGCATAATCTTGTATAAATTTACGGTAATACCCGGTTAATCCCAAAAATCCTTGTACTTGTTGCAACGTTGTTGGGACTGGGAAATTTTTAACAACTTCAATTTTATCTGGGTTAGGTGTTATACCCTCTACCGTGACTATGTGGCCTAAAAATAGCGCTGATGGCTCTGCCCATTTACATTTTGTCGGTTTGATTTTAATCCTTGCCTTTTTTAGTCTTTGTAACACATTTGCTATATCTTTTAAATGTTCCTCAAAAGTTTTTGATGCAATTAGTATATCATCCATATATACTGCGCAATGTTGTACATCTACTAATATTGTATTCATTAGGCGCTGGAATGTTTCGGGTGCATTAGTTAATCCAAAAGGTAGTCTCGTGTATTCATACAATCCGTCTTCAATGACAAAGGCGGTTTTTTCCGCATCCCCCTCTTCCATTTGAATTTGCATATACCCCTTATTTGCGTCTATGACTGTAAAATACTTAGTATCTCTTAGTTTATCATATTGCTCTTGTGCTTTCGGAAATGGGTATGAATCTTTAATTGTTACATCATTTAATTTACGGTAGTCAATGCACATTCTAATTTCACCATCTTTTTTCCTAACTGGTACAATGGGTGATGCCCATTGTGAAAAACTTTGTTTTATTACGCCCGCCTCTTTTAACTCTTTTATTTGTCGCTTTATCTCTTCCCTTAATTTATAAGGTACCCCATAAGGCCGTTGTTTTATTGGTCTGGCGGTTCCCAGTATCGATTACGTGTTTAATGATGTCAGTATCACCCAAATCAAACTCATGTTTTGCAAATACGTCACTATATTCATCAAGTAAAGTTTGTAATTGAAATTGTTGGGTTTCATTTAAATAATTATTATTAATTTTTACTTTATCATAAAATTTAACGTTTTTTGTCTTACTCAGTTCGACCACTTGTTCACTGTTACCTCTCATCACCATCGTTTCACTCATTTCAAATGTTTGCTCTAATTCACCTTTGAACAACTTTCCCAATCTTGTTCCTTTGTGAATTTTCACATTGCTTCTTTCGTAATTAGCAATTCTAATTGGAATTATTCCGTTTTTTGGTATGACGCACTCGTCGGTTAGCATTATATTTTGATTTTTTGTAATTGACTTATCCGGCTCAAAAATAAAAGTGTCCTCACTTTTGACGTTAACTTTTATTGGAATTATATGATCACAGTGATATTCTAATTCGAAGGCTTCCAATGCTACTACTTCCGCAAATCGTGATTCCTGATAGTTTGCTTTCCGTTTGATTGCACCATCAGTTAAGTCGATGACGCAGTTATCTAACTTGCGAAGGATATCTATCCCTAGGATGCATTTACTTCTGCATTCAGTCATTACTTTGAATACATGATTAACTGTTCTACTCGGAAAATGAACAGTGAGCTCAATATCTCCTCTCACTTGCATAGTATGCGATGACATAGATATTATCGTATCATTTGTGCTTTTTATATCTTTTTTTCGATTTTCTGATAACTGATCCTCCCTTATCATGGAGGCTGCTGCTCCGGTATCTACTAGTGCTTTGATGATTATATTATCGATTGATACTTGGATGCTTGGTCTGGCTTCATTGAGTTCTCGTAATATCTCATTTGCTTCAATGCCGTAACATCCATAGGTCTTTCTTGTTACGCAATGACAGTTTGTTATTTTGTTATCCAGATTATTACTCAATTCTCTCAGTTGTTGGTTTTGACTGTCGTACAATCCCCCTTGTGGTTGCTCTACATTTTCAGTTCCACTTGGATTATCATCATTTTTATCGTTTTCCATCAATTGTTCCTCTTCTACTCGCCGGTTTTTAATTAATCGTATTTCTTTGTCGTGTTTTGCTGTTATCAGATATTTTGCGACGAAGGGGCATAAACATGCCAACATTTTATATGAGTTGCCAAATACTTGTCGAAGTTGTCGTAATGATACTAATGATGAACAGATCATTTTGAGTAACGCCACTGTATAATATATTCCCAGTATCGTTGAGAACATATTTCCCAAAACTGCAAAATATCCCCATATGCTATACAATACTTTGTATACTACCTTTTTGAAGTGTTCCTTTGATAATAACACGTCAAAATTATAATCACCACCGTGGCTACCCTCGATGACTTTACTCACCATTATTGATAATATTTTCTCTTTCTCGTTAGGAAACAACATGTGCTTTCTTGCACTTTCTATAGCATCTCGCGTGTACATACCATTGTTATTCATATCATTTATCTCTTGAAATTCTAACTTTTTCTCAAGTTCTGTTAATTCTAGTTTAATCGGTTTGGTTGCTTCTTTTCTATCAGACATTGTAATCCACATTTCATCGTTTAGCTGGTATAATGGATCAAGCAAATTGGTACATTTATCGATTTTCCTTGGAATGTAAGTTTTATCCGTTAGTATTCTGGTTATAGGCTGTAAATACACTGTTTCTCCTTTATAAATAACGGGTAATTCGTTGGTACATTGGTTATTTGTTGCTAGTGATACACTGACCGGTTTGCATTGAAAAGTCTGCAACACTTCTCCTACTACCCTCGCAAAAGTTCCTTTTTCCGCAAACAGTATTGGTGCCATTAAATCTGGGTTTGTAACCGCTACAGCCATTTTTGTTCTCAATATCTCTCTATTGAGTTTACAATCGTTAGTAATTGTTGCTTGGTATACTTTGTCTAGTTGAACTAGTTGATGATGATAGAAGTAATCAATTTTATTATTGAAATACGAAGATAGTTTGACATCAAATTTATCGATTTTCAATTTTGCGTCTTTAATTTCATTGCTACTGATATAGATACCTTCATAATTAGTCTTTACAACTGCTTTTCCGCATTTGATAGTTTCTCCTTTTTCTACAAATCTCATGGCTTCTGTCTCTGATTCTGCCATATATATTGTTGGGGTATCCTTTTCTTGTACGATTACTGTTTTCCTTTTTTGATCTTTTATTCTTTTTGATTCTGCATCGGTGAACTGTTTTCCTCTGATTGTTCGGAATTTTAGTGACTTCAATTTTGTTAATTGGCATTCATATTTATCTATTTTATACACGATCATCGATTCACCCGTGTCACAACTAGATTCATCAAGCGTACAGAACTTATGTGTCATCATTTTCTTTGATGAACTATCAAATGATGCTTTAAATTTTCTCAATTCAACATAATATTGTCTCCGGACCACAATGTTATCTGCAATTTGACCCCATATTTTATACTTTCCTCCCATACAGTATCCGCCGGTTGATGACCATCCAACCACATTTATTAATTGTTTTACTCTCGCTCCCACTTGAGCCTTTAATTCTATTCCATCTGTTGTTTTAATCTTTTTCGTTTTAAATGCCTCTTCACACTCGCTTGGTGTTATTATTAATGCTTCTGGCGCCCAAGTGGGGGTTAATATTGTTCTTGCCACTTGATTACATACAAAACTTTCCTCTGAAAACTTGATTATACACTCCTTTGCATCTGTGTGTATAAAGTCAGATTCTTGATACACATGAAAAATCTTGGGTTCGGTTATGATTAATTTTGTTGGATTCGCTTCTGGACAATTTTCCACATCTAATAATGAATACTTTTGCCCCCATTTTGGGTTCTGACAATCATATGCTATAATCGCATTACTTCCTTTGATTAAGTCTAATAATAGTGTTATTATTACTATTATTATTGAGATACTTGATTTTCCTTCACTTTTATTTGGCTTTTTCGTTGTTTTGTTCACAAGATTTTTTACGATTTCTTCGGTATCATCATTTTCTATCGTTTCGCTTTTACTTGTTTGTAATGTTTCATCATACATTATTTTCCAACCTCCTTTCAGTTTTATCCATGGCATCACATCAACCTTTAATCTCTGATATACTATTTTAGCTACCTCATTTATTTTCTCCTTTGGATTTGATCTTAAGAGCTTTTTGTATCTCGCAATTAGATACGCCATTGCCGTAATTACTTTATCTCTATTTATACCAGTTGTGAAGAGTATCCTTAAAACCACTTCCTCATTTACATCTTCTGCGCTCAACTCTCTGACCTCTTTTTCCGTTAATCTGATTTTTTGTATCATATTTTCGATTAACACTGATGGTTTTGTTTCTGGATATAGTTTTGAGTTCATTGCTTTTAGAAGTTCAATTATCATGATTAAATCGTTATTATCATCTGCTACTTTTGGATTTTCATGTCTCTTTTTATTTGCTATTTCTCTCAAACGCTCTGCAGCTTTTCGATCATCTGATTTCTCTACTATTTCTGACTTTCGAGGTCGTCCTCTACCTCGCTTCATTGTTTCAGCATCTTGCATTATTGCCTGTTTGGAGATCTTTTCTATTGTCCCTTGCAAATTACCATATTTATTATCCAGTGGTTGAAAAACTATTTCTTTTTCAAGTGGTGACTTTGCACTCCCTTCGGATGGTTGATCCCACATTTTAAACAGCATATCGTAATCATTTTCCTCATTCAGTTCGACCGAAGGTGTTGCTAATCTTGGGCTAGTTTCTCTATTTATTACTGCCGATATAGTATTCTCATCTATTGTATTCACTCCATAGTCAATTAGATATTCGCCATCTTTCAACTCAATATCGTTAAAATATAATTTTATTTCATCGTTTGGCTCTATTTTTCGAGGCCATTTATCTCTTGCTAATTGTCGTATTTTGTTTACCATTGTACACACATGGACCTCTGTTTTCGATAATACCATCTGAAGAAAGTATTCGTCTTTAGTATCTAATGTTATTTTTAAAGGTTCATAAAATTTTGGACTTTTTCTCACAAATTCTCCATAACTTTTAATCATCTCTTTTAACTCTATCTCTAATTCAAATACTCGCGTTTCTCTTTGTCTCATTACCATTAATGGGATTAAATTAGTTAAATGTTCAGGATCAATTCTACTTATTTGAACTTTATTTATCACTCTCAATGTTTCATTGTCATCATAAGGTCGTTTTTTCAAAACTGCTTTTAATTCCTCTTTCATTTTTATTTGCCTCTCAGTTTCCTCATTATCAATATCAACTTCATTTATAAAACACTCATACTCATTAAGTGATATCTCCGACTTTCTCTCCATGAGTCGGTTATATTGAATTTTAAACTCTTTCAATTCCTCTCTCAAAGTATTTATTTCATTATTCGTATTAGTAATTTCTACTCCATTTATTTGTTTCACTTCTGGTTCACTTTTAAATTTTACTCTATTTGGTGACTCACTTCGCTGATTAGTACATACTTTTGCCAAATGGCCATATCTCTGGCAGTTGTAACATTTGATTTGTCCGTTGAAATTCACTTTATCTCTTCCATCATTATTATATGGGCTTGCTCGTCTTTCTCGATATTGATTTTGTCTATACGGACTCGATTGTCTGCCTCTTGAGCTATTTCTATTATTTCTATTATCATACTGGCGGTATTCAGAGCGATTATCTCTATTATTCCCAAAACAATTGTCTCCATTACTTTTGTTATAACGATTATCTCTAAAACTATTTCTGTTATAGTCAAAACGACTGTCTCTATTAAAATAGCGATTGCTTCTATACGAATTATTTCTGTTATAGTCAGAACGACTGTCTTTATTATCATCTCTAAATCGATTTTGATTCTGTTCTGTAAAATTTAATGCGTCAAATCTTTTCCTGTTTTCAGGTGATTGACTTCTACTCGAATTCGGACTATTTTTTCGTCTATTTTTTACAAAATTTAGATATAATTGTTTCATTTCTTCCCATGGAACATCATCATCGTTTTCCAACTTAGGTTTCGCCATCGTTGGCCTTTGAATCTCAACTGCATCTATAGATGCATTGAATCGATCTCTCTGTATTGCCTCTACTCTTTTCGCTTTATGAACTAATTCATTTAAATCTCTGTATTCAACCATTATTAATGCTTTATATAAATATTCTGGATTCCATTCCAAAACTGGTCCTCAATTAATTTCGGTGTGTGCTCTCCGGCACCAAATGCCTTTTTTGCTAACTCTGTTATCGTATACACGTATTCTCCAACTGATTCTCTAGATCCTTGATATCGATTTCTAAATTTTGTACATTTATTTTTTGTAAATCGCTGTCAATTACTATCTCTGCTCTCAAATTTTCAATAAGTTGATCAAAACTGTTTCCTCTACACTCTAAATTATTATATGCCTGTAACGCATATCCTTTTAAATACAACGGAATTCTCCTCTTTAATTCATCAGGTGTCCAACCACAAGCGTCTGCATACTGAGTGATTTCAGTGAAAAAATCGTCGAACTTTTCAGGCTCTCCTCTATAAGGTTCAATTGGTAAAATTTTAATAAAGTTATTATTATTTTGATTATTATTCATTCTATATACGATTCTATTTCTCAAATTATAAATTATTTCAGGTTGATTATCTAATTTTTAGATTACAAAATTATGATTTTAATTTATGGTCAATAATATTATTTAGTATAAATATATTTTCCCGATATATTCTACACTAACCCTCTGATCGCAATTCCTATCCCCCAAATTGTTGATAACAATAATTGATTTTAAAGTCCCGGTTCGCGGCACCAAATGTTGAGGTCTCGATTTTAGTGAGTCTCAACTTGCACTGGTTACTTATATAAATCAGAAGACAAAGTCAAATATATGTATATACTTTATTTATAAATAAAATTTACCAAATATTCCAAGATTTAAATTCTTTCAAATAGATACAAACTGTTTTAAAGCAATTGATAAATAAAAATTGGGTGCGTGTTGTATAATTGTTAAAATGTATGTCGGTGCGTGTTATGTGAATGCGTGCAAAAATAATGTAGAACGTTATCTGTTCGAATTTAAGATCTCAAAAAAGATTTCCTTTTTAAGATCACTTCTTTAGGTAAAATTTTAAGGGCAATTTGAATGAAAATTCTTCAGTATTTATACTGAAAAAAAATATGTATTTGCATAGTAAATTTATTTATTTTATTTTTTTTCCATGCGCATTTGCTTAAAATTTATTTGTTGAAAAAAAATTTATTTATTTAATCTGTTATATTTCAAAAATTATTTATTTATTTAATAAAATCTGTTTCCTGTTTCAAAGATTATTTGCTTAAAATTTATTTTAAAAATTTATTTATTTAATCTGTTATATTTCAAAAATTATTTATTTAATGAATTTATTTTATTTCTGTTTGTTAATTCAATTTATATTGTTAGAAGTAGTAAAACCCAAACCAAAGATTTAATTATAATAATACAGCGTAACCAAGATAAAAATTATAATAAAAATAAGAATTAATTGTTCCAATTCCACACAGGATAATAAAATAATAGGTCTACCCAAAAATAATAAAAACATATAAAAATTGATTGTTCAAATAACATATAAAAATTGATTGTTCAAATTAAAATATTCACATCAAATTGTTACGATTAATAATTGTCATTGTTTGATACACAAGGAATAGATTTGTCGAGGATAGATCGAATATTGATTTGTTCTGCTGGGATTAAGAGTTTGAATGATCTGCATATTAGGAATTGACATTGATTTTGGGATTCTGTATTTATTTGTTTTTTATGCCCGTTCCTCAGCATATATATTCACCCTGAACTTGCTAGGCCCCGCCTTGTAGTACTTGTTTAGGATAAATGTGGAGATGGGTCTACCCTCATCATCCAACAATAGTTGTCTTTTAAGTGTTCATTCAATAAATATCCTTACCATAGGAATTGAATACGACGATATTTTAACAATTCTAGGATTTACAGAAATTAGTAATTAGTGGAGAAGAGTTCCGTGTATGCCACATGCCACATGAATACTAGATTGAGAATGACTGCAAACCATCGAAAGTATAAGTTTAACGAAAATATATAATTCTAAGTCCTGTTATAAAAATGTAATTATTTGTCTTTAAAGAATTGATATTTTAACCATAATTTTTCAAATGATTTTTAGTTAAATGATTTTTATAGGATTGATAGTTAACCATAATTTTTATAGGATTGATGGTTAACATATCATTTCTTTCAAACGGTTTTAAGAAAAATGATATTCAGTTATAGTTTTCCCAAATGATTTTAGATTTAATATAATTTTCCTAAATGATTGGTCTCTAATTTTACTCACGTATACAGATATACACCTATACATTAAAAAATTATTGAAACGCCAGTAGGAGGTCGCTCAGCATGCTTCGCTTCCAGGATTCAATTAGGCACCTTGAAATGAAGCGGTATATTTTATGGAAATGTATAAATTCTTTTTTACCCACAAATAAGTCGACGGGTAGTATACATTATTGTTTACTTATGTTTGTTTTTGCCATAAAAACTGTTAGATTCAAAATAAATGTATAGTGATACTAACGGATCTTCCTTATTCAGAGAGATCCGGTTCGATGGCCTATATCCCGACCCACGTTGCAGATCGGCGGAGGTGGGTATGGGAACAATTCCGACAGGAGAGATGCCCCGAGTTTCCCCGACCGGAGCCCCAACAACTCAACGGGCAATCGGTGAAGAGTGACTACAACCCAGGGCTGGCTGACCAACCATGGGAGGAGTGGAGCCCGGCCTGGGAGATCCGTGAACAGGCCCGCCATCTCCTCGGTCGTCTCGAGAACCACCAGCGGCAAGTGGACATACAGGTGATTAGGGCCCGCCAGTACTTGGCGAACGTTGAGGAGGACCTCTTAGCCGGTCGAATCGCCAACAGCTACCGCCACCCACCTCAATACAAGGCTCCACTCAACCACCAGGAAGACCTCAACCGGCCTAAAATCACTCGGGTTCGTAACACAAAGCGACCCGTGATGATAATATCCCACTGCTCTCCGGAAGAATGGGTTGAGAGGGGGTTCACAGACTCCTGAACCGTCGTTCTATGGGGAAGACCATCTAGACTGATAGATCATCCCCGACGTAGCTAGAATTTCTGTTAATAAATAGTTTGTTCTCTTGTATGACCATTTGGGATTGTTTGATCATTACGCTAGCAAAATTTTCTTATGTTTGAAGACATGCATACTAAATAATTCCGAGTCAGCATCTATTAATTCGAATATCATTAATTATAGTAATGGACTCCCTACAACTGCTACGAATGGAACAGGCCCGTACCCAGCAGACTAACAAATCTCTAAACGATCAAATCCTTCAGCTAACCCGAGAAATCCACCAAACAAAAGCCACCTGGGTGGATCCGACTAAAATCAAAACACTACGCCAACGGCTCACTGCTGCTCAAAAAGGGTGGGGCGATGAGAGACAAATGAACCAAAACCTTCGAATACAGATAAGAGGGTTGGAGGTTGCCTTGTCCGCCAGTCAGGAAGGGGCGGCCGTAACCTACCTCTTGTTTTCGCACCATCTCAGTTGGCCTATCGGGAGTCAGTGACCAATCCAATACCAGCCGTAACCCCAACCACAAAAACATCCAATAGCTATAGGCCGGGGCGAAAAGAACGGGCCAGGCGTAGAGCCGCTCGGTTATCAAATAAAACTCAATTAACTTAAGTGTGACCTAATTGGTTCGTTTCATATGCTTGTTTGTAAATTATAATTTCCTGTTTGTTCAAAGCGATGATTTAAAACTTGATAAACATTGAAAACCCCGCAGTCAACATACGAATACCCTTACTCCCACGAGTAGTAGTCTCCTTATCTTTCAGTACGACATTATCAGATTCACTTCTAATGAACTCTAATCCTAATAGCCATCACACACAAGGGACTTTCAAAGCGAGCATAAGTCTTCCATCGACAGCTCGTTGGACCCAGGGATTGTCCGAGCAATTACAGCATTAGTAATAGCGCTCACTTTTTGCGGAAAATCCACCCACTCGAACACATTTCCAACGTTGCCTAGCAACGGGTGCCGAGTGGTAACTAGAAAATATTTATATGGCGTTACCGGGGTAGATACAAGAACGTTTAAAACAAACAACAAAACCCTGTAACCCATCACTTTGAAGCAAATTTCTATGGAAGCTAAACATTTTTTGTATACACACGCCATGTTTTTGTGACATACATAAAATTCAGAGTTTAGCTAGATATTTCCCGGGGGGTGTTGTGGAAGGGACATATCCATCTACTTGTATGCGACCCATGGCAGAACTGAGTGAAAACCATAAATAAAATGGATGGACGAAAATATTCATTAATGCCAATTATTATACACCTGTAATAAATCAATAAATATTGTGTTGTTTCGGTCATCTTTTGCGTTTAATGATTACTTAAAGGGAATGTCTGTCGTTTAAATTGTAAATAAATTTTTCTGCACACCTATTTCTGATTGCGATGGTAAATGAGTTTTACGGTTTACATCATCGGTGAATTTATGTTGAATAAAATTGAATTAGCAATAAATAAATTGGTTATTAGTGAAGTCTTCTACATCATTGTTGGGCTCAGAGCCACAATCTAAACAAAAATAAAAGTGAAAAAGTTGTGGAAGGAATCACTGCACATAAACATGCACCGCACCAAGATACTAAAAATTAAAGAAAAACATATTAAATAAAACAAAATAAATATATAACAAAACCCAATAAAAACAAATAATTAATAAAAATCATGAGAAAGCAAAACAGCTACAGAAGGAAACATATAAAAAATAAAATAAACTGCCAAAACCTTACAAAATAAGGTTTAGAAAAAACATAGGCAGAAGCGGCGACCAGAAAACAAATAAAAAGGGGCAAAAATAATATTATCAAAAAATAACAGTAAAAATAAAATTCGAACATAAACTGAATTATATATTAAAAAATAAAGAAAAATATACAAAAAATAATAAAAATAAACTTTAAGTAATAAAATAATTAAAAAGCCCTAAAAATGGCGAAAAATCGCCTATTGGTCGCACACATGCATGCAAATAGTATAAATACAGTGATGAATTTCATAATTTTTAACCTTTAAAAACCGTTGAAACTTGTATGCAAATTTTGATCGATTTGAAAACTCTTTAGACGTAAGGAATTTTTCTTTGTTTTTATTATATACCTTGTCCTAATTTTATATGTTTTAATCAGTAATTTTGTATCGTAATGTCTCATTCACTTTCATGTCAATAAAATTATATTTATATTTATTGTCCAACCCTTAAATTCCTATATATATTGTATCGTAATAGCTGGTCCATGGGACGGATCTCGGGCTAACTAGTGGGTGAAAACTCTTAGTTGGGCTCGCGGGTCATGCCTCGTGGACCCCTCGGCCGTCCGCAGTCGGTTCTGGTGATAATGCACAGGACCGCCACGCAGGCGCCGCTGTATACTCGGGGCGGCTTCTGAAATATGTGGCCGGAACGAGTTGGAATAAAATCAGGGAAGATGCGACCGTAGAGAGAAAGGGGGATTTAGGCATGATCACAACTGGATCATACGAGTCATTTTTTCTTGGACATCTCAATAGGAAATGGGTAGCAGGGGTAAGCGGAGGAATAGTCGATAAATAAACCTCGAAATTATAAGATCTCCGTATAAAGTAACCTCGTAAACCGGTAAAAATTAAGCAAACTAAAGAAAATTGCGTTACGGAGGTGTTAGCACGAACAACAAAACGCAAAAATTCCTACCCGACCAAATCGAATTGTGAAATAACGACAGCATGAGACCCCAAAACATTTAAATTAAAAATCAATAAATTCGTCTAAATAGACAATACATATGCCTGAACGTATAGGTTATTTTTGAGAAACGATTTAGTGCAACGTAATATACAAATAAAAGTCAAACTAAAGTCGAGATAGAATAATTACAAACCAACAGAGCATGACCACTTTGTGACATTTTCCGATGAACCACAGATATAACCATAACAACCACTGCAGTAGACGACACGAATATAATGGTGGGAGTAGTAACACTAAACACAGCAAACATAATCAACCGATAAATAGAATAAATAAAACACAATAAGAGTAATCAAGCGTGATAATTGCACGAGTGTAGTAAAAATAATAGATATAATAAAGTGAATCAATATAAGTGGTATTTGTAGTCACAACAAGTTCCATGGACATAATATTAGAAGTAGAATGAACCGAATCACCAAAAGTCTAACCAGAATAAATACTCCCTAAGCTAGATAACTATAATAAACGAGGTGACTGAAATACCTATGACACTAATAGTAAGTATAATAATAATTGGGGACTAACTGACAATAATGACAGCTAGTCTGGAGATAATTATTGAGGAAGGCATGCCGTAACAGCCAAGGTTCAATCTACACGTAAAAGGGCCCATTTCGTGATAAAGTAAATGAATCGCAAAGTAATTAAATAAAATTATCAATCACTTCACCATGAAAAGGAGATAAATTCGGGTTAGTCAACTCGGTAAAAATTAGCATTCGACCCCTCATGGTATGCCCAAAGATACCGTAGTTTTACCCAATAATGATAAACGGTTAAATCACGACGAATCTAAAAGGGGGATAACAAAAATAAGTAGTCAGCCGTAAAACTGCCACCCCGTCTTCCGCCAATGTTCCCGTATGTCTGTCACCACTCCACCTCTCAGGAAACTCCCGTTTATTTTCTTTTGTTTTTCTTTTCAGAATGCAGAATCACGAAAATGAAACCGGAATGGATAGATTGCCAAGAATACCCCGACTTCCCCCGTCGATCGTGGCTGTCCGCCACCAGTATGAAGAGTTAAAACAAAAACACGAAGCCCTTCAAACCAAATATGCGCGAATAAAAGGCACGTGGGCTCCGCCTGATGTCGTCAAAGTACTGCGACAAAAAATTGAGCGGCTCACTCGAGCGCGGGATGAATTGGTCACCGAATCCCGTGCTCAGCGGCTGCTCATCAAAGAGCAATCGACCGCGCTCCGCCGCGCGTTTACCGATACCGAGCTCCAAGCTTGCGTCCCGGCCAGTATCCGAGCCAGGGAATTGGAGATAATACCAGCCTCTCATCTCCCCGTCTCCAATGAATTGCCTTCGTCCTCAGTTTCCAGAAACCCAATCCCTGAAATTCTCAGCCCGTCGGTCGAGCCCGTTGTCCCTCAACCACCTGCTGGGGACCCCAGGAGTGCTGCTAACGCACGGACACGCCGGCGACCGAATAAAAATCGACGTCGTCGCGAGCGGCGCCGACGAGCGGAAGGAGTCCTCAATGGAGTGGATCCTACGGAGATTCCCAATACAACTAACGATCCGCCTCCACCTTATCAGGAGTTTGAATTCCCGGAATTCGACCCGGATATTCTATACGCCCCTGACATAATAATCCGATCACCCGCTCGGTCGATTCATATTAATTTAATTGACGAGGATCCGGAGTCTTACCCGGTCACCCACATCCTCGATGAACTCGGGCTCGAAGTGGAGGATATCGCCGTTCTTACGGGCGAAGTGCCTAGTTCCAATCTGGCACAAGAAATCGCAGGTCCCTCAACCAGACGAGAAGAGGTTCAATTCTTAGATCCTCCGCCATATAGACCAAGGAAACGAAAACATTTTCCCACTGACATTGACGAAGATGATTAAAGAAGCTCGAAACGCTCGACTTGACTAATCTCGATCAATTTTTGTTTCATTAGTTGGAAATAATTCGATTATCATTAAATACAACATTTACCTTTTCGTTTCATGAATTTTGTGTTGAGATTGGTTAAATGAACCAGTTGATGAGTGGTGTAGCGGTGATAGAGGGGTTGAACTATGGCGTACCCGTAGTAGGCTTAGATGATCATCCATAAATTTCTCTCCAAGGGTTGTCACGAATCGAAAGCCAGGGAAGAAAAGCGTAAGCCCTTCCATCGGCAGCAACAACTCGGGAAAGACGAAGGTCCTTCGAGGAGTAGTGCTAGAAATGGCGCTCACCTGCTCGAATGGCATTCGGCCATTATGTACGTTACCAACGTGATCTCAATCACGGGTACCTAGTGGTTATTAAAATCATGCGGCGCATCAGGAGGTTTCCCCTAACTCTTCATGATGAGGATCTCAGCTGTAGAACGAGCGAGCTATTGGAAAATTTCCTTTTTTACTCCTGCGTGTCCAACATCATTATTAAATCAAGCGTTAGAATGATTAGGCATAACTGGTTAGATTTAGCAACATTGATTATAAAAAATCCGAGCTTACTATTTAAAATCTATTTCGACCTTATAAATTATGAATGTGTAATCTTATACTAGTAAATTCCCTAGAGTGAAATAATCTCCGTTTTCAATTTTAAAAATGAATAATCGAATTTATAAAATCCGAGATAACGGTACTATGGGAGGAAGTAGGTCGCTAGAACAGGCGACTCCTAAAAGCGTCACAAGAACTCCAGCAATTCAAAGCCACCTGGTGAAGAAGATCTATAAGAGGCTGAAAGGAACTCAGCAGTCATATCGAAGTGCTCTTCAAACCATACAAGCGCAACACATTCAAAAAAAGGCGCTCGAAACGGCATTGTCTGCCAGTCAAGAACGCAATGTTGTGGCCAGGTCCAAGGACAACGGCAGGAGACGGTTTGCGAACGCCACAAGCCTGGAGAGCGTAACGAGCCCGAAACCGGCTTCTACAGTCTAAAAAGGAACTAGATCTTGAACCATGTGTTTATATTCATTTAATAAATGTATTTATCGTGTTTCGAAAGTGTATTTTCTATTTTATTATTCAACAATAGGGAATAGAAATTAATGTAAATTAATGTAATTTCATGATTTAAACATTAAATTTCTAGAAAAAAACAAAATAAATTAAATTTTTTAACACTTTATCTTTAATTATTTTTATCTGGGGATAAGTAAATAAAAATGAATGGAAAATAAATGAAAAATCTTGAATTAACTAGTTTGTAACTTGTTTTTATTTTTTTACAGCATTAGACAGTTTAGATTAAAATTTGAAAACCCTATCAGTTTTTAGTTCGAGATTATGTCATCAACGTTGTCTTCGTTTAATGTCGCATAGCTTTTTTCGCATAGTTGTTCCAAAATCTAACGAAACATTTAGGCAGTTCACATATCGCAACAATAACGGCAATATATTAAATCTGAGAGCAATAATCACCAGAGGGGTCTATAATCTTAATTACAATGAAGATGAATTGAATACGAATGTGCCGAGTTGTGTATAACTTATTGATCAGGTACGTTTCAAACTTAACTTTCAGTGTGATCCGACATTTATTGGTGGCGTTTTTTTCACGTACGTTTTAAAATAAATAATCAGATTGGTATTATGTTTTAAAAATAGTATTTTTGTTTTTGTGCCCACTAATGTTCCCTAAATCCGTCCAAACTTGTTCAGGTAAATGCCAGTTGATGGAATTTGTCATTTCTTAAATCAATCAGCTCTTCTTCTTCTTCGGTTGAAAGATTTGATGTATTGTTGCTTCCAAATAGATTGATCACCCAGTCGTATTCGTAGATCGAAAATGATAGAAATTAATGGTGAATTGCTGATTGGAGACCTGTCAGTGTGATGATTATGTAGTCAGCAACTATGATCTTCGAAGGATAGCAGTTAGCTTTTCATCAAACGATATCAAAAAATTAGCGGTTTTGTGAAGAAAAAAATCAAAAGGAATGCGATGAATATGAAAGTCAATGAACATATTAACATAACATTACACCTATCGAAACAACAGAGTATTCACCATATTTTTAATGTTTCTAAGAGAACCCGCAACACCAATTGATACAATTTTTGAACCAAGAGTATCACAACTTGTAATGCAAGTGGTTTTTAAAGTAGCTAATTAAAAGGTCAGACTAATTGTTCAGACAAGAACAATATAAAACTGATTACGACAAGACAAATAAACATCATACTTTCAAAGTTTTTAAGGTTAGACTTATGTATCCACAAGTAGGAAAAACTACAAAATTAGCAAGACCATTTAAGTAGTTAAAGTAATTAATGAGAATTGACATTTACAAAAACATAATAACGAGGATCCCATAATATTGGGATGTAAAAACCGAAAGAATAAAGTACAGATTATTAATAAAATGCTTCCGCGGTTTTAGAAAAACAGAAATAAAAAATTTATTTGATTTCAATATTTTCTTGATGATTCAACATTTAGTCATTCCAAATGTTCCGCTGTCAAATAAAGAACTTGAGGTTTTCTGGGGCATTAATTTCTTCCGGAAATCCAACATTTTCCTCGCCGATAGCAGGAGCAACTGATCTGTCGAAATCGTGAAAATATTCATGCAGCAATGCTGCAGATGCGCCTATTCTTTTCAGAGGATTATATATAAACATTTGCTAGGAAACAGATGGATTGAAAACATTCTCATATAATATTCTAACATCATACCATTATAAGATCAAAGCATTTCGAATTCACTTTTGTTTTCAAGAGCTTGATAGCGTTAAATGAATTTTTGCTTTCTTGAAAATTCATGGACTCAAATTTAACCTTTGCGCCAGGCATATCATCGTCATTTGGAACTCCTAATTGAGTGAACCAACTAAAGAATAATTGTATTTCTCCATCAACTCTAAATGGAGGATGCTTTAAAACCATTTCTACGAACACGCAGCCTAAAGACCAAATGTCTACACCGGAGAAATAAATTCCCTCGTTTAGGATTAATTCGGGACTGCGGTAATACAATGTCACCACCTAGAAATTATCTTAGTTGTTGAAATGTGAAAGCTCTATAATATTACAGTCGGAGTAAGGCGACCGGGACAAAACCCAATTTTCCTAGACAGACCGAAATCACATAATTTGACAATCTTCATAGAATGATTAACTAGGATATTCTGGGATTTTATATCACGATGCAGAACTCGGCGGTTATGACAAAATGCGGTTGCTTGTAGAAGTTGAAACATGAAACTCTGAAAGTAAATATAAACTTTTCAATCTATAAACAGGCGAGAATTTTTTCATGTTTAAAATGAATTCGCCGATAAAATTAAAATTTTCCATAAATTTCCGGGTGAAATATCGATGGTACAATTACAATCTATTACAATGAATAGGGCTTTGTACGTTATATACAACTCAATACGTAACGATATCATTTTGTAGTTGGCCACACGTTTTGTTTGTCTGTTCTGATATTTAGTGAAAGCCAATGTATTGCAGTCTACATTCTTTATGTCTTTCTTGTTTTAGAAGATGGATCCCACGGAGAGATTTTTACTTTAAGTGAGCTTTAAACAAGTTATTTTTACAAAAGATTCTGTGAGATTCAGGTGAATATAAAGGGAAATGTAGCAGAAAGAGGATAACAATAAAAAAGCTGAAGCTTTTTATGATGCCAACTAAATTGAATCCTAGAAAAAAATAGTCGAGAACTCCATCGACTTATCAAAGCTGGAAATTAGTAGCTGCCATGAAACATATAAATAAATCAGAGATAGAGACTTGTTAGAACAAAAGCTAGAAATAAGAAAATTTGATGGTCGAGCAATATTTCAGGGAAAATACGATTTCATGTCTCGAAGGCCAGTGGATATGACAAACTGACGAGGTGCGTTAAATTTAGAGATTTTCGCGCTATTATTTTTTATTGATATCTAGTTTTAAGTATTTAATTTAGTTCATTTAGTTTTGTTTATTTCTCGTTACTATTGATAATTGTGTAAATATTGTACAACATAAAATATTTTATCAAATTAGGGCAGTACAAAATGTTTAATGACCACAATTGTTTACGCTACCGGCTGTAATCCAGATACGGTTTTAAGACAAGCAAATATCAGAAAATTGTTACAGGCTTATTAACTCAATACCATACGTTATAATAGCCAACTTAAATTAACATTAACAAATAAATTCTGTTGATTCGATAGAAATTTACTCTAAATTTGCCAATAAAATATCAATAATATATTAATAAAATATTAAATACGAATAATTAAAAAAGTATGTTCAGTCAAAAATTTAGTATAGAAATAACCTGTAGCATGTCTGGAGAAACATCAAAATCTCTGAGAAATAGATTTAAACTCATTTTCATATATTCCATAACCATATAAATTCGTTTATCTGATACCAATACTTGATGGAGGCTATTATTATTATCAATAACTTTTTTAAAAAGTTTATATTTTATTACTTGATGATGTTAGGATGTTGTAAAATCTTTAACAAACTAACCTCTCTCAAAGTTGTAGTAGGAATACCGTCATCAATTTTGATTTTCTTTATAGCATATAGAAATTTATTTTGTTTGTTTTTAGCTAGATAAACTCGGCCATAAGTTCCTAATTAAAATTAAAAGTACTTAATAAATCACACATAAAAATGTGAAACCTCTTCCTAGTTTGCTTAAGATTGCATAATCCCCAATGCGGTAGAGTTGGTGATAAGTGTCTGTATGTAATATATCAATTTCCTGATTCTAAACGTTACTACTTTAAGAAAAAATTATATTTAAAACTTTTACATTCATTGAATTTCTGTTGAATAAAGAATTGATATCTGAATTATTTAAACAAATATTCTTAAAAACAGATAATTAGAGATTTATCAAAAGCATTGGAGAAAATAAATATGAAAGTTTTACATTTTACAAGATTTCTAAACAATATTTAAAAAAAATGTATATTATATAAATTTTTAAAATATTTTAAATCCGAAATTAAATGTAAATAAAATATTTTAGTGTTTTAAAAAGTATAGTGAAATTTATATTTTTCACCATCATTTACGGATCTAAGGAAAGCGATAGACTTCATTATGGTGGATTACTTAATTTTGAATAAATATATTGTTGGGTTACAAAGTCTTTTTAACCTTTGTTGAGCTAAAACTGAATTAGCAATAGAAATGTTTGAATTGCGCAGTAACATAGCATTAAAAACAGTTACAACAAGATAATTTTAAATGATGAACAAATAATCGGGGAAAAAATCAGGAAAAACAGACGCATAATTTATAAAACATAAATATAAATTAAAAAACAAAACAAAAGTAATAAGTTCTACAAGAAGTTAAATAAAAATAAAAGTTAATATTGGTGGGTTACTGGGTTTCATTATTTGTTTGAATTAACCTGCGGTTGCCCCGTAACGCCATACAAAGTGATTCTAATCGCCACTTGGCACCCGTTGCTAGGCAACGTTGGTAATGTGTTCAAGTGGTGGATTGTCTGCAAAAATTGAGTATTATCGCTAGTACTGTAGTTGCTCGGACAACCCTCGGGTTCACTAGCTGTCGATAGAAGACCTGTGCTCGCTTTGCTCTGTCCCTTGTAGCAATTCAGGATTTAGTTCTTATTTGTCTATGGAACGATGAGACGAAGATCCGGTGACGTAATGCGAATATTTATGCTAACGCTGACATGTAAATGTATCTAAGGAGTAAATAATTTAAGAATATGACTACTCTATTTGAATCAACAACACACGTGGCATTTATGAGTTAGTGAGTTTTAAGCTGGGTTGCTCGACGACGAGCACGTTCTTTACGGCCCGGCCGACGATTATTTGCTGGAGTGATGGATTGCTCCGCTGATTGGGTGCTTTTCTGCGGCATCTGGGATGGGGCGAAGACGAGCGGATATGTTACCGCTTCCCCCTCCCGGCAGACTGCTAGGGCGACTTCGAGTCCCCGGATTTGAGTGCGCAGGCTTTGATTGAGCTGCCGCTCCTCTGCCCAGCCTTTCTGTGCCGCCGTGAGTCGGTGGTATACAGCTCTCGTTTTTGCTGGATCTGACCATGTTGCCTTTATCTGTTGTGTTTCTCGGGTCAATTGGATGATTTGGGCGAGTAGATCCGCGTTTGACTGCCTCGCGTGATCCAGTTCAGTTTGTAGAATTTGCAGGGAAGACATCACTATAACAAAAGAGAACATTTTAATTTCTTATTGACTTAATTAGATCAAAATTTTATTCAGTTAAACAAAATTTATGGAACAAATTTATCGATAAGGATAAAGAACACGAACGACATTTAATTTTTAAATCAATTACGACATGAACATTATGGTTATTATAGTTATTCCTCGGGGAATTGTCTTTTCAGACTTTTCTTCAGAGCCGCCACCGTATAGGGCCGTCGGGTATCGCGGACTGGGTGAGGTGGATATGCTTCCGCGATACGCCCGACGCGGATGTCCTCCTCCACGTTCGCGAGGTATATCCGGGCTTTTATTACATTGAGGTCCACTTGCTCCTGCACCCTTTCCCAATGGGTGAGGAGGTTCCGGGCATGTTCGTACGTCTCTTCGGCCGGATATTGTTGACCGGCTAGTCCGCAAGGGTCCGTTGCGAGACCTAGTAATCTCCAAGTAGTAGGGTAAGGCCACTGTGATCGAAGTTTGTTGACGACGTCTGTGGCTTGTGGGGCCTTTCTCGGGTACTTTGCGTTAGTTGCTTGGGTTGTAGTTTGATCGCGTGGCATGATCTGCAACGATATTAGGGATAAATCATTTGGTACGTAAAATTCGAAATGAACTTTATTCAACCTGGCTACATGGGTTGATGGTCGTTAGTTAATTGTAGAAGCACCATGGCGAAATAATTATTAACGTCTATCGGGATTCGTGATGGTTATGGGTCGTTCCGAAAATCGTTAACGCTCGCGAATTGAACTCGTTATCAGCGGTCATGGAAATCTTACTTATGACGATCAATATACTGTACTCTACGGGTATTTCAGGTTGACTTTTGGTTTATAGACTAAACAATATTCCTCGTAGTTAAGATATTGAATTTATCCTGTATCTGAGTAACCAGTGATCGGTACAGTATTGGAGGGACGAACTATATCGGGGTTTCTAGGAATTATTCGATATAAAAGCGTTCAAACATTCATTCAAGTTTATGCATGTAACATTTAGAAGCGCGAGGGGATAACCTATTTCTCGGACTTTCAAATGCTCACGGGTGAGCTTGTTTAGAAGATTCGAGAGGGTGGAATAAATTGGTAGTTTGGTGCAATGCGTTTGTGAGTCAATATCTGAATCGGGTATGCTACTAATAGGGGTGGTTACAGTTAACTAAATGCTTAAATCTTAGTTGGAACTGAATTATGAGGGGTTATTATTTATTAAGAATTTATAATTCTATACGTGAAATTATTTATTTACGAAAAAAGGATATTTTAGATTCCTGATTTAATCGATAGTGGCGCGTTACCGTTGGTTAATTTTGTACGTTATAAAGTTGTTAGTAATGATTGACCGGATTTCCGGTTAAATGGAATCGTGATTGATCGTCAGTTGACTTTAGATTTGGTAGAAACTTAGTCCGGATATTATTTTACTAGCTAGTGTTGTTCGAGGATGTTTTGGTAGATTGGTATGACCTCGCAGTGAAACTTCCGTCATAATTCAATATCCGGCATATTTCCGCTGGTTGGTTGATTTGCTACATCGCTAGGTCATGGCATTTTTATTCATTTTGAACGGTTTGGAATCTTGGTTACATTTACTCGATTCATGTTCTAACTTTTGGACTGGTTTACTACTTCGCTCTATCGGAGTTTTAACTTTATCGACATGTTGGTGGTACGTCTATTAGCGCCATTGGATTTTACTAATGATTAACATTATCACTCCGATGTTATCAATTTTCAAGGCTTTCATGTTATGGATGATAAACTGGTTCAGATTAGTAAGCCGATTTCGGTATGATTTTTATTTGATTCATATAATACATTTTTAGTCGTTTGGTTTAATCTTATAGGGAGACAGTCGTGGAGCTTCTGGGTCCTCAATGGTTTTAGGGTTCTAATCAGTAGGTAAACAAATACTATCGTGAAAATGATTTTGTTCTTTCTCACAGCGACTTAAGCTACTCACTTCTCTGATTCTCATCAATGTCGATTGAATTTAATAATGCTGCAAAGTTTTTAACTGATGTTTATTTTTTAGTTACAGATTTACTTATCTTTATCTTAAAGTTTTTAATTTATAAATTACCCATTTTTATTCTACAATTACCGTATTTCTAATTCGAATGACTTAAATTAGACATTGCCTTAATAAATTATCTAAAAAGAAAAGTTCAACCCAAGGGTTATTTGATTTTCGTTAGCAATTACACTAATTTTAAGCGATGAGTTATTGTGGTTTCAACTAACTGTTACTGTGGTTTGAAGCAACGAATTACTTTTACTTTGATGGACGAATTACCTTAGGTCGACCACTAAATTTATCCACGAGTTAATTTGCTATTAATCTATTTTATTTACTCTATTTTTGCTCCATGGATTTATATTAATTTACCGAAAAGTTTGTTTGCCAAATTAGTACATTTTACTACCTTTTAATTTATAGTTGCCTCTAATTTGATTCAACGACTTGTATCATTTACAATCACTCGAATAAAGTATTTTAAGTAATAGTCTACTTCATTTTTATAAATTATTTCATTATTTTTAATCAAAGCTATGCTTACTTTTACTTGAAGATTTATTGGGTTATTTTTATTCACATTACCTTAATTTTTATCAATCAATTAACTTAATTTTTACTAATGCAATGCTTATTTTAACCCCGTAATCGCTAATTTTAATCAATGATCTAATTAAATTGATAACTACTTATCAAGTGATTTTATATTTTAATCATTTCAGCATACCGATGATTAATTTACTTCTAATTTATTTATATCAACGATTTCAATTTAATTTATTCCCGTACCCTTTCCCTTTAATAGACCTTAAGCGCATTTTGTGTTTACATTATATTTACTGAATGCCCACTGGACTACTCGGTGTGATGATTTTGAGCCGTATGTAATATAAATTTAGGTCGATTTTACAGAAATGAGAAACGAGGAAGCAGCCAGAGACTTCTTCCTTATTTCTCATTTCAGCTATAGGGATAATATTGACGTTACGACCCCTGCGTTCCGCACGCTGAGTCTTCACGGGTACATATCATTGGCGATTTTCCACGCTCTTACACAAATCTGTACTATGTAAATTTTGCTTTCTTGCGTTATGTGTTGGCTGTGGGCCGGAAAAATTTCGACAGAAAAATTTAAGTTTAGTTTATTTAAACATATAAAACAATGTATTTATATTAATAATATTTATTAATTATAAACAAAAAATGAACATAATTACCATCCATTGCCAATCCATAAAAATCGCATAAAATTGCATATAATAAAATGAAACAAAAATACCTCTCCCCCCACGCCGACATCCAAGCAGAGCTCTATCGAGGTTGCAAGGATGCGACGTGGAGAGAGGGTTCCAAAATGAACATTTCTCACCTAAAAATAAGTTGAAAACGGTTTGAAAATAGCTTTAAAAACAAATTCAAAAATGGTTTGTAAATGGTTTTAAACACAAATTCAAAATTGGTTTCAAAATGGTTAAGTTAAATGTGAAAATGGATCAGTATTTATACCTATTTTCCTCGCATGTTAAATTTGATGCAGTAAAACAAAATTCGACCTTGTTATTTTCTAGTAAATTCTATTCTTTAATTTTATTATTTTTTGATTTATTTTTATAATTTTTGATTTAGAATTTTTATTGAATTATTACTAATTCAAATTTTTTGATTTAAGTTTCACTTTCATGATCTTTTATTAATTTTTTCAATTTTGTCGAATTTGTTGTGTTTTCTTGTTATGTTTGTGTTGGTATCGTGCGGATCTTGGTGCGTTTTGTTATTATTTTAATTTATTTTTATGTTTATTAATTTATATTTAATTCTCTTTTTTCTCATATTTGATAGGGTTTAATTGGTGTTTAATAGGTTTATTTAAATTTGCATGTTGTATTTGCGTGTATGTTACTGATCCATTAAAACATTTCTCAAGGCCGTTTACGTTCTGGCCCAACAATATCTTTACAGAGTCGAAAAAAATGAATGAAAATGACAAGAATAAGTGAAAACCAAATAAAATAAGTTATCAAAATTTGAAATATAGTCAGAAATTTCATTATAATGAAATAAAGTAAAAATATTGATGCAAACCATCTTTATGAGACTTTGCATGTTTCACGTTCTATACCATGTAGGTCATGGTGAAGTCAAACCCGAAATTCAAACAATTATTTTATATATCCTTCGGGGTAGTTATCTAGAATTCTCCTGCAATTTTGACGGCCTAAACAAAGTGGGATGCAACTGATAGATCTCTTGACTTTGCTGCATCATCCGCCGCTGTGGTTTTTAGTTTCCAGTGTTGGTTGTATGGGAAAATCATTTTACTGATTGATTCATGTCCTGATGGTATGCCTGTCATCTTTACATTCTAGGGTCACTTTTCCCAATACGCCGCACAATTTAGATAACCGTTGCCTACCCATGATCGAAACCATGTCGGTACTGTACGCAACAGCCGAATGCCATTCGAGTAGGTGAGCGCTATTACTAATGCTACTCCTCGAAGGACCTTCGCTTTCCCGGTTATTGCTGCCGATGGAAGGACTTACGCATGTTATCCTGTAAATTATACTATTACTGAACCCCTTGCATCTACACTATATGAATCGAGAATCATGAGGTTCAACTATACCTTTGAACGGTTTCGCTCTATACTCTCCTAAGAATACCTTATGAAATTACTGCCGTCCTTTATCTTTTTCTTTTTATTTAAAACTATTCACATTTAAACTAAAGCGAAGACAAACTATAAAATTCTATTAGTGCAACTAGACTGGTTATTTAACAGCTAGAAAGAAAAACAGTGAAACAAACACACAATAATTGTACATGAGTTCCTAAATTTCATCAGGTAGAAAGCGTGGTCACTTTTAAGTTATCACTCATGAAGCTTCAAAAGGGCGATCTATTCTGGAGAGTTGGTGTTATTCGTTTGCATCAATATCAGTTGGCAGACATCTGGGTTTCGCTGGCCTGTATGGAAGAGGATTCGGATTGTGGGTGACTTCTGCACGGGTGGAGGGTCCAGGTTCCTCAAATGAAGGGGGATTTCTGGGCACGTTGCCCGTAAGCACAGCGATCTCACCAATATCCAGGCCTAATCGATTTAGAGCCTGATTTATTCCTGGAGGTTCGATTTCATCATCCACTAGATTGATGTGGATGGATCGGACCGGGGAATAAAACGTTACAGAGAGTGCATAGAGCACATCGGGATCGAGCTCCGTGATTTCGAACTCCTGGTAAGGGGGTGGGAGGTCATCGATCCGATACGGAGCGCTGGATGGCTCCGTCTCTCTGAGGAGGTCGGCGACGCTCACGACGACGACGATTTCGGTTGGGTCGTCGTCGGGCCGCTCCTGAACGTGGTTCGGACACGGGGATTTGTGGTGGTTCGGTGATTTGAGGAGCTGATGTTGAGGGACTTGGGTTAGCTGTTTCCATCGGAAGGTGTTGTTCCGGAATGATGTTTAAGTGGCGAGCCCAGACGTTCCCGGGGACGCGGGGTCAAAGCTCAGCATCCATAAAGATCTGGCGGAGCGTCGTGCTCTGTTCTTTTATCAACACCTGCTGGCTACGAGATTCGGCGATCAGTTCATCTCGATCTCGCGATAGGCGGGTTATTTTCTGATATAGGCTCTTGGTTGCCTCAAGGGAGGTCCAGGTGCCTTTTACCCGATTATATTTATTCTAGCTTCTGCCGGAGTGCGATCATTGATGGAGAAAGTCGAGGAATTCTGGGGAGATTGTTTGGGTCCGTCATGGAGTTGATATTTATTTCTAGAACATGTATAGAGGAGAGTTAATTTAACTAGGGAGTTATTGGAAGTAAGGATAGGAGAAATATTCAGTCAGAAAAGGTTCGATGGTAGTCAACAGGTAGAATCTTTGGGGTTGGGGGTCCAAATGATGGTTTGCTTAACATTGACAGTATAAATAAAGAGATTAAACACTACTGATACCGATAATCGGAATTACGCCAGTAGCAAGAAAGATAGCCTCGGGAATAGTTACACTGAAGCAAATCGGGGAGTAGCATAGTTTTAATAGTAGGGGTTCATGAATATAGAAGTACAACTGCCCTTTAAAATTACCCTACTGACGCTATTGGCAAATCTAAGATAAGGGGTAACCCTGAAAATGAAGATTGGTGATAAAGCTAAGAATGATAATGATAGCACTTCGTCGTTAACCAGGACCGTCATAGAGGAGCTAATGAACGTGGCATTGGGTATTTAGAAATACCATCCTGGGTATTGAATGGGTTAATATCCTGACGGGGATTTGGTCAATGATGACATTAATAATAGCGGTAGGTTTCGCAATTCCCTCGTTACTTCTCGTCGAAGATTTTAGTTATGAATTTAATGGGAGTGCTACTATTGAGGCCTGTTAATCATATTAATAACGATACTGCCAAAGGTTTTATTGACGAATATAATAATTAATTTAAATAAGAATAATAACTACACCAATAATAATGATAAAATTAGCAATAATGATAATAATAATTAAATTAATAATAATTATAATAATGATAATAATAATAATAAAGTTAACGATAATAATAATACCAACAATAATAAATAATGACGATAATAATAATAATAATAAAAATAATCATGATGATAATAAATGATGACGAATAATAATAATAATGATCATAGTAGATATAATAGTAATAATACTGGCAATATTAATGCTAATGTGCTTAGTGATATTCAAAGTATTAGATTAATAACATTAGTGACAATATATTAGACGATTTATTGATTCCACTACCTATTATCAGCACGACTAAACTAGATTATCTGTTCCATAATTTTCATCGATATTATATGGTGTCTGTGGTGGTTCAACTATTTCTAGGATGATGTATTGCAGCTGTAAAGAAGAGTGACGCATACTCGTTAGTGCTGGATTATTGATGTCACGGCCAGTGGTGTATGTCAGCTGTTAGTTATCTTATAGACGTATCGTGACTTCGTGGATATCTGTAAGTTCTTGGAGTGATTTGGAGTATCTTATTTATTATTGATTTACTTATTGTAGAGGTGTAGAAATATCATCCGTTCATGTTACTGTTGTCTCTATCTTAGTGGATTTACCTCTCTCATGCAATGAAGAAATTCTACTATGGCTTCCGCTACTTAGGCAGTTATTGCTTCAAGGATTTTGATATCTGGCCAGCCATATGAATTGGTCAACATCTTTGTACTCATCTCGGCCATTATGGAATCGCTTATGCTATTTCCTCCGTACCGCTAGTGTCATTCCTCATTGAAATCGTTTTCCCAAATCTCAACTATGTTATGGATGTACTCTCAACACATATAGCGGAAAACTAATAGACCTATAATTCGGGGTCTCTCCTCTATTCGTTTGATGCCGATTCAAAGGTCTACTCTACACGGACAGTTCGCTCCTGCAGGTAAGGAATTCGATGAGGTACGCGTATTGTGATACAGATGCAATTTGTGATACATGCCAGGTTGGACTAAGCGACTATCCGGATAGTTGGTGGAAATTTTATACTAATCTCTCTTTGATGTTATATGTCATGTGTGGTGGCGGAATAAAATTACTGACACTTTTTGTCATTTGATTAATTTTCTATGATACCATCCATTGGTTTTTCTCTTTCAATTATACCTATCACTACTACCCAGTTGGTTTTATTCTTTTTATTCGAGATTTGAAAACGTTTTAGTTCCTAAGAGATCATTAGGTGATCTTTACTAAATCCCCTATCTGAGGTCGCCCTTCCCTTGATTTTACTTTCTGTTCGCCTCGGCCGATTTTAAGCGGCCGTTGCGAGTCGTTCAACGATGCCCTGCGTGGAGGTCCTGTGCAAATTTGCCAGACCCTACTGCGGACTACCGAGGTTTCAATAAGGCGCGACCCACGAGCACAACTAGGGAACTTAATCCACCAGCCGGCCCTAGATCTGTCCCATTGATAGCTATTGAGGTACTTCTATTATATATAAATTTAAGGGACTCGAATATATGTAAAAATAGGTATTAAACATATTAAAGTATAGAGAAAACATGTAATTAGAGACATTATAAACATCAAAATTTACGAATATTACATTAACTTTCAAAAATAAACTTCAAAATTAACAAAACTCCTTACTTTCAAAAGATTCGATAAGTTTGTGAAGTGTTGAATTATAAAAGCATAAGTTAAAAATTAATGAAATTTGTCACTGTTTATATACTGTTTTTGTGCCTGTGTGCGACCAATGAGCGATTTTTCGCCATTTTTAGGGTTTTTTAATTATTTTATTTATTTCAAAATATTTTTGTGATTTTTTATATATTTTTCTTTAATGTTTGATATATTGATATTTTATTGTTGGATTTTATTTTTATTATTATTTTCTTACGATATTATTTTTAAACCCCAATACTTTGTTTTCTGGTCGCCTCTTCTGCCCGTGTTTTTTCTAAACCTTATTTTGCAAGGTTTTGGCAGTTTATTTCTTTTCCCGTATGTTTTTGTATGCAGCTGTAGGCTTTTTACGAATTTTAATTAATTATTTGTTTTTATTTAATTTTGTTATATTTTTAATTTGTTTTAATTAATATGTTTTATTTCATTTTTGGTCTCTTCTTGTGGTGCGTGCTTATGTACAGTGACTTGTTTCATTATTTTTATTTTTGTTTTAATTTTGCCTCTAAGCCCAACACCACTTTTAGTTTCGTCGCTACGGACTTCAGATGTATTATCAACTCTGAAATTAGAGATAATTAATGTCTAAACTGTTTATTATATTTACGAACGTAATGGAATGACTGACGACCGATGAAAAAACTGAATAAATTCTCATAATAATAAACATTGTTTAATATTATAGTTATTAATTTGATATGATTCAACATTGTTAAAAGAATCAAAACACGACAACAGACTAATACATTTTATTACTAAACTCAAGTTGTGTTAGAATTTTCGTGTGCTCGGTAACTCTATTCATAACTCCAGAGTAGGGTGGCCCTTAGCATAAGGCAAAAAAATGAAATTCATAATTTAAATTCTGGCACCCATCCAATCTGTGCCAAATATTGAAATAATGAATTGTGTAAAACATCATTACAATTGAAGAATATTTAGAGGTGGCCCTCAGGCATTGAAGTTTTGTATGTACCACAATTTCAAACTCGATAGTCGATATTGCAAATTGTTAAAGGCTTCTTACATTTTTAAATCACATTTATTCTACACACAACAGCCTGAACAGGTTAGTTTACTGTACAACAAATAAACAATAATGTCACTGATTCAGAAATACCTCCAACTGAAAATGTTAAGAATTATGTCTCTCTGCTAACTGTTCTTCGCTGTATTATTATTTTACAACATTCATAATTTCACAGTGTCAGATTGTTGACCACTATCACAAGTCGCCAGGTTTCGTTTGGTACAGTCAAGGAACTGGCGCCTATGTTCATTCACAATTTGGAGAAGGAACTGGAGTTGATCTTCATTCTTGGTCAATTTCTTATTAAAATCCTGAATGAGAGCAACTCCACGCTCAGCCCTGTCATTGACGACTGCCAAGCTCTTGACAATGCCCAGCGCTCGCGTGTATGACTCATCTTGTTCCCAATCAGATGGATCCTTGTTGACCAATGTTACAGGTAAATCAAGCAACTGGAACAGTTTCTTGGAGTTCACTGTGCAGAACTGTTCCAAACCTCGTTTTCCCAGGAATGCATCGGACTTTATACTGGGTCGCTTCGATGGATGATCTGGAGCTTCTTCGTCCATTGCAGCAATCATTAGCCTCTTGGAGTCATGTGATAGTCTGGAGTCAAACAGAGCCAGACCAATAAGCTCTTCGGACAAATACCACATATGTAGCCTGAGCTTCTTGCTGGTAGCAGCAGAAATAGCCGCATGCGGATAGCTCCTAAGTTGTCCCATAAGCGTGAAGAGGTGCTTAAACAGCCAGTGGTGCAGTCATCCAGGCTTTGAGGTGGATGACAACGGAAAAGTGGCGACATCACAAATACCACGCTCTTCTGAAGCAGTCATCTTAAACTAAATGCGAAAGAGAAACATTTTGATTGAGTAGATAACTTTCGCCATCCATCGTGCCCGATGCATTGCACCAGGCACCTGAAATCGAATTCCGCAATCAGGAAAATCTCCAAGAAATATGACTGCAAACTCCAGAAATTCTCTGTAGTCATCTCTTGGATGTTCAGCTTGCAAATTTGTTCTGGCAAAACTCAGGATGTCAGAACGATATGGTGCAACTAACAACTCAACCGACAGGTCTGAAGAAGCAAATTGAAAATCGTCACGATCTATGAATTGCCAGTAATCTCTGAATTTCCGGCCCAGATGAAGAGCCAACTGATATCGTCTCAAATGCAGCCCCATACTATTAACTCCATAATGTGTTGACGACAGGCCAGGTATAGAAGATCTTTGTTTAGTTTGTGCTCGATCAGAGAACATGCTCCTGAACGATGACCAGTATTAGATGCTGTCGTGTCAAAACAAACTGCAGCGACCTGCTCTGCAACACCCCACTCTTCCAAAGATTGAACGACTGCAGATGCTTGTGCTTCACCTGTCCCAGCTGACAGCTTTGGGACGCCAAGTAACTGTTCGACTCCAACACCTGAGATAAGGACTGGAAGACGGTCTACATGTTCATGTGTCGATAAGTCTTCCATCAGCTTGCCGTCCCAGTGAACTGTTAAAGGTACAGTTGTTGAAAACTCTGGTCGCAGACAGCTCGATTAAAGACTTGGCAGACACAGATAAGTATTGACTTAGCAATTCAATGATAGCAGTCAAATTATTTATTATTTAAGGGTTGTAAGCTTTTTTGCAAATTTGCACACAGTGTCTACTGTACCAAAGAATATTTATTTTGTCATTGGGATGATGCAATGATGATGTAGTATGTAAGTTAATATATTGTACAGTTACAATACATCATATTTATACAAAACACGAAACAGGTTTAAAACTTAACGATTTATTTAAATTTCACGGATTTAGTCAAACTTCAAAGCTTGAGGGCCACCTCTAAATATTGCCCAATCTGCATGATTTTTTGCACATAATTTTATTTTTGTAAGTGGAACATATTAGTGGGGTGCCAGAAGATGATTTCAAACTTTTTGTTTTAAGGGCCACCTTACTCCAGAGTCTCGTTGTTCCTCTGTACGCCGACTCATGCATCTTGACTTGGAGGTTATTCATTGACGACTGTTCTGCTTGGATATCGGAGGCTGTAGAATGTGAACTGGCACTTGGATCTTGGTTAGGTCCTATAGCGCTTTTAGCTTTGGGTCGTTTAATTCAGAATATACCTCGAAACTCGGATCACTGGGATTCGAGCTCAGGATCCTTTTTGCTGCAATACTGAGGTTGACGTGTGCCAACCGGTTTCTTCCCATTGTATGTCTACTTTATCGCTTTCTTTTCCGTTTAAATAGCTCAGTGGAGGACAAACTTTGCTCGTTATCAAGCTTCTTTGGTCGGGTTTAATGCCAGGTTCTCTCTTTACGCCAGCCGTTACCACGGCATACCCCGAGTTATGTCTAATTTTGATGTCAATACATTTCAGTCTTTTATAAAGGTCTCTATGGATGTCCTGTTTATTTTTTTCACTATGTTTTGATTTCAGATTTTCAATAACAAACTCGTACTGCTAGTGCAGAAAGATATTTGGTTCATTAAAACTCATTCCTGATTTCCAAAAGAGGTCGATTACACACATTCGTGATATCGCTTTGTGTTTCGACCTGCAGTTAATATACAAAAATCTAAGTACAATATTCAATGATTGATCATCGTCATCATCACTAAACTAATCACTATCTCCTCCACATTAACCTACCACTTGCTGTTGATAAATTTAAAGATTAGAAAGACTAAATGATTAAAGAAAACATTTATTAATAAACAAAAAACCTTTAACATTGTATCGGTATTTCGTTCCTCCAGTTTGATCGATTTCTTAATGTAAATTCCGTCTAAAAATATAAAAATGGTAAATTCCAAAATATAGTAAAATAAAAAAACGAGTAGTGGTGGAATACGAAATTAAAATATAAAAATAGATTGTAATTTCTTGTTACAATCTATCCTTTTAAAATCAAGGTTTTATGGAGTTTTAGTTTTAAGAGTTGTGGTGGGTAACTGGGTAATATTGTTTGTTTAAATCTTACTGTGGTTACCCAGGTAACACCATATAAATATTTCTTACTACCACTCGGCACCCGTTGCTAAGTAACGTTGGAACTGTGTTCGAGTGGGTAGATCATCCGTAAAAAGTGAGCGTTATTACTAATGCTGTAATTGCTCGGACGGCCTCTGGGTCCAACGAGCTGTCGTTAGAAGACTTATGCTCGCTTTAAATTATTGGGTCCCCTGTATGGCGTAGATTTTATCCGTTGGAGTTCACCGTAATCTAAGAAGGAATTTGACAGTGATCTTTTAAACCCTACACAGGTGGCTACATGTCGAATGGTGTCTTCTAGAGCGTAGGTTGCAGATTTTAGATTCTTGACAAATATGCGTAGGCCTCCTTTTAACTCACAAAGAAGATATAAATTGCAAAAATATACATATTTAATTTACACCATAAACATATTTTATAATTTTGTCAGGTTTTGATTTAATAATCGAGCGGCTCGGCGTTTCGCTCGCTCCTTTCGTCCGGGTCGGTAACTATTCGGTGTTGGTGTAGTTTTTGGTGTTGCTGTTGGGATTGCTGGTGGGATTGCTGGTAGGGTTGCTATCGCCTTGCGGTAGGCTAATTGAGCGGGAGCAAAGACGAGGGGATAAGTTACAGCTGCCCCTTCTTGACAGGCCAACAGCGCAACTTCCAGCTCCTTTATTTGGGTCCTTAAGCTCTGGGTCAGTTGCTTTTCTTCTGCCCATCCCTTTTGGGTCGCGGTAAGCCTTTGATATAGCGATTTGGCCTTCTTTGGGTCTACCCATGTGACCTTGGTTTGTTGGACCTCCCGGGCTAGTTGAATAATCTGATCGTGAAGATTTTTATTGGCCTGCCTTGCGTGGGTCAGTTCCGTTTGCAATATTTGCAAGGGTTCCATTGCTGCAATAATGAACATTAAATTATTGTTAACAAATCTAATATATAAATGTACAGTTAATTTAAACATAAATTCGCAAATTTATATCGTGAAACGAATAAAAATAAAAGAAAAAAAACTTCAAACAAAAAGGTTTTTATTACGATGACAATCACTAAAAGGTCCATATCCTACAGCTCAGCGAGATCAGGGCTCTTCGAAGAATTTTCTCACCCCTTCCTCAGCTGAGTAGCCCGGGCGCATGAAGACGGGCCGTTTCGTATTTCGGGCCGGTCTGGAGTTAGGCGGCGGCATACACGGGTAGATATCCGCAATTCGTCCGGCAGCGATGTCGTCCTCCACGTTGGCCAGGTATTGTCTGGCCCTGACCACGTGGAAGTCGACCTGCCGCTAATGGTCCTCTAGGCGTGCGAGGAGCTCCCGGGCGGGTTCCTGAATTTCCCGGGCCGGATACTGCTCGCCATTTTGTCCATTTCGCAATGACGGCTTCTCGTCCAACCCTAGCAATTGCCCGATAGTCTGTTTAGGCCCTCTTGGTTGGGGCTCCTCGCCGCCTCTCGCTTGCCAGGCTCGTCTCCAAGCTTGTCGCCATTGATCGGCAACGTACGTGGGAACACAGATAAGGGGTCCTGATTCTCCTGAATAACAAGAAAAAAGTTTGTCTTTATTCTTATAAAACTAATTATATAAGGAACATCAAATTCCCATTTTAGCAAAAAGAAAAGAAAAAAATTGATATCGAAAATCGGGAAATCCTTGTCGACCCCTCTGCGTCTACTGATATGGCACTAAGATTTTTAATACAGTCCGACTCCTCATTAATAACATTTTTCTATTTTAATCCAAAAACTCTATAATTTCATAATAAGGACTATATACATACCGACGGGTGACAAACTCATAACTCGTGAATTACCTTTAACTTATTTTATACACTGATAAATATTCAATAAGAAAGTTCCTATAAGGTACTAATAAAATAAATCAGACACACTTGTCTTAAATTTAACGCTTCGCTTCGAACATTTGTTAAATATTTTATTTCCATTAATTGAATCATGGAAGTAACTAACTTTAAATTATTATATTTGGTCGTTTAGGAACGATAAATGGCAAAGGATTAAAATTTAAACTAATTATAATTTGAATATAAAATCGTAAGACTATAAAATAGCGTAATGAAATGTTACCTTAAATGTTTGGGCATTAAAATATACATATTATATTGACTAAAAAGCTGACATCGTACAACCCGGGTGATATCGTCATACCTAAACGCAAGCGTAATTGCGTTAACTTATCCTGATTTCTGAAGAACCCAAATTTTAATTGAGTGTAGCTGGGAACCATCATAAAAAATGTAAAAGGAAAACAAAATAACAACAAATGGATTTGATTGATATGATTCAAATCTGTACTTTAACATTGAGTCAGACTGTTTTACCGAATCCTACATTTTCCGCGTCTAAACTTACACGAGCTCGGATAGAGATTGGTTTGTGGATCCATTGCTAAGTTGGCTTTGATGTAATTCGGGGATATCTAGGCCTATCTCCTATCGTAAGAGTTTATCATTAGTTTACATACGAAATTAATTTCCCGTTATTAATCTTCAAAATTAACGTTAAGGCTTTACTAATATAATCGTATATCAAATCAAAATCCATCTTTGAAATCTAATTTACACTCCCTAAAAATCGAAATAAGAAAAGGAAAATCAATTATCGAAATTGTAGAATTTGATATATTATGGGGATTCATTATTTGCCCGTTTAGAATCTTGGAAGTAAAATGGAAATTTTATACAATTGCATATTTATTAGAAATTCATTATTGCAAATCTAAAATCTTAAAAGTAAAAATAAAATGTTATACAATTATATATTTATTAGGATTCATTATTTACAAAACTAAAATCTTAAAAGTAAACATAAAAATTCATACAATATATATTTATTAGGATTCATTATTTGTAAACCTAAAATCTTAAAAGTAAACATAAAATTTTATACAATTAAAAATTTACCCCGAGTCAGTGAATTCGAATCCCGAGCTGCTCCTTCGCTTGATGCGCTGGTTGTCGTTCTTTTATTGTTGGATGGCATTTTAAATTAATTCGAATTATTGACCTAGCAGATGTTACCTGAACTCTTATAGAAATCAGTAGAGTTGTGTGTCTACTGCCGGGAAGTTCCTTTAGTCGTTTGGATGGATTCATGTTATGTTCGATATATGGAACTGGATGTGTGTAATTTGCGCTATCCCCTTCCTATGCTGTGTGTACGCGATGATGCCTATTGATTTATCTGTAGTAAGTTTTCCAAATTTTTCTTTTCACTGCTTTTATCTGATTAATTATCATTTGTAGATTCACGCTAAATTTATATGGCGATAATTCTTTCCAGTTAGATTATGCCAATTCCAAGTATGGATTGAATGTGAAATGCTATTAAATTTCTATTAAATTATGTGGCATCCGGTATGTACTTTTATTTTGTGTAATGTTTGTTCTATTGATTTATTAGGTTCGTGGAGTGTGTGTGACTCATTTGCCATTGATTTTGGTTGTTGTCGGAATTATAGTAGGTGTGTGATCGTGACATGCGGGTGCGGTATCGATCTTATCTACCGTTGTCAGTATCCCGGTGTCAGAGAAATTCCCTGTGCGGGATGTTGGATGTATGCCTTAAAATTGGTGGCGCATCATGGTGGATAAGCAATGATATTATTTTTAATTTTTTATTCCTTCAGAAATTTATCGTCTTAAACAAAAGATGGGCTAATTGATTTCACGTGGAAGGATACGTTATATTTGGCATGTGGAAGGTATCTGGATTTTTATGTGCAAGTTATTTTATTAATTTATAGGTTTATGCTTGCTGAGTTAGAGTGGATGGGTAAGTCGGGTGGGATGCGGTGTAATTATGGGTATTAGTGAACGAAAGGTGGGGTGTTATTTTCCAATACTATTCTATTCATTCAGTATCAATCGACGGGGCATTGGCTGGATGGGAAGGATCCGCTGTTGGAATTATTTATGGATTTTATCTGCTAATAACTGGTTTGCTAGTAGTGTTTGGAGATCGGTTCCGATAACGAGGCTAATTAAAGAAAACAAAAGTGGATATTGTTTGCTTTCGTTCATTCCGGGGAACTAATAACTCCTAGTACTCGTACGGGTGAGGAGTAGGTGGGCTTTGATTTATTTTATGATCATAGTATTAAACAATTATAGTCAGTATCGTTTATCACCGTGGGATTTTACTCTACTGGGGAAGTGTGGGTCCCTAGTTATCTAATGACATCGAGAAGAAGATCTTGTTGGATTTTAGAACACAAATGGGAGAATGAAGACAAAGCCGATTCGCCTTACTGTAATTTGGTGCTATTATTTTTATAAAATACATTATAGATTTATCTCCTGGATCTGGGCATGGAATCCTCACGGGTGCGAATTCTCTACTTGTTTCAATGTTATTTTTCAATAAAAATTTTGTGGAAGTATTATTAGTTTTTAATTCTTTAATGGTATGAATTATGGTGAACGGTGGGCTCCATACGGTCCTATGGTTGTATTTGGATAACAAGAGTTATGATTTGGGAAGTTTAGCAAAAATTTGGTTGGTGAAAATTTCAATATTCGTTTTGTCGTCCTGTTCTCGGATTCCACTACTTCGTAATATAACATTACGTCTGACTTTATTTATGACATTAGTGGGGTCTCGGTTGACTAACTTTCCTAATCCCGGTTAGAGTTGGCCGTTTTTTATCGACTTCTTTAGCATAAATTTGTGTGGGTCTTATTATATTCCTAAACATGAGGTTGAGACCTTTGTAGTTTATTATAATTGAACTCTGGTTTGATTTAATATCCCCGCTTCGGTGGTTTTATGGTAATTACATTATTATACTAAATCTCGTAGTAGCCGTGATTATTTAGATTAATCTACCTTTACTTGGGTATTAATGTTGATTCTCATCGAGGGATTTGAAATATCTAACTACTCCTATTCTTTTATGTTTAAATGAGTTTTTGACTATCTAGGTTAACCATAGCAATGAGAATTTATAATGAATACTCTAACAATTTTTGTTCAAGATTAAGTTTATAACGACTACTTTGAATCTACGACTTTATTTAAATTTATAACTTTACTTGAAGTTATTATTTATGTGCTCATGATAACCGCTTAATGTTTAGGATCATTTTAAATTATTATCCATCGTTTAAAATTCGTGACTATGTTGAATTTTTAGTAATAGTTGAATCTATAGTTGATTTTTTTAAAGAGTTATAACAACGATTTCATTTTATATTTACCCGTTAGTAGTGGGATGTGTCACATCCAGCACATGTCACATCCAGCACAGTACCCCCCCCGGCTGAGAGATAATTTTTCTAAGTCCAAAAGACAAAGACCATGACTCATTCAAGGTCATTTAAACAAAGACCATGACTCATTCAAGGTCATTGGATGACTCATCATATTTTTTCAAGGTCATTTAAACAAAGACCATGACTCATTCAAGGTCATTGGATGACTCATCATATTTTTTCAAGGTCATTTAAACAAAGACCATGACTCATTCAAGGTCATTGGATGACTCATCATATTTTTCAAGGTCATTTAAACAAAGACCATGACTCATTCAAGGTCATTGGATGACTCATCATATTTTTTCAAGGTCATTTAAACAAAGACCGTGACTCATTCAAGGTCATTGGATGACTCATCATATTTTTTCAAGGTCATTTAAACAAAGACCATGACTCATTCAAGGTCATTGGATGACTCATCATATTTTTTCAAGGTCATTTAAACAAAGACCATGACTCATTCAAGGTCATCGGATGACTCATCATATTTTTTCAAGGTCATTTAAACAAAGACCATGACTCATTCAAGGTCATTATATGACTCATCATTTTTTCAAAAAATTTTCTATGTTTAAAAGTACATTTATTTTCAAGGTCATTCAAGGTCAAGGTCATTCAAGGTCATTGGATGACTCATCATTTTTTCAAAAAATTTTCTATGTTTAAAAGTCGTTTATTTTCAAGGTCATTCAAGGTCAAGGTCATTCAAGGTCATTGGATGACTCATCATTTTTTCAAAAAATTTTCTATGTTTAAAAGTCGTTTATTTTCAAGGTCATTCAAGGTCAAGGTCATTCAAGGTCATTGGATGACTCATCATTTTTTCAAAAAATTTTCTATGTTTAAAAGTCGTTTATTTTCAAGGTCATTCAAGGTCAAGGTCATTGGATGACTCATCATTTTTTCAAAAAAATTTCTATGTTTAAAAGTACATTTATTTTCAAGGTCATTCAAGGTCAAGGTCATTCAAGGTCATTGGATGACTCATCATTTTTTCAAAAAATTTTCTATGTTTAAAAGTCGTTTATTTTCAAGGTCATTCAAGGTCAAGGTCATTGGATGACTCATCATTTTTTCAAAAAATTTTCTATGTTTAAAAGTACATCTATTTTCAAGGTCATTCAAGGTCAAGGTCATTCAAGGTCATTGGATGACTCATCAAATTTTATAATATATATTTTTAATTTAATTTATATTTATTTAATATACTTTAATTATTTGTTTTAATCAAGTCAATAATATTATTTATTTATTTTTAAATTATATTATTATTAAATTTAATTGTTTGTTTTAATCAAGTCAATTATTTTATTTTTAAATTATATTATTATTATTAAATTGTTTGTTTTAATGAAGTGAATATTGTTTTAATCAAGTCAATAATATGATTTATTTATAAATTATATTATTTTTATTAAATTGTTTGTTTTAATGAAGTGAATATTGTTTTAATCAAGTCAATAATATTATTTATTTTTATTTTATTTATTTTATATACTATAATTTTTGTTTTAATCAAGTCAATAATATTATTATTATATTGTCTGTTTTAATGAAGTGAATATTGTTTTAATCAAGTCAATAATATTATTTATTTATTTTTATTTTATTTTATTTATTTTATATACTATAATTTTTTGTTTTAATCAAGTCAATAATATTATTTATTGATTTTTATTTTATTTTATTTATGTAATATACTTTAATTTTTTTTTTTTGTTTAAATTAAGTCAATATTTAGTTATTTATTTACTATTTTTAAATTATATTATTATTATTATTATTGTTATTGTTATTATTATTATTATTATTATTATTATAATTATTATTATTATTATTATAATTTTTATTTATTATTATTATTATTATTATTATTATTACTGTTGTTATTATAATTATTATGATTATTATTATTATGATTAATATTATTATTAATATTATTATTATTATTATTATTATTATTATTATTATTTTTTTTTTTTTTATTAATATTTTTTATAATTATTTTATTATTTTTATTATTATTATTTTTTTTATAATTATTGTTATTATTATTATTATTATTATTGTTATTATTATTTTTATTATCATTATTTTTATTTTTCATTATTATTATTATTATTTTTATTATTATTATTAATATTATTATTATAATATTTTTATTATTATTATTATTATTAATATTATTATTATTATTATTTTTATTATTATACTTATAAATTTGTAAATTTTATTCTATTTTATTATTAATTTTTATAAATATTATTATTATTATTATTATTATTATTATTATTATTATTATAATTAATATTTTCATTATTATTATTAATATTATTATTAATATTATTATTAATATTATTATTATTATTATTATTATTATTATTATTATTATTATTATTATTATTATTATTGTCAAGGTTATTGGATGACTCATCATAATTTTTCAAGGTTATTGAAAAGTAGGTCAAGGTCATTCAAAAGTAGGTCAAGGTCATTCAAAATTTCTCAAGGTCATATTATTTTTAAACATTTTTAAATTTTAACACGTTGACGGACAGTAGGAACAAGCGAAGTTCGAAAATTGACACTATATGTTTTTGTGATTTTTCACAACCACGTGCATACTGAATCTGCAACTCGTATAACAGGTGAAATATGAACTTCAACCTAAAAAGATGTTTTCAAAACACGACACTATGCTTCTACGTATACGCCAGTAAGTGCACATTTGTGCTGCTATAGCCGTAGTGTCTAAAAACGACCGTTTCGTTTTGGACGGCTATAGCAGTCATGCCACATTGTGAACTTCGCTTTGACGGCTATAGCCGCAATTGTCCGTCAACGTGTTAATTTACTACTTATTTTTATAAGTAGTATATATTTTGTAAATTTATTTTATTATAATTAATATTTTAATTATTATTTTTAATATTATTATTAATATTATTATTACTTTTTATTATTCTATTATTACTTATAAAATAATTTTTTAATACTTATAAAAACTTTAATTATTATTAATATTAATATTTTTATTAATTTTATTATTATTATTATTTTTAATATACTTATTACTTATAAAATTTATTAAAATTTTTATTATTATTAATACTTTGAAAACTTTTTATAATATTATTATTATTATTATATTTATTATTATTATTTTTATTATTATCATTATTATTATTTTTAATAATATTATTATTATTAATAATGTATAAAACTTCTATTATAAGGAAATAATTTTATTATTATTAATATTATTATTAATATGATTATTAATATTATTAATTAATATGATTACTTATTAATATTGTTTAATTATATTTATTTTTATTATTATTATAATTATTATTATTGTTTTTATTATTATTATTGTCAAGGTCATTGGATGAGTCTTAATTTTTTTTTTCAAGGTCATTTTAAAGTAGGTCCAGGTCATTTAAAATTTCACAAGGTCTTAGTATTTTTAAACATTTTTATATAAATTTACTACTTATTTTTATAAGTAATGTTTTAATATTTATTATTATTATTATTTTCAAGGTTATTGGATGAGTCATAATATTATTTCAAGGTCATTTAAAAGTAGGTCAATGTCATAGTATTTTTTAACATTTATAATTTTTATATACTACTTATTTTTTATAAGTAGTGTTTTAATGTTCTTTAATTTTTATTCTTTTAGTATTATTATTATTATTATTATTATTATCTTATAAGTAGTGTTTTAATGTTTTTTAATTTTAATTTTATTATTATTATTATTATTATTATTATTTTATTATTATTATTATTGTTATTTTTATTATTATTAATAATATTACAAGTTTTTATTATTATTATTTTCATTATTATTTTATATAAATTTTCAACAAAGTATATAAAATTAATATTGAATAGAAAAAGTTTGTTCAATTGTGGTTCATAGTATACAGGGATAGAACAATTGTAAATGTTTGTAAAAAGTTAAAGAAAAATTCTATATTTTTAAGAAAATATGTGCAAATAAATATCAAAACTAATTATGGCTCAAATGTGTGTGTTAAACCATCGATATGTTACAGTGTTTATGGAAAAACTTTAATGAAAATATGTGTTATTTTTCAACAATTTATGAAATATTTATTTTATGGCTAATAATGTGTATGTGTTAAATCATAAAAATAGTTCAATATTTATGTAAAGTTTGAGATTGTTAAGAAAATGTATATAATTTATGATACACACGTGTTTTTTGATTGAAATATGTGTGTTTGTTTTACCGATATAAGAAAAACTATGGACAATTTTTAAGAAAATACACGTAATTTATGATTATCATGGGATTAGAATTTGATTAAAGTTGTGAGAAAGTTGTTAAATTTGAGATAAAACTGATTAATTTGTAAATAATGTTATTATTTTGAAGAAATTTTAAAATAAGACCTTCAGCAAATTGGTAAGAAAATAGTAATTATTGAGTAATACTTATTAAAATTACCAAAGTTTTATAATTTTTGACAAGTCTTGATAGATCTTTAATAAAATTTGTTAGTACTTTGAATAAGAATTTAAAAAAAAAAGTTTCAACACAGTAGCAAATCGTAAAGAAACTAGTACTTATCAGTTAATTAAATTAACTAAGTTGTAAAATAATTGAAAAAATTTGTTAGATTTTTTAAAATTTTAAGATTGTTAGGTAATTGTTCTAGGTACTTGTTGAATAAAAATTAATGTATTTTATCAACAGCTCATAGTTTTTTAATCGTACAATTTCTCTTCATTCCTGGAAATAATCGTAAATATTTAAATTATTCAGAAAATTGTCAATAAAAAACATAAATAATAGGTAATCAAATATTTTTAAATACTAGTCAATTTTAGTTTTTAATTTAATTACAAATATAATAATAATAAAATAAATACTTGTATACAAATAGTTATATGAATCAATCAATTTCTTAGAACTGAAATCTTATCGATATATTCTGATTAACCTTAAATCAATGAAAAAAGTAACAATTTTCCTAAGTATTTTATAAATTCAATCAACTCAATCCCCTTTAAAAAAAAATACTATAAATTCGACTCTCAACCAATCATTCCTCTTCAAATGTCATTTTTCACTCCATTATACCAACTATATTCATAATTTTTATAAAAGCCTATCAAGTAGATAATATTAACCTTTTGAATACATATATTCATTCCAGTAAATTTCTTTAGAAATATTATAAATTCCCTCTTGACCAATCATTTTCTATCAAATAACAATATTTCCAGCCATATTCAATATTTTTCATAAAAAAAAAAAAATCATAAAAAATACCAATTTAGATAATATTTACCCTTTAAATAACAATATTTAACCAACCCAACCCCCTTAAAAATGACAAAAAACTTGTTAATTGACTATTTCTTACTAAAGTAAATTCCACTCTAGACCAATCATTTCCCATCAAATAACACTTACCCCTACCCTACCAACTATATTCATTATTTTTTATAGAAATCACCCTTTAAATAACGATATTTAACCGACTTAGTACCTTAAAAATATCAACAAATCTGTTCTTAATCGATTATTTCCTTAAAATATCATAAATTTTCTTCTTAGCCAATTGTTTCTCACTAAAATAAAATAAAATTTACTCTCAACCAATCAATTCTCTTTAAATGACATTAATCCAAGCTATATTCATTATTTTCATAAAAAATCACCGACTTATATCGATATTCAACCGAATAAATTTCTTGAAATCCCCTTAAAATAGAAATCATCTCGTGACCAATCCTTTCCCCCTTAAAAGATCATAAATTTTCTTCTTAACTAATCATTTCTCTTTAAATGACAATATTCCCACTCTCTCAAAAGATTTACACACATATTAATATCTATTTGAACAAATCCCCCCCCCTAAAAATATTATAAATTCCTCCTCTATATTCTCCATTTAGAAAATATTTACCTTTGAACACAAATATTCAACCGACTCAGTACCTTAAAAATATCAACAAATCTGTTCTTAATCGATTATTTCCTTAAAATATCATAAAATTTCCTCTTAATCAATAATTTCCCTTGAAATGACAATTTTCCTCACTGCACCAACAATATACATATTTTTTAAAAACCTACAAGGTAAAATTTCTTTAGAAATCTATATTTAACCGACTCTACTCCTTAAAAATCCATCATTCGGATCATATTTACTATATGTATTCAACCAATCAAATTCCCACTTAAAATTATCATAAAAATCATATTTTTACCAATAAAAATAAATTTTCTTTAGTATTACAAAATTGTTATCATCATTTTCCGTTGAAAATCACCACAATTTGATTCTGGCAAAAAATTCTATCAAATAAAAAATTCATCAAAAATGACTAAAATCGAATAAAGTCTATGTTTCCCACATAAATTAAATTATTGTAAAATATATATCATATTGCTCATTAAAATTAATCAGTAAATCAAGTATAAATTCAATAAAAATTACCAGTCAACCCATAGAGATATATCAATGATTTTCATAAGTATACTGATAACCACACTGAGCATTGTCTTAAAAATCTCTAAATTATACTACTTTTGTGATTGATATCCATGAAATCAATAAAATTGAAAATGAAAGTAATTATCGATCTCTTTTTTACACTGTAAAATCAATTAAAATCTTAGGTTTCACTAAAATATTTTTAAAAATTAACTGATTTAATCAACTATTTAAATAGAACATAAAATTATAATTAAAATATCATTATCAGTCAAATTTGATTCTAATTCTTAAATAATTATCTTAAATAGATGTTTCATAAACATTTTGATCCTAAATTTAACTTTTATTTAAAATAATCCTAAAATCAAGTCAAATCTAATAAATTTTCAAGAAATTAAGTATCTAAAATTATAGATTTACCCTAATTTCTTCAATAATTTCATTTAAAACATAATCAAACCCTAAATCCATTAAAATTCAAAAGAAAACCATAAATTCACAAAGATGATTAAAATTTACTAAAATAAATACATCGTAAAACTAGATATCACTTAAATTATCATAAAATTTCCCTAAAAGCTCTAATTGATTTACATAGCCTAAAATTATTTTATTTTTGTCGAATACAAATTTTCAGTGAAGAAGTAATATTGGTGAGAGAGTACATTAAGTAACTAAAATCGGTGAAATTACTGAAAAAAGTGGGATAGTTAAAGATATCTACTAAATAGATGAAATATCAATTGCTATATTAAACACTTACAAAGGTAATATACTTTGAATGGAGAAAATATACATCGAAGGGGAAAATATTCATTGAAGAGAAAAATATTCGTTGAAGAGGAAAAAACATTCATTGAATAAAGAAAACATTAATTGAAGAGAGAAAATATTCATTAAAGAGGAAAGCAATCATTAAAGTGAGAAAATATGAATTGAAGCTAACAAATATTCAGTGAATCGAGAATTGCTTATAATAAATTAGACGGTAAATTTCTCAATAATGAGATGAAATATCAATTAAATATTGGGAAATACTTTAAACGGAGTCTGAATTATTCACTGATCAACAAATATACTTAAAAGATGAAAATATTCACTGAAAATTAATTGTACTTTAAGAGTGGATGAATTACTATTATATTCAATTAAAACTTATTTCAATTGAGTAGATTTTGTCGGTTAATTATATTTAAATAGGGATATATATATATATATATATATATATATATATATATATATATATATATATATATATATATATATATGATGGACACTTATGGACGGAGAAATAGTTATTAAAAACAATAACCGCGCGCGCGTATACTAATCCGGCGAATATATACAAATCCAACAAATCTATCGATAAGCGTAATTGGGTGGGTAGAAAATCCAGTCTAGCATTTGGCCATTATTTTGGAATCGATGACATTGCACAAGTATCGCACAGCCCCAGCTTTCAGAGTACTACAGCCCAAGCTTTAACAGCTCCTACAGTGGTTTCAGTCGAGAAATTGACGTTTTATTTGATTGATGTTAATATATTTTTATGGATTTATTTTATGTTTGTGATTTTTTATTAATTTTTATTATTAAAATAGCATATATAAAACTTTTCTCATATTTTAAGCTATAACATGAATATTATATCAATAGTAAATTCAATATTTTAAATGAACATTGTGGAATTTATTGCTATTAAGAATTATTGTCTAAATGTAATTAATTTCTATAAAATTTATATTTAAATACTTTTTGTTTTTAGTTCTAACTATTGACAACATATTATTTTGAATTCTTAAATTATTCTATTATTTAAAATTATATTTGAAATTTAGTTAAAATAATTTTTTATTGATTTGTAAATAGAATATTTGATTTAGTTTAAAATTCATAATCAAATAAAACTTTTTGACAAACTAAAAATATTTTGAATAATCTCTTTATAAATTTATGGTAATAAATAAATATTATCCAATTGTTAACTTAATTTTATATTATTTATTCAATTGTAACTATTGACAACATAATAATTTAAATTCCAAAATAATAATAATATCAAAAAATGTTTATTATTTATAAAAGTAAATTATTTCTAAAAGTAAAACATACATCAATTTTCTGAATTTATTTAATATTACAAAAACTAAATGTTTCTTATAATCGTAATACCAAATTATTCATCTATTCAATGTATTGTTTACTACATTCCTTTATTTTTTTAGACCTTCTACTACGTTCTTCCTACTTGTTATATTGCATCAGATCCACCAGTATTTATAGTATTAAATTTGCTGGTTTTTGTTTTGAATTTACTATTGTAAGAGACTTAAATTTGATTTCTAATATCTCAGTGTTTGATGTATATTCGCCGGATTAGTATACGCGCGCGCGGTTATTGTTTTTAATAACTATTTCTCCGTCCATAAGTGTCCATCAATATATATATATATATATATATATATATATCCCTATTTAAATATAATTAACCGACAAAATCTACTCAATTGAAATAAGTTTTAATTGAATATAATAGTAATTCATCCACTCTTAAAGTACAATTAATTTTCAGTGAATATTTTCATCTTTTAAGTATATTTGTTGATCAGTGAATAATTCAGACTCCGTTTAAAGTATTTCCCAATATTTAATTGATATTTCATCTCATTATTGAGAAATTTACCGTCTAATTTATTATAAGCAATTCTCGATTCACTGAATATTTGTTAGCTTCAATTCATATTTCTCACTTTAATGATTGCTTTCCTCTTTAATGAATATTTTCTCTCTTCAATTAATGTTTCTTTATTCAATGAATGTTTTTTCCTCTTCAACGAATATTTTTCTCTTCAATGAATATTTTCCCCTTCGATGTATATTTTCTCCATTCAAAGTATATTACCTTTGTAAGTGTTTAATATAGCAATTGATATTTCATCTATTTAGTAGATATCTTTAACTATCCCACTTTTTTCAGTAATTTCACCGATTTTAGTTACTTAATGTACTCTCTCACCAATATTACTTCTTCACTGAAAATTTGTATTCGACAAAAATAAAATAATTTTAGGCTATGTAAATCAATTAGAGCTTTTAGGGAAATTTTATGATAATTTAAGTGATATCTAGTTTTACGATGTATTTATTTTAGTAAATTTTAATCATCTTTGTGAATTTATGGTTTCTTTGAATTTTAATGGATTTAGGGTTTGATTATGTTTTAAATGAAATTATTGAAGAAATTAGGGTAAATCTATAATTTTAGATACTTAATTTCTTGAAAATTTATTAGATTTGACTTGATTTTAGGATTATTTTAAATAAAAGTTAAATTTAGGATCAAAATGTTTATGAAACATCTATTTAAGATAATTATTTAAGAATTAGAATCAAATTTGACTGATAATGATATTTTAATTATAATTTTATGTTCTATTTAAATAGTTGATTAAATCAGTTAATTTTTAAAAATATTTTAGTGAAACCTAAGATTTTAATTGATTTTACAGTGTAAAAAAGAGATCGATAATTACTTTCATTTTCAATTTTATTGATTTCATGGATATCAATCACAAAAGTAGTATAATTTAGAGATTTTTAAGACAATGCTCAGTGTGGTTATCAGTATACTTATGAAAATCATTGATATATCTCTATGGGTTGACTGGTAATTTTTATTGAATTTATACTTGATTTACTGATTAATTTTAATGAGCAATATGATATATATTTTACAATAATTTAATTTATGTGGGAAACATAGACTTTATTCGATTTTAGTCATTTTTGATGAATTTTTTATTTGATAGAATTTTTTGCCAGAATCAAATTGTGGTGATTTTCAACGGAAATGATGATAACAATTTTGTAATACTAAAGAAAATTTATTTTTATTGGTAAAAATATGATTTTTATGATAATTTTAAGTGGGAATTTGATTGGTTGAATACATATAGTAAATATGATCCGAATGATGGATTTTTAAGGAGTAGAGTCGGTTAAATATAGATTTCTAAAGAAATTTTACCTTGTAGGTTTTTAAAAAATATGTATATTGTTGGTGCAGTGAGGAAAATTGTCATTTCAAGGGAAATTATTGATTAAGAGGAAATTTTATGATATTTTAAGGAAATAATCGATTAAGAACAGATTTGTTGATATTTTTAAGGTACTGAGTCGGTTGAATATTTGTGTTCAAAGGTAAATATTTTCTAAATGGAGAATATAGAGGAGGAATTTATAATATTTTTAGGGGGGGGGATTTGTTCAAATAGATATTAATATGTGTGTAAATCTTTTGAGAGAGTGGGAATATTGTCATTTAAAGAGAAATGATTAGTTAAGAAGAAATTTATGATCTTTTAAGGGGGAAAGGATTGGTCACGAGATGATTTCTATTTTAAGGGGATTTCAAGAAATTTATTCGGTTGAATATCGATATAAGTCGGTGATTTTTTATGAAATAATGAATATAGCTTGGATTAATGTCATTTAAAGAGAATTGATTGGTTGAGAGTAAATTTTATTTTATTTTAGTGAGAAACAATTGGCTAAGAAGAAATTTATGATATTTTAAGGAAATAATCGATTAAGAACAGATTTTGTGATATTTTTAAGGTACTAAGTCGGTTAAATATCGTTATTTAAAGGGTGATTTCTATAAAAAATAATGAATATAGTTGGTAGGGTAGGGGTAAGTGTTATTTGATGGAAATGATTGGTCTAGAGTGGAATTTACTTTAGTAAGAAATAGTCAATTAACAAGTTTTTTGTCATTTTTAAGGGGTTGGGTTGGTTAATATTGTTATTTAAAGGGTAAATATTATCTAAATTGGTATTTTTTATGATTTTTTTTTTTTATGAAAAATATTGAATATGGCTGGAATATTGTTATTTGATAGAAAATGATTGGTCAAGAGGGAATTTATAATATTTCTAAAGAAATTTACTGGAATGAATATATGTATTCAAAAGGTTAATATTATCTACTTGATAGGCTTTTATAAAAATTATGAATATAGTTGGTATAATGGAGTGAAAAATGACATTTGAAGAGGAATGATTGGTTGAGAGTCGAATTTATAGTATTTTTTTTTTAAAGGGGATTGAGTTGATTGAATTTATAAAATACTTAGGAAAATTGTTACTTTTTTCATTGATTTAAGGTTAATCAGAATATATCGATAAGATTTCAGTTCTAAGAAATTGATTGATTCATATAACTATTTGTATACAAGTATTTATTTTATTATTATTATATTTGTAATTAAATTAAAAACTAAAATTGACTAGTATTTAAAAATATTTGATTACCTATTATTTATGTTTTTTATTGACAATTTTCTGAATAATTTAAATATTTACGATTATTTCCAGGAATGAAGAGAAATTGTACGATTAAAAACTATGAGCTGTTGATAAAATACATTAATTTTTATTCAACAAGTACCTAGAACAATTACCTAACAATCTTAAAATTTTAAAAAATCTAACAAATTTTTTCAATTATTTTACAACTTAGTTAATTTAATTAACTGATAAGTACTAGTTTCTTTACGATTTGCTACTGTGTTGAAACTTTTTTTTTTAAATTCTTATTCAAAGTACTAACAAATTTTATTAAAGATCTATCAAGACTTGTCAAAAATTATAAAACTTTGGTAATTTTAATAAGTATTACTCAATAATTACTATTTTCTTACCAATTTGCTGAAGGTCTTATTTTAAAATTTCTTCAAAATAATAACATTATTTACAAATTAATCAGTTTTATCTCAAATTTAACAACTTTCTCACAACTTTAATCAAATTCTAATCCCATGATAATCATAAATTACGTGTATTTTCTTAAAAATTGTCCATAGTTTTTCTTATATCGGTAAAACAAACACACATATTTCAATCAAAAAACACGTGTGTATCATAAATTATATACATTTTCTTAACAATCTCAAACTTTACATAAATATTGAACTATTTTTATGATTTAACACATACACATTATTAGCCATAAAATAAATATTTCATAAATTGTTGAAAAATAACACATATTTTCATTAAAGTTTTTCCATAAACACTGTAACATATCGATGGTTTAACACACACATTTGAGCCATAATTAGTTTTGATATTTATTTGCACATATTTTCTTAAAAATATAGAATTTTTCTTTAACTTTTTACAAACATTTACAATTGTTCTATCCCTGTATACTATGAACCACAATTGAACAAACTTTTTCTATTCAATATTAATTTTATATACTTTGTTGAAAATTTATATAAAATAATAATGAAAATAATAATAATAAAAACTTGTAATATTATTAATAATAATAAAAATAACAATAATAATAATAAAAATAATAATAATAATAATAATAATAATAAAATTAAAATTAAAAAACATTAAAACACTACTTATAAGATAATAATAATAATAATAATAATAATACTAAAAGAATAAAAATTAAAGAACATTAAAACACTACTTATAAAAAATAAGTAGTATATAAAAATTATAAATGTTAAAAAATACTATGACATTGACCTACTTTTAAATGACCTTGAAATAATATTATGACTCATCCAATAACCTTGAAAATAATAATAATAATAAATATTAAAACATTACTTATAAAAATAAGTAGTAAATTTATATAAAAATGTTTAAAAATACTAAGACCTTGTGAAATTTTAAATGACCTGGACCTACTTTAAAATGACCTTGAAAAAAAAAATTAAGACTCATCCAATGACCTTGACAATAATAATAATAAAAACAATAATAATAATTATAATAATAATAAAAATAAATATAATTAAACAATATTAATAAGTAATCATATTAATTAATAATATTAATAATCATATTAATAATAATATTAATAATAATAAAATTATTTCCTTATAATAGAAGTTTTATACATTATTAATAATAATAATATTATTAAAAATAATAATAATGATAATAATAAAAATAATAATAATAAATATAATAATAATAATAATATTATAAAAAGTTTTCAAAGTATTAATAATAATAAAAATTTTAATAAATTTTATAAGTAATAAGTATATTAAAATAATAATAATAATAAAATAATAAAAATATTAATATTAATAATAATTAAAGTTTTTATAAGTATTAAAAAATTATTTTATAAGTAATAATAGAATAATAAAAAGTAATAATAATATTAATAATAATATTAAAAATAATAATTAAAATATTAATTATAATAAAATAAATTTACAAAATATATACTACTTATAAAAATAAGTAGTAAATTAACACGTTGACGGACAATTGCGGCTATAGCCGTCAAAGCGAAGTTCACAATGTGGCATGACTGCTATAGCCGTCCAAAACGAAACGGTCGTTTTTAGACACTACGGCTATAGCAGCACAAATGTGCACTTACTGGCGTATACGTAGAAGCATAGTGTCGTGTTTTGAAAACATCTTTTTAGGTTGAAGTTCATATTTCACCTGTTATACGAGTTGCAGATTCAGTATGCACGTGGTTGTGAAAAATCACAAAAACATATAGTGTCAATTTTCGAACTTCGCTTGTTCCTACTGTCCGTCAACGTGTTAAAATTTAAAAATGTTTAAAAATAATATGACCTTGAGAAATTTTGAATGACCTTGACCTACTTTTGAATGACCTTGACCTACTTTTCAATAACCTTGAAAAATTATGATGAGTCATCCAATAACCTTGACAATAATAATAATAATAATAATAATAATAATAATAATAATAATAATAATAATAATAATAATAATATTAATAATAATATTAATAATAATAATGAAAATATTAATTATAATAATAATAATAATAATAATAATAATAATAATAATATTTATAAAAATTAATAATAAAATAGAATAAAATTTACAAATTTATAAGTATAATAATAAAAATAATAATAATAATAATATTAATAATAATAATAATAATAAAAATATTATAATAATAATATTAATAATAATAATAAAAATAATAATAATAATAATGAAAAATAAAAATAATGATAATAAAAATAATAATAACAATAATAATAATAATAATAATAACAATAATTATAAAAAAATAATAATAATAAAAATAATAAAATAATTATAAAAAATATTAATAAAAAAAAAAAATAATAATAATAATAATAATAATAATAATAATAATATTAATAATAATATTAATCATAATAATAATAATCATAATAATTATAATAACAACAGTAATAATAATAATAATAATAATAATAATAAATAAAAATTATAATAATAATAATAATAATAATAATAATAATAATAATAATAATAATAACAATAACAATAATAATAATAATAATATAATTTAAAAATAGTAAATAAATAACTAAATATTGACTTAATTTAAACAAAAAAAAAAAATTAAAGTATATTACATAAATAAAATAAAATAAAAATCAATAAATAATATTATTGACTTGATTAAAACAAAAATTATAGTATATAAAATAAATAAAATAAATAAAAATAAATAAATAATATTATTGACTTGATTAAAACAATATTCACTTCATTAAAACAGACAATATAATAATAATATTATTGACTTGATTAAAACAAAATTATAGTATATAAAATAAATAAAATAAAAATAAATAATATTATTGACTTGATTAAAACAATATTCACTTCATTAAAACAAACAATTTAATAAAAATAATATAATTTATAAATAAATCATATTATTGACTTGATTAAAACAATATTCACTTCATTAAAACAAACAATTTAATAATAATAATATAATTTAAAAATAAAATAATTGACTTGATTAAAACAAACAATTAAATTTAATAATAATATAATTTAAAAATAAATAAATAATATTATTGACTTGATTAAAACAAATAATTAAAGTATATTAAATAAATATAAATTAAATTAAAAATATATATTATAAAATTTGATGAGTCATCCAATGACCTTGAATGACCTTGACCTTGAATGACCTTGAAAATAAATGTACTTTTAAACATAGAAAATTTTTTGAAAAAATGATGAGTCATCCAATGACCTTGACCTTGAATGACCTTGAAAATAGATGTACTTTTAAACATAGAAAATTTTTGAAAAAATGATGAGTCATCCAATGACCTTGAATGACCTTGACCTTGAATGACCTTGAAAATAAACGACTTTTAAACATAGAAAATTTTTTGAAAAAATGATGAGTCATCCAATGACCTTGAATGACCTTGACCTTGAATGACCTTGAAAATAAATGTACTTTTAAACATAGAAAATTTTTTGAAAAAATGATGAGTCATCCAATGACCTTGACCTTGAATGACCTTGAAAATAGATGTACTTTTAAACATAGAAAATTTTTTGAAAAAATGATGAGTCATCCAATGACCTTGAATGACCTTGACCTTGAATGACCTTGAAAATAAACGACTTTTAAACATAGAAAATTTTTTGAAAAAATGATGAGTCATCCAATGACCTTGAATGACCTTGACCTTGAATGACCTTGAAAATAAATGTACTTTTAAACATAGAAAATTTTTGAAAAAATGATGAGTCATCCAATGACCTTGACCTTGAATGACCTTGAAAATAGATGTACTTTTAAACATAGAAAATTTTTTGAAAAAATGATGAGTCATCCAATGACCTTGAATGACCTTGACCTTGAATGACCTTGAATGACCTTGACCTTGAATGACCTTGAATGACCTTGACCTTGAATGACCTTGAAAATAAACGACTTTTAAACATAGAAAATTTTTTGAAAAAATGATGAGTCATCCAATGACCTTGAATGACCTTGACCTTGAATGACCTTGAAAATAAACGACTTTTAAACATAGAAAATTTTTTGAAAAAATGATGAGTCATCCAATGACCTTGAATGACCTTGACTTTGAATGACCTTGAAAATAAACGACTTTTAAACATAGAAAATTTTTTGAAAAAATGATGAGTCATCCAATGACCTTGAATGACCTTGACCTTGAATGACCTTGAAAATAAATGTACTTTTAAACATAGAAAATTTTTTGAAAAAATGATGAGTCATATAATGACCTTGAATGAGTCATGGTCTTTGTTTAAATGACCTTGAAAAAATATGATGAGTCATCCAATGACCTTGAATGAGTCATGGTCTTTGTTTAAATGACCTTGAAAAAATATGATGAGTCATCCAATGACCTTGAATGAGTCATGGTCTTTGTTTAAATGACCTTGAAAAAATATGATGAGTCATCCAATGACCTTGAATGAGTCATGGTCTTTGTTTAAATGACCTTGAAAAAATATGATGAGTCATCCAATGACCTTGAATGAGTCATGGTCTTTGTTTAAATGACCTTGAATGAGTCATGGTCTTTGTCTTTTGGACTTAGAAAAATTTTCTCTCAGCCGGGGGGGGGTACTGTGCTGGATGTGACATGTGCTGGATGTGACACATCCCACTACTCCCGTTACCTTTCCCTTGATTTACCTTAGGCATATTGTGTTCATATTGTATTTAATGAGTGCCCACTGGACTACTCGTGTGATGATTTTGAGCCGTGTGTAAGATAATTTAGGTCGAATTTAAAGAAAACGAGAGACGAGGAAGTAGCCAAAAGACCGCTTCCTTATTTCTCCTTTCTTCTATACGGGATAATATTGACGTTCCAGCTCCTGCGTTCCGTATGCCGGAACTTTACGGGCACGAATCATTGGCGATATTCCACGCACTTACACGAATTCGAATAATATGTTGATTTTACTAACTTGTGATGTGTCTTGGCTGTGGGCCGGAAAAATTTCGACAAATAATAAAAAACAATTTATGAATTATGAATAATTTATTAAAATAATATTAAAAATTTACCAATCCAAGCATCCATAAAAATATCATAAAAATATCACTCTCCCCACTCCGACACCCAAGCAGAGCTCTATCGAGGTTGCGAGGAGGCGACGTGGAGAGAGCTTCCAAATAGAACTCTCACTTACATAGATTTTTAAAAAGACTAAGTTAATGATTTTCAAAAACGATTAAAAATGATGTGAAAATGAATCGGTATATATACCTATTTTTTGGCCCTAACCTTGCGTGTTCTTTTTGATTTAGTAAAACAAAATTCGACCTTGGAATTTTCTAGTGTATTCTAATCTTAATTTTTTATTATTTTGCAATTTTATTTGATAATTTTCTTTTGAAATTTTTATTGAATTAATTCTAATTCAAATTTTTGATTTTTTATTTCATTTTCATGAAATTTCACATTTTGTTAAATTATCAAATTTCGGTCAAATTTGTTAGGTTTTCATGTTATGTTTATATTTATATCGTGCGGATCTTGTTGCTTTTTGTTATTATTTTAATTTATTTTTATGTTTATTATTTTATATGTAATTGTCTTCTTTCTCATATTTTGATAGGGTTAATTGGTGTTTTAATAGGTTTGAATTTAAATCTGCATGTTGTGTTTGCATGTGTGTTACCGATTCATTTAAACAGTTACAAGGCCGTTTGTGTTCTGTCCCAACAGTTGATAAAGGTCGGAAATGTTGGTTTTAAGGGAAATTCTGGGTTAAAGTTGATAACTGTGGATCCCAACATGTTATTTATCTTGTAATATCATTATAGAGCTAAAATTGAAGATTTTTACAAGTGCTATCATGGCATTTTTGGTTATCCACCGAGCCGTTTATTATATCATGATTGAGTCAATGTTTATATCAAGAGTCAAATTATGATTAATTAATTTAAAAATAGAAATCAAGATCATTTCATTTCATCTGCAATCTTCATTTTTCATTTATATTGTTTCAACTAATATTTAATAAAGCATGAAATCTTCTATGGTAACTCTTGAACCAAGAGGTTTATCAGAGTATATAGTAGTCATGGCAATATAACTCATCTTTTACTAATCCGCCCATTGGAATACATTTCCTACATCATTTATGACAGGTATATAATGGTAATATTTTTCTTATGCGCGTATCTGATGAAAATCCACCTGAATGTTGTCGCAATTATATATTTCTTACAATCAGGTGCCCAGCACTTCTATGAGTTATGAGTTCACATATCTTGATCCTTTTTTATTACAGCTTTAATGAATTAAATTTTTCCTCCACTTCTAAAATTTATTCTTACGAAACTTTGAGTAGCATTTTCCCTTATTTTTAGGAGTAACTTTCTTAGGATTATGACTTTAATTTTTATGGTCAATAATCGAAATTATTATCTATAAATTCCCTTTAACCTCCATGAGTTTTCCTTAAAAACTTTGCGCAGTGTTTCGTCGTTATTTTCAACAAATAAAATAAAAAATATCAAAATTTTAATGAGTCTCCTTTACTTTATTTCATGATTTGGTCTTTCAGTTATATAATTTTCTGATGGCTATCATATTTTAAGTTGTTGCAACGATTTCGTCTTTTTCTCAGCACCCGATATCCCTTAATTCTCTCTCTCCCTCCCCCCCTCTCTCTCTCTCTCTCTCTCTATATATATATATATAATATTTTTGGATGCTCATCGAACTACCCAGTATTATAGATTTTAAGCCTAAGTGTAAATATTAGTTTAGGCTAATTTTATCACATTTGGAGAGCAAGCAATAGGCTACAGCACTTCCACTCTGCTTTCCGTCCTTTTATATATGATTATCATATTACGTTTCATCTCGCTGTATCCGCAGACAGGCCTTTATAGTCACGGAGCCGACGCAGATAAAATGTTCTTACATGGTTATTTACACATGTATAGTTAATTACTTGAGGTGCGTGGTAGCTGTGTGCCAGAAATATTTCGACTGATTAAATAAACAAAGTCTTCTTGATCAAAACATATAATTTCAGTATAACTACATTAGCATTTATACATCTATTATTCATAACCTATTTAGAAAACATCACGCCAAAGTAAAGATTGTAAACGATAGTAGGTAGATGTGTCCCATCTGGCACACTTTTTGGTACCCCACCAAAAACCAAAACAAACTAAAATATAATGTAAACACAGAAAATTACAAAATAATGAATAAGAACAATAATGTATATATGTATACATTTATTAATTCAATGAACAGTTGGCTGAGATGTTGGATGATCACGTGGAAAATTATTATCTTTATTCATTGTCAGTCTCAATCATATATTGACCGTATGCCAGGCTTACATTCTTTTCTACCCAATCTTTTTTATCCTCTTTGTTTGTTAGTGCAACCTTTGAAGTTTTAATACTATAAAGTTGGTGATTGTTTGTACCAATACGAAATTGAGGTACAGAAAAGGTGGAGTTTTTCTCGTAACAGTCCTTATAAGATTTATGAGTTAACGTTGTTTCCTTCAATGTGACTCCCTTAGCTTTTAAGCATTTTGATTTTCCTAGTAAACTATAGCATTTGGGTCTAAGGAATACCCATTCGTCATAACCCTCTCCCTTGCTTTATTCCTTAAATTTTCCAATGACCGAATCAAATTTTTTAGAATAAAGTGGATGAGTAGATGGATATCTAGTTTACAATTTTTAATCTCCAAGAAGAAAGATTCCGTATCTCCAGCAACTATATTAATCTTACAATTAAATTGTCGTCGGTATTTTTCCAAGTCCTTATACTGTAGCTCGTACATTCTAAGTTTGGACAAATCAAGTACCGATTGTCCTATATAACTCGGTCGATCTAAGCATACCGAGTCAGGATTTAACAAAGCAGCAATTAGATCATCAGCAATTTTGATACTTCTTTAAAAAGTTGGTTTAGAAGCATATGTAATCATCTTCTTTTCTGTATTACATAATCTTAAATTCATTCTTTTTTCAGGTTTTCGACAGTTTTACCACACAAACTATTATTTAAAAGCTTATAATAATTTTTATCTAGCGTGTTTGTACTTTTTGCTCTTAACTCTGTATTGGTATCAATGTAGGTTTTAAAAATAGGAGATTGTTTGAATCTTACAGCTCGATTCACATGAGTAACCTTAAAACCAAGAGACAAGTATAGTTTTAGTAAACGCCAATGAATCACATAATTCTTTTTTCGGTAATGAGTCAATAAAAAGTTTTCGTCTAACTTATCGTGAAGATCAGAAAGAATTTCAAGATCTACTTCAAGAGTATACCCATACGACAAAGATTCAAGATTTAAAGAAAAACAATCTGACAATATTGAATCAGAACCATCAAGTATCCAACTGAATTTGCCACAAGGTAATGGTTGACTTAAAGCCCAACCGTATAAATTATTAATATCTATATAAAGCAACTCAGTGGTTTCATCAGTTTTTACAAAGTGTTTATTAACAAAAGTAAGACCTCTACGAATACCACCCTCATAGAAATTATAAATTTCCATGCCTTGCAATAGTTCAATGGGTTTATCTAAAGTTATTAACGCAGAACTCCAAGACATTCCAGCAATACCAAAATAATTTAAAGGCTCTAAACTATTATGAGCTATAGATTTCGACCGAAATTGTTGGAAAAAGTCAGCTAAAAGAAAGCAATCGAGTTTCAAGTATATCATCATATAGTCAAGTAAATTTACACATTTAGTTTCAGTCCAAATTAGTTGAGCTTTCTCATATTCAACTTCACTCACTCCTTCCCAGATTGGAGGCAGTTCATAAGTATTTTCAAGGACCTCTAAACCAGTGGCAAAGTTGTACGGAAAAATACCTTTCTCATTAACAATGGTACCAGTAAAAACAAATTTTGTTAATGGTAAACTAGTCAAAGTTTTCACAGCCCTAGCTAATGAGTCATTAACAAACTGGTAAGAGTCGATAAAACGTATTCTAAGCTTACCAACATATACCATAAGGGATAAGAACTTTTCACTACTAATTGGAATACATGATAAGTTCCAATTTGGAAATTGATTTATTCCATACTTAAGGATATGATGTAAGTCATACCCACGTAAATTATGAAAAACTACAGGTAATAATTCTTTGATACTCCTATTAACATCACAACTTTTACATGCTGGAACAATATATTTTCCTGTAAAATAGTCATGGTCTCTAACCTTATTTACTATGTTCTTATTACACAAATAACAATATTCACAATTATCAAATGAATATTCTTTGTCAAAAGTAAGTGGTAACATTAGCCTTTTCCCATTTTCTTTATAATATGGTAGCACAATGTTTTTTCCTATATCCGAAACCTTCTTCAAAAATTCATAAACGCAGTTTTGACAAATGAAATGATGGTAACTTGTCATACCAGTGAAGTGGTTGATTAATAAGAGTCCTGCAAAAATTGGCAAATGTTTTTGAAAATAAATGTCATCTTTTGGTAAAATAGATTCAAAATCTGCATAGATAACGAAAGGAAGTGTTATCGTCTTTGACCAGTTTTTGAACTCCAAATATTTATCTTTATCTTTTGATAATTTATATAGCGTAGTACCCAACTGATTTTTCTTACATAACTCTTGGTGTTTTTCAAAGGATTTTGGCTTACGAAATCCATTTAAACAATTTTCACACCATTTGCAACGAATTCGAACATTACGATCATTGTTTTTATGACAATCCATCAAGGATTGTAAATTAGTTACTGCTGTATAATGATATTTTTCACCCTCCTTTATCAATAATAAATAAATTGGATCCACTCCAGTTACTTTTGTTCTGTGAATTATATTTAAATATGGATGCTTCATTATAAGTTCTTATCTATTCTCAAAATTTTCGTTATTATAAATCATTACATTAATTGCTAAACCATATTTTTCTTCTCAAAAGTTGGAATATCACACAGTTTCATTGAAATATCGTTAGGATCGTTTACAAAGTCATTCATATACGGTAAATATTTTCTTGGTCTATCTCTATCTTTCTTCCTTTTATCAGATTTCAATACAGCCAAAACACTATATATGGAACATAAATTATCGGTATTTTGTACGTTAACTATTGCCTTTTTACCTAATAGAGCTTTAAGTGTTGGAATATAACTATGTCCAGATAACCTAGATATATTCAAAACTTTGGTTACCTTGAAATTTACTTCTATTATTCGGTTTATTTTCCAACTACTTCCTAATTCTGTTCGTTCAACAATCTTTTCATTTATTTTCTTTATACCCTCATCAAGAAAAGTTTAGTCACTGAAGCAGCGCGATTTGATATACTAACTACTTTGAGCTCCTCATCTTTTTCAAATTCTACTTGGACTCCAAATTGAACTTTTGAATGTTTCATTTCATTTAATGTAATTTTTAATTTTTCCAAAAGAGAAGATAGAAGAACTATTTCCTTAACATTATATCTTCCAATGTTCACTTTTATAATTTGATGTGAGCGTAGTAAATCATATTCAATTTCTGGTTCAAAATAATGTCACTTAACCCTAGTTCAATTTGTAAATCATCTTTAATAAATATTTTTTCAAGTATTTCAGATTTTATTGAGCTTTTTCGTTTCAAACTGTGTTTAAACAATAATTTTTTATCCGTATAAAATTGAGTCAAGTGATTTTTATGGTCATTATAAAATTTAAGGTACGGGTCAGAGGTTTGGGTCTGGCATACAGGACATATATAATAATTATTCACTTGATAATATCGATTCATTTTATTGTGGCAGTTGTTATCATGGCTTGTAATTGACAATACTTCGGATAAAGATGACCTGAAACATGAAAAAAGTTAAATAATTCTGATTGTATTAACTAAAAACTCGCATATAACATTCACAGTAGAGATTTTTCAAGTTCGTCATAATTTGTTTCAAAAATTTTCTATCATCTATGTTTTCAATGTGAATATTTAAATCATCTAAATTAAAAATAATTAATAATTTAATAAAAGTAAAAAATTAGTATTTTTATATTCATTTCTTTCGTTACTCAATCTTGAATCTTGAATATTAAAAGTATCTAACAGTTAATAATTTAAAAATCATTAAGAATTATCAAAAGATTACTTGTATCATATTTATCAATAGGCAAAGTGTCTTGAAAGGTTGTCCTCTTTGACAATACTAAAAAAGGTTAATAGTTAGTTATATTATACATACACGTACTTTTGGCAACTATACTACTTTCCGATTCTCCTAATTGTCTGAGGTGATGCCCGTGTGTTGTAAAAACATTGACCATCTACCAGATGTTATTGTGAGACATTCTGGACACACATAACCAGGGAAACCAGCATCATTTATCTTGAAATATGATGATGTAACAAGTTCACAGTAGTGAACATCTTCGTGACTGATAGCTACGCAAAATTTATATGTTTAGCAATAATTCACTAAAAAACAAATAGTAAATTAAATATACATAAAAAGTAAAATGTATAGCTTAAATTAATTCAAATTTCGCATTTGACCGACATTTGTTTGCTTGAGTTTTCTAAAATTTAATTTTAAATTTATTCAGTGTAAATTTATTTCTTAAAATTTTTCTTTCATTTTTATCTTTTCACAATTTAGTTTAAAAAAAAATTACATTTAAATTTCAAAGAAAATAAATATATAGATATAAAATAAACTGATGAGTAGGTAGTTAGGGGCTTTCTAAGCCCACACACCATAAGTAGGGGAGGGGGGGTTTCAAGTGCCAAATATTTCCAAAAAAATCCGCCAAAATTCGAATTTAATTATGAATTTAGAAAAATCGCGCCAAAAATTTGAAAAAAATTTATCAAAAAAAAATGTGCGCACATAAAAATATATTATCTTGATTACATCATTGTGTAATTAAGACACACCGTTAAAAATCACTAATTAAATCCCCTCCCCTATATATATGTATATATATAATTTTAGGTAATTTTATTAAGAATCTTAACAGAATTATTTAAGTTAAACACTAGTTCATTGTGTAGAATTATGTAATATAAGTGAACTTTTTGGATGATTAATGACTTCTAAACTTTTGTTTTATAACAGATATAACAATGAAACTGATTCCTTTCTCATTATTAAATGACTATATAAGTGACCATATAAACTTCCTCAAATATTCTACGGAAATCTCGCAAAATTAGTTGAAGAATTCAATACCATATTCTCATACATGCGAAAGTTTTAGAAAATGTTCAAAATACTTTAGGCTCATTTAATGTAAGGTTGTATCAGCGGCTCCAAATTGTGGGGTTAGTGGTGACTATGACCTCGACCCCAATCATAAAATACTATATACCTGCCAATGTTTACCCGTCGCTAAGCAACGTTGGTACTGTAACCAATGGTTCTGAAACCGCCAAAGGTGACCTTTGATTCCAAAACTGCTAAGACCCGGTCTGCAGCTGGTTCAGCGAGATACCGATGGAAGTTATGTGATCGTCTTGCTTACTAGGGTCCCTTACTTTCCTCGTGTTCTTCTTATTCAATTCATATTTCACGTTATACATAACTCTTTTTCAAAAAAAAAATTGACTTGTAAATCAACCAAATTAAGACGTAAAACTTTTATTTTCAATACAACACATTTTTCATTATGTTATTTCGCTCACATAACCGGTAAATTATTCTTTGTTCTGTTTCTTCAACTTTTGGCGTGCTCGATCGGCTCTTTCTGGCCTTGTGTGGAACTTCGGTTGACTTGGTCGCTTTGATGGACTCGTCTGATTTTGGTAGGCTACTTGTGCAGGGGCAAATAACAGAGGGTACGTGACTGCCCTTCCCTCCTGGTTTTCCGCTACGGCAACCTCCAATCCACGGATTTGGATCCTTTGAGCCTGGTTTAGTGTCCTCTCGTTTTGCCAGGCCTTCTGAGCGGCATGCAGTTTTTGGTATAGTCGTTTTACTCTGGACGGTTGAGTTGAAGGCATTTTTGGTGTAGGCTGCCATTTTCCAGGAGAAGCTTTTTCAACTCCACTCCAATTCCTTGAATGGAGTCCATTGTTGATTTTTATTAGTAACATTAAGCATACTGTCAATCACAATTTTAAACATTTAACAAATCCTTAACTGAATGAGTATTACACGCGATATTTCATCTAAACTTTACAGCTTGTTACCATTTCGTGGATGAATATTATGATAAAACTTTCTCATGTAGGTGGAAAATGCTATACCAAGAAATCAAATCAACAAGAGAGAAACACATTTATTTCATTTAACAACCAAATTAATCTCTACGCAATCTTTTACATGTCAGACGCCTTCGAGAGTATGCGTGTTCTTCCTAGCCTCTATCTTCTAATATGTCCCTGATATCTGGTTGTAGCAAGCTCTATGGGACGACTAGATGCACGGGCGCATCGAGCTTTAATAGAGTCGGATCTACTGGATTATAGGCTACTCTGTAACTTGGCAGGTGGCCATCCGAACTCGGGATGCGCCCACTGGCGATATCCCTGTTGATCCGTGCCAGGCGTTCTCTTTGCTGGTTAGCCAGATGCCTATATTGCCGTTCTAGCTGCTAGAATCGGTGAAGCGCTCCTTCCGCCGCTTGACGGATTTCTCTAGCCGGGTTCCTCCCTGGTTCCTTCTTGATCAGAATACTCGGCAACTCCGTATCCGCATCTCGCCCATCTGGATTCCGGTTTGGTCATTCGGTAGTATCATAGGTCGATATAGTTTACTCCGGATCTCATAGAGCCTGGCGATACCTCCCGGTAAACCTGTTTGGGATAGTCAGTGTTGTGCGATTGACATCACTCCATTGACTACTTGATCCACCTGTTAGCTTTAATAGCGAATTAATTTAGTTAACATCTCATTACTTATTAAAAGTCGTTGTTCGCAACTCGGCTCTTTTACCTATTTGTTATTGAGTTAATAAAGCAGGGTTTTCCAGCACTTTCGATCCTGTCAAGTCGTCTTTGCTCAAAATATGCGGCTCCAATTTGTCCTACTCCGGACAGTGGATTTCAGACGATGTGGGTTAATTGTAAAGAAAATCTCGTCGCTGTACCCCTTGGTCTCGCGTTTTGGGAGGGTCTCATTTGTAAAAGGAATGAAACCCAAAATATTCAGGTTGGAAAAAACCCCTCGAGATAAAAATAACTCGTTTTAACCCGATTACTACATATCTTGATACCGACAAAAGATCATACGGGCAACTAACCATTTCTAAGTCATGAACATAGTGAAAATAAAATCATAACACTAATGAATAATTACAAGATCAGTTAACGGCTTCCGGTTCAGAATCTATTCTACTACCAAAATATACTAAGCTAAATTATAAGATCAGCTCTTGTTGTGGCACTATATTAAATCCATAAATCTATTGTGGATGCATATTAATATCATTTTCTAGAGTGGAATTTATCGAAATACTCAATGTACGGTGGTTAAGTAACTACGTGGACGACTTGCTATTGCTAACTTAAAATACATTAGAGATAAAAGTTCAATATTAATGAATAATTCTAGTATTAAGTCACTATCGTTACTTAGAAAATGTAGCTATCTCTAATTCAAGAGGTATCAAAGACAAAACTTGCTTATAACCTTACTAAATAACTCTAATATTAAAAAAGTGTTATTACGTGGAAAAATGTAATTACATTGAAATGTATCAGAGACAAAATTGTAACCATAATAAGGAATTTTAAAACTAAATAACAATAATTAATTGAAAAATATATTAAGTCAACAAAACTTTGGGAAGACATTATAGTAAGATCCGCCTTACCTGCCGGGTGATCTTCTGCATGGACTCCCTCGTGGGAACGCATCTGGGTGACATCGAATTCATCCCAGCGGGTTTGTGTTTGTCCCCGCGTTATCTTATTCTTCTTAGCGGAGGTCCTGACCTTCTCCAACATTTCCACATCGCCTTTGTCTTGATTCATTGCAGTCAATTTGGGCATAAGTTTTCTGTTGAAATAGTGAGATAGTGATGACGTTCGTTGTAACCTGGGACTCGTGATGCACATACCTCGTGTATCTCTCTCGTTTGGCCATCGTCGATATCAGTGAGGTGGCATTCCAATTTCCATTATTTCAGTTCGGTTTTTCTTTACCTGGGTCGTAAATTGCTGCTCCGATGTTAGTAAATGTCTCGGTGGTTGTTAATGGTTGCCAACTCATAATGGATCGGGTGTTGTGGTGGGCATCTTGGGATGATTTTTAGTAATAAATAAATTATCTGGGCTTGCCTTTTGGTTTCGATCGAGATGGTGATGAGTTAATACTTTATGTCAATGTTTGTGGTAAGTACCTACTCTCAGTAGTTGTAGAGTAGATGAGGATGATTATTGCGGTTTGCGCTGACTTTAGGAGATAGTATCTATTGTTGGTAGGTCCGGTGTTTGACCTTTACTACTATTTAGTGCGACGGTATCATTTGGATTTTTGATCACATATTTGGCTTATCTAAAGTATGGCAATAGTAGGGTTATAATACTTAGTTATTGACAATATTTATGGGAATTCCTCTTGGCGTTTAATCTATAATATGATACTACTTATTTTATTCGGTAGTTCCCAATTTACTTCCTTATTGATTAGTTATTGCTGGGGTTGTAATTAATAAGTTTACGGTAACCTTTTACCTTCCATCGACAGCATATTACTTTAGTCCTTTTTAATATTTCTATTTAAACCTTCTATCATTTATTGAATTATCGTTTAACTCTTATCTGCTTTAATAAAATAGTTAATGGATTTTTAATTCGACTTGTCCGTTACATCAATTTCCGCAAGCCCCCTTCCCTTTAACCTCAAATTGTTCCTAAGAGATTAGTATGTTCATATTAGATTTTAAGAGTGTCCACTGGACTACTCTGGGTTATAATTTTAGCCGATAAGTATCAATAGTTTAGATCGATTTTTCGTGAGTAGGTGGAAAGGGGATCAACCAAAAGATTGATTCCCAATCTCCCCGCTGCCCTTATACGTGCAAATGATTTGACGTTCGAGTCCTTCGTTACCCACGGCGAGATCTCTCACGGGCACGAGCTATTGGCGGACTTACACCGCACTTACACTGCTCGATAATTTTGTGTAAGTTTAATATCTTGCTGTTGTGTGGCTGTGGGCCGGAAAAATTTTGACATAAGTGAATTCATACTTTTATACATATATTTGTTCATAATAGTAATAGTTCACATTTATCTTTCATACGGCATATGCATATCGCTCAGGCTTACTTTTATAAATTCGTCCTAGCGTTTTGGTTTAAGATAATACTAATTTCAAGAGATTCTTCACATGTGATTATGGTTATTCGAATAAGTGATCATTTCTACTCAAGTGATAGAGTTATTACTTTGTTCAGCGAAAACTGATAATTGTTTTTGTGTTTGTTGCTTAAAATTATGTGAAAATGGATTGGTATTTATACCTATTCTGTGAATCTAACCTTGCGTATTAAATTTGATGCGATAAAACAAAATTTGACCTTGATATTATTTGTCTAATCTAATTTTAATTTTTATTATTTTTCGATTTTATTTGACAATTTATTCTTTAGATTTTTATTTAACTCAATTCTGATCAAAATTATTTTTATTTTCTTCGACCTTTTCCGTTAACTTTGTGCTTTTACGTAAATTGTCAATTTTCGGTCAAAGTTTTCTGTTACTACGTTGTTTTTATGTTATTTCGTGCGGATCTTGATGCATTTGTTATTATTTTAATTTAATTTTATGTTTTTTCGATTTTATATTTTAATTATGTCTTTTTCTCGTATTTTCTGGTGGTTATTTGGTGTCTATGGGTCTGATTTTAAATTTGTATGTTGTGTTTTCGTGCTATTTCCAATCCATTCAAACAAAATTCAGTGCTAGCCCAACAAAATTTACAAATAGAGGCGAAATTTAAAACGATTGAAAATGTGCATTATATTATTATTTAAAACTAACTAATTTATCCAAATAAAACCTGGTAAAACCAAAGTGCAACTGCATGTTGCTCGATAAAAGCATGACTAATCAACCATGATGCGCGTCAACTAAATTATCTTTTGATATTAAAAAATAATCTCAAGTAAAATACAAAAATAAGTGTCACATTTATTGTAAGATAATAAAATATTTTGAATAATCTGTTATTTATTTGTATACCTTAGTTGAGTAAAGTTTATTGACCCACCAATCGATTTGGGTTGGGAATCTCTAACCTAGACACCTGAGTTTAAAAAAACTCGAGATGTTTCCGCTACCAACGTAAAGAAGCTTGAATAATTGGTCAACTTCGAAAAAACTCTAGGTAGGCATTTCGAATAAATGAAATCGACTTTTCTAACATTTATTTCATGAATAATGGTATCAATAATTGTAAACTGTGATACTTGCAAGTAAAATAATTTTTTAATTGGTTTTGAATGAGGGAGAGAAGCCAATTTAAGCGCACTCTCGGGTTCTGAACCATTTTTCGTGTTCATTAACCAAGATATACAAGCATAAAAGTGTTGATTGATTTTAATGAACGTGTAAGAGACCTAAACACTTTAAATCGAACGTAGACCTTTTATTGGAAGTTGTGGACCCAGATGTACGCCAGGGCTTTAACAGTTCATGTTTTTGTGAGCACATATTTTGCTGACACCGCCTATTTGTTACATTACCAACCGTTATTAGCAACGGGTATTAAGTGGTTAAATCGAATGTTTTGTTGATTTATTAGGTTGATTAGTTTAGAACTGAGCTACGTGCCATTAATAATTCACTTGACACACCATTACGAGCAAAGTTCGTCTAAGGGCAGCTCGCTGAACCTAGGTTATGCCCGGTCAAAACAGTCTCGAGGATGAAACTTTTTTTGGAGGTCTATCAACCATTTATCACAGTATCAACGTTGTCTAGCAGCAAGTGACAGGTGAAAGTAGGTCATTATTGTATGAATGGATTAATAACGACCAAATAGCGGACAATTCAAGGTAACTATACACAAACTGACCACCATGTTACTCGTCTTTTTTATATTTTTGAAATTATTCTTTCATTCAGGTGCTCGTTCTTTGTTCTCTGTATGTTATTCTTGTTGGATTGTTTTATTTGACTTACAATTTTTATCATTTTGTATTTATGTAGAATTAACAAAAATGTATTAACTTTAAATTTTGGCACACAATTTGGATAATTAAATTTAATTTACCAATCAATTAATTATGAAAAAATTTTAAAAGGTAAAGAGATAGTATTAAGCGTATATTTTTTCTGAAGAATATTGTTTAAAAGTTATGGTATAAGTATTATGATTTTTTATTTTAAAAGAATATTAATAACTGATTTTTATGAATTTGTTTAAATATTGAATGTAATTCATTTTCAAATTTCTATGAATTTCAATATATTTTTATACGTTGTTTTCATTATTATTGTTTGTCTTGTTTTGAAAAATGACGGGGGTATAATTTATTTTGATTAAATGAAAAATTATTTATGACTTTTTACTTTAGAATATCATTTAACGTCAAAAAATAGCTTAACAGATAACTTTTATTTAAAAATTATTTATCCCGTTGAGTTACAAAACTTTTACACACTTAGCCCAGCCAAGATCGGTCCACAATTTGTTAGTTTTATGTTCTTAAAAAATTTTTCCTTCAATTGGTGAATATTAAATTATGTTTTAGAAAAATTATTTCATAAACATTATTTGAATAGCAATTAATTAATTAATTTTATTCTTCTAATAATATTTAATTTTAATGTGTTCTTGATTAATATATAATCTTTAAAAAATAACCGATTTAGAATTCAACTTATTCAAATGCCAGTCTTGTAATAGCTCAACCTGAACATGGATGTTCAAATCTACAAAATTCTCAAAATATTACATCAAAAATTGCACTTATCATTCGAGGGTATTGGAATGAAATTATTAATAAACGTGTTGTTTACTTTCCTTTGTTAGAGGCTGCAGTTTTGTAGTGAAAATTATCAATGCTCAATTGGCTGGAGCCTCAGCTGTTATTGTTTACGATTACAGCCAGTTAAACAAACGCTTAATAAGTATGGTTCACGATGATACTGGACGTCAGGTTCATATTCCATCTGCATTTATGAACGGCGTTGACGGGTTAGTTATATATTAATTTATTAGTCCAATTCATAAATCACCTATAAAAATTAACATATTCAAATTACTTCTAATATAAATTCAACCAATCAAATTTATCTTATATTTTTATTTATTAAACATTTGCAATAATGATAAACAAATTTTCTCAACCGGATAACTTTTCAAAAAATCTTATTCATAATTAATCGAGCGTTAAGTAGGAACTGAAATATACGCAATTCATTAGAATGTCATAAAAATATTTGCCAATATCTTCCAATCACATTATAGATCAATATTTTTATTGACTTTACACGGATTCTTTTCCCGGTGATTGTTCAGGAATAGAAACATTAATTATCTTGAGGCTGATAGGGAAAGGGAGAATAAATTCACAATGAAAATAATCTAGATAATAATCAATAAAAGTTTAACTGCAAATTCCAATATAATTTCTTATTGAAATTAATAAACAAGTAAATAAGCCATTTTCGGTGTTTATTAAATGAAATATTTCAATCTAAAACGGCTCTGCTCACTACAATACAAAACCTACAAAGTCTCTCTTTCTCTCTCTGTCTCCCTCGTTTTATCTTTAATTGAGTGTTTCTTTACGGTTTCTCTTCACCCGTTTAAAGTCGAAATATTATTTGTTATTCATAAACCTTATAAATCCTTCTTTTCTTTCGGCTGGTTAGTGAATTAGTTTCATGGAGCTACTGTTTGTTTCTGAACTCCTTGAATTGAGTGCAATTGTATTATTCGGCGTAATGATTTCATACTGGAGGAGATTCGCAATTTATTGATTAATTGATATAAGAGCTTCAAATTTACGGGCTTAAATCTAAAAATATACTACTGACATTTATAAGTAGCAACATGTAATAAGAAATTATTTTCATCAGTATTATAGATATTTGCCTTGTTTCTGAGTGGCAACTTTAATCCCAACTTTAATTTCAAATGCTTCTAACAGATTCATTCCACCAATGATTTTTGGTTGTATATTCCACTGGCTAAGTAAAACCGTTTAATGATATACTTATCGACCATATGAAGAAGGTTGCTCAATTAAACAACGACCCAAAACACGAATATTAACTCATGTATACAAAAATCATCTTCACAATCTATTATTAACAGTGAGATTTACACTTGGACTACCTCATAATCTGTTTCATTATTGCATTAATTTATTTATTGATTTTATAATTATTATTCAATTCATTTTTATTGATAAAAAAATTATCTACTGTAAGTAAATTAATTAAATGGCATCATTCAAATCAAAATGATAAAACCTACTTTGTCACATCATATAATGTTTGGTGAGTATGTTATATACATTTGTTTATGTGCTTTTGTTTCTTCCTTCAGCAGAGAGACTTTGGTATTTAAGTGCAATTTACGATCAGAATAAACTTCATAAATACATTCTTCATCGATCCCGACCAATAGTCTGTTGAATACTTGTCTATTTAATAACCAATTTCTTTGCATTCCAATATATAGTTTACATTCTTCATTTGAATTTGTTTTCTTTGGTTGCAATTGAATCTTCGATTACCTGGTCTTCTGTTCTGGAGTTTGACTCATTTTTACCAAGTTCACGAAATATTGATTTGTCTTTGGTTTCCTATGTCCTCTTGACTATTTCATTGATTAATTTGTTTTTCTGTTTCTTATTTCTTCTAACAATTTTAAATTTTGAATTCACATTTCATCTCCTAATCGTCCAATGTATGAAATACGAAGAATTTCACACTATCAATCTTATGTTGTTTTTCATTAGTTTATCACTTTTTCCAATGCTCACTTGCAATCATCGATATATGTCAAGGTCTTATGAAATTCTATTACTAGGTTTTCTCTTCATCGATCTTCAGTTTTTATTCAGATGTGCTTCCATCTCCTGAAGGCATTTTTGAATGTCTAGATTCTGGTACCCCGACAAAAGAGCGCAATACAATTGCCGACAAAAGATCACACTAATTTGCCGACATAAGAGCGCAAACTAAATATTAAAAAGAATATTTAATAAATAAAAACAAGAAAATTGCGTTCCGATGAGACAGAACAACATCGTTCTGCATTTTCATCCGTCCTCGGCAGCCATCTTTCTTCCAGCATCTCCACGTCGAACTTCCATCAGCATTTGCTCTGTCCTTTTGATATCTGTAGCCTTCGAACAATATAATAGCCTTCCATTTCTGTGAATCAATCTTCATATTACTTGGTTTAGAAATATTTTCAAACTGTTTTTCATAAATTATTAACCATAATATATTAATTAACTAAAATAGGAGCAATATCGTTTTATCGAACCGCCGATTGTTATATTATGTCATATTATTTTGTCTGCAACATGTTTTTTTTAATTGACTTGGCTCTTTGTCGGCACTCTTTTGATGTGTCTCTCTAGATTCTAGACCCACTTCATATATTTTCGATAAAATTTGCCAAAAATACGGTTATCATATGAAAATTACTGTTTCTTTCTGAACTTGTATTTAAAACATTCATTAATAATAAAGAAATTGAAATAAAAAACTATTTATAAAAGATTCATTTCTCATAATTTTAAATTTATAAATTTCTATTTAATTTTTTAAATATTTATATTTCACATATTATGCATCTGGCACACATTTGCAAAAAGTGCAATTATTTCAAAATATATAACAAACTGCATCGTTTTTTTATCTTTGGAAGTAGTTTCATGTTTGTAAACAACAATACGTGAAAAGATTTATTAATGAAAAATAGACAATATGTTTATTACACTTTTTGTTTTCAACACAAACCATCCTTGTCTGACCTCGAATTATTCCATAATTCATTCGCTTTGAAGGTCATTAAAATTAATTTAAGCTTCCTTTTGCTCAGTGTCATTATCCAATGATTTTGATTGTCAATTTAAACACTAAGTAGAAACTCCGTTTTTATCTTAAGTGGAATTCTTCTTTTTGTAATTTACTTTGATTGCAAAGGCATGACAGTTTGTAAATTAAAAATCCTACCAATATCCACAGCTTTCTCAGATTTTATGCGTCTACGATTTCTATTTTCACTATTAAGATTTAAATAAAGGCTATGATGAATGATACATTTCATGTAATAAATAAAAATAAATAAATTAAAAATATGTCTTAATGGAAAATTATCAAAACTTTTAAAAAATTACACAACGCAACTTTGAAACAATACCAATAGAGGTTTTTGTATATATTTAGTTGGCTATAAAAAATAATCCAATTATTTTCTTATGGTTAAATACTATCAATAAAAATGAAGCTTCCCTAAAGTTTCTTTTATACTTCCGTTGATATTTTTTATTTCCTATTTCAGCAATAAACTTCGAAATTATGCCTAGTTTTGCACCTGAATCAAACAGAATCAAATAAAAAGTTAAAATATTTAAAAATTAATATTATTTTAATAACCATCGCGATTACAATGTTCAGACCAATTATTCTAATTGCTATTTCTCAAAAATATCAATTTATTTTCATTCAGGTTATTAAAATGATTATAAAAATAATATATCAAATTGAAATTTCTCCTCTGGAATCGACGAATTAGTACTAGTGTTTCAAAATTACTTGATTTTTTGTAATACTCGGTTATTCGAGTATTACAACAAAAATAGACGAGTACTCGGTTACTCGGTTATTCGAGTATTACAATAAAAATAGACGAGTACTCGGTTACTCGATTATTCGTTTGGAAACACTAATTAGTACTTAATGTATCTCGTTTTTCAGTGATGTTGTATCACTAATTTTACAAAACTGAAACATAGGAATTATTTCTAATCGTTGTCGATTGAATCTTTGATTTATTTTTATTCACATTCTACAATATACTTTTATATTTATTTGATATTTGACCTTTTCTGATTTTGCATCATAGGTTTTATTTCAAGTTTCTTTATTATCGAGGCAACACTTTAAGCAAAGTGATGTTATTTTTAACACTGTTATGCAACTTAAATCGTAATTTATAGTGTATTATTAGTTGTTTATTGGTTAAGTAGATACTGTAAAGCCCAACTGCGTTCCCTATATTAATCTGTCTCGAAAGAGCTGTTCCAATTCAAAAATTCAAAATAAAAATAAACAAAAAGCACTTTTATAGGAATTATTAATTCAGTAACTTTTAAAAAAACCAAAATATTAAATTGAATAATCCGTAATTAATGGCATTTTGTTTGGACAGATAACCTAGTTATCGACGATATAGAATAAGAGAGTTGACTGGAAATTATCTTTCTGTTTGGTTCGGCCGTTATTTTGTCGAGAATGTGGTTTGATAGTGTTTTTTCTGTGACTTTGATGTCGCTTCGTCAGATATCACACTAGAGCTTTTCTTTGTTTAATTTTTAAATCATATTTTTTAATTTCTACCTATGGTAAGTTAGTTGGCAACTTACTATGGGGAATTGATTATTAAAATTATTTATAACAATAATAAAAATAATAACAGGTAGAATTAAATAAATTACAAACACTGTGATCTTCAAGATCCATTGAAGGTCTTTTTTTGATCTTTATAATATATATTTTCGCCTCATCTTTTTTCAAGGTTTTAGAAAATTTTCCAGATCCTTAGCTAGATCTGGATTTTTTTCAAAAACTAGTCTTAGCCTTTTCACAAAGTCTTTACTCGGAATCTTTTCATATTTTCTATTAAAATTTTCATTCCAATATGCTCAGAAAATTAGTTGGTTTTATCCAATTTGAGAAATAAAATTCAATTTTCTCCATAAACTCATCTAGATCATAATAAATTGAATGGGTCTTCGGTTGTCGAAAGATTAATTTTAATTCTTGGATTGAAAGCGTGGTCACTATATCATAAGGTTAAGTAAAGATCTATTAATGAAAAATAGATTATATTCCTCATCCACCTGTCATCATTTTGATGAAAACAAACGCGTAACGAAAAAATAATTTCACAGTTCGAAATCAAATCAATATTAATTTCTACAAAACAATTCGACAAAAGGCCAATAAATCCACTGCCTCGCAATTGTATGCGCACTCAACACAATATCAATAATACAACTATCGCACACACAGACGCGATAACCAAAATTGAACAACATGCGTGTTCATGAAACATGCATGTGGATAAATAATAATCTGAGGACTCATACATTCAAAATAATCAATCAAACTTGCGGATAAATTAGTTATACGGGTTAAAATAACATAATATAGTTGTCAGGAAATCAAATATCCTAATAAAATTACATCACGATACAAATATGAGTTTCACTTCGCGAGAAGCTTCTGGCTTCAAGCTGTATTTTTCCACTCCTAAACTCTAGTTAAGTTTTCCTTCTTAATTTCTGTCAAATACTAAAGATTCGATTAAGCGCATTTTCAAAAACCAAATATCACTTTCTGTCTTCACAACTGTTAATGACATTGAATTTCTAAGGATCGAAATATAAGCGAAACCTTTTTAGCAGAACACATCTGACGCGTATTTTTTTATTCGTCTTTAACGATAGTTGTAGGACTTAATGAATAAATTCGATAAATTTTCAAAGCCTCATTTGTTCTAAGAAATCTTAAATTTTTGTAGCAAGACCTTTGATCTTTTAGTGATTCGTAAAATTTGGAAATGAATCTTTTAAAACTGAATGTTTTGCTCCGGGAAATTTCTAGTGGTATGTCTATGTTTCTATAACATTCATATTGGTAAGTTGATTGAATATCTCACTGAATATACAGTAAAAGCTTCTCCTCTAGTAGTTTTATGAAATCCATTTAGTTGAATATGAACACTTATTATTTATATATTTTTTTCCTAAATCTAGCAAATTACTTTTTTCTTAATCATATTATATTTCTTCTAACTTTTAGTACATAAATTAAATTTTTTTCATTATCTGTATCAGGAGTCGGCAACCTTTTTTCGTCTCATGGTCCATATTCAGCTTTTACGTTTAATAAATGGGTCGCAATTGTTTAACTTTATTAAGCTGAAAAAACTAGCAAGACAAAACAAAAATGTACATGAATATAAATTTTTTTCATTTTAGTTACAATACCTGATTTCATTTTAAGATTTATTTAATTAAATAACAATAGTGTACAAGTGTTTAAATAGAAGAGCTTGCGTAATCACTAACAAATTGTATTGGATTAAGCAATTTACAATAAAATTGATTGGTACTTGGTCTTTGACCTCTAATATATTAACTCTCACTTTAAGGTTTTTGCCAATATTCGATTTTTCGATGTGGAGTTGTATTTGGATATTACGATTATTGGTGATTGATGTGCGATTACTTTCTTGTATTTGAGGTTTTCATTATTCTCTGAGATTGTAATTGATTACCTCTTTCCATTCTTGTTCTATGATTCCATAGATCACTTTGATTAATATTTTTGTATGCGTGGTTGTGATGGCTCTGGTCTTCTAAGAATTTCATTCAATTTTTTACATTTGTACCATCTATGATGTTTGCATACTTGGTATGCTAAGTTTGATAATTTGATTTTGTGGAGGGGTACATTTGTTACGAACGGTTTTAAAAATGTATTCTCTTACTCTCTTTACATTAGATATATCCAAGATAAGGGCCTTTAACTTATTCATAATTTCGTATCCTACGATGATTTGCCCACATCACTTTTTGAACATTCACTAAAGCTTGATATTCCTCCTCTTCTCCCACAATATTCTCTTTATTCGATCCCGTTTTCTATGTGTAGTAATTTTTCACCTTTGCACGTGGTTTTATTTTTGATTATAATTAATTTCCTAGGAAATCTCGTATGCATCTCGTATGAAATCTCCACTGGTCGATTCTGTTAATGTCTCTTGCCGACTTCGCATCTACGAATTTTATATTGCGATGCCTTTCTTTTTGTGAAAGATCTTGATAATTAAATGAAAATCTTCTATCTATCCAATCGCTTTGCATTTGAAGATCCAATTCGATGATTGCTTATTCTCTGAAAGGATTCGGAATTGTCGATATTAGTAGTATTTCGATAGCGGTGACGCAAAGGAGTTTGTTCATTTGAATTATTAGGTTATTGAATTCATTTAATAATTGTTGGTTTCTGATTGTTTTTATAATTTTCCAAACCGCTGCTGGTCTTCATAGTTGTTTTACTCACATTTAAGTCTAGAATCTAGACTCTAGATCAGGGGTCTCAAAAACGCGGCCCACGACGTTGTCTTTAGCGGCCCGAAACTAAGGATTTTTTAAAATTTAATCAAACTTATATAACAATTAAATTTTTATACAATGTATAAAAATTCTAATTAGTGCGGCTCCTGTGGTTATGCTTTTACTCACACACTGCCCGAGTTAGACTTTAATTTTAAGACCCCTTCTCTAGATCATGGGAAATGCGTTTATAACTCTTAATTATATTGGCACCGTCATGTGCGACAGTTCGCTCTGCACTTTCAAACAGCTTTCTCTTTCGCCCAGACCTCTTTTTGGTTCCATATCCAAGAGGGTCCTTCAAATAATTATGAATAACACGATGGTCACAGCCTAATTCTCTAGCATTATCACGGATTCCTTTTTTTCCTTAGTAAAAGCGTCAATTATCTCTTTCTCACTCTCAGATAGTTGCGTTCCTCTATGCATTCTAATATTGCAACGAAATTAATTGAATGTGCTTAGAAGAATTGTATCTACATCAGATGAGAACAAAATGGCTAAATTAATAAGTGGTGTTATAATTATGAAACACATAAAATATTAATTAATAGAGCAATACTTTTAAACTTCTAATATACTACAAAATTTTGTGGTGTTATAAATATGAAACGCTCTGTATATATAAATATGTTATTTTAACTGTTATTATTGACCACATTAGACTTTTGGAACTGGTTGGATATTTATTATACAAGTGTAGATAGTGTATAATAACATGGTACGTATTTACCCAAATGGAAATGCCCTGGTACTTCTTTTACCAGTCGGTGCCGATACCGCTGTCTTTTTCACTTGTACTTTTTATAAATTTCAACACTAAAGATTATTGCTAAAATAACTAGTGTTATAGCACTTGAAGATATCCATAAAAAGGTCATCGTGGTTTAATTGGTTGTGTTTGAAAGGCCTGTAACTCATCCCAGTTGTTTATGATTATTGGTTTTCTTGTAGGTAGTTTAATTAATTCTCTTTTAGACTGTTTTGGTGATTCTTTCAGTACTCTTCTTTCTACACTTTCAGATGTTCCTTTAACAATGTTTCTTCAATCACCTTTTTTGTACCATTTTCAATATTTTCCGCTAATAATAATATATATAAATTATGTAAAAATAAAAATTTTATACATATATACATAGTTTTCTTGTCTCTTTGAAGATTTTGACTCCTTGTCTTCAGCGATTTTATTTTCTTTATTAATAATGTAAATAATGAAATATAAGTAAAATATTGAAAGATATATACTATCAGTGATTACGTTGCGATATTTTAGGATTATTTTACGTTACAGTATTTTAAAATAACTTAACAAATATTTATTCTATTTCAAAAATCTAATATTATTATAGTGACTAACTGATAGCAGATATAACTTTAACTTAAGTATTTTATTTATCATACTAATAAATTATTAAGAAAGTTCAAAGACAATATAAATAAATATTTAACAAACCAATGCTAGTCATATTTACTTAAAACACTGAAAATCATCAAAATTGATTACACCTTATATACATAAATACATAGTTTTCTAGTCTCTTTGAAGATTTTGACTTCTTGTCTTCAGCGATTTTATTTTCTTTATTAATAATGTAAAAAATGAAATACAAGTAAAATATTGAAAGATATATACTATCAGTGATTACGTTGCGATATTTTAGGATTATTTTACGTTACAGTATTTTAAAATAACTTAACAAATATTTATTCTATTTCAAAAATCTAATATTATTATAGTGACTAACTGATAGCAAATATAACTTTAACTTAGTGACTAACTGATAGCAAATATAACTTTAACTTAAGTATTTTATTTATCATACTAATAAATTATTAAGAAAGTTCAAAGACAATATAAATAAATATTTAACAAACCAATACTAGTCCATATTTACTTAAAACACTGAAAATCATCAAAATTGATTACACCTTATAAATACCTTCAGAATGATATAAACAAATAATAATACTGATGATTTTTAAATTTTAGTAAAAGATGTTCATACTTTCTATTAGCCACAGAGCTACGGGTATTAATAGAATCCATAACTAAAACACGTTTATTATCAAAACACAAATATTATTAAAACAAATTATATCGTTAATTTGTTTGAGGAGTTTCTAAAAAATAATAATTAATGAATAAGTAAGGATTTCAACATACAATCAAACATGCCCAACATCATACCATTATTTAAATACAAATTATAAAACGCCTCACACTTTCTATAGGATAAATAAAATCTACACCCAAAATTATGTAGAAAATACGTGTTAATTAATTCTCAAATAAAAATGAATTAGATCAATAAGTTTAATTTATTGATTCATTATCCGCCATATCTCTAGAAACAATAACGCTTCTACAATTTTCAGTTGGCCTCCTTTTTATTTAAACGGTGTCAGAACACTTATCACGAATAAATACAATTCACTTTTAATCATCGATAAAAACTCTATTCATTTTGTTATAACAATAAAATGCGCACTTTTGATCTATCTTTTGATGAATTTTTAAATACTCTACTACTTGCTTTCTTATTGTCTGAAAATAACAAGTTATATTTTCCGAACGACCACGAAATTATCTTATTCATTAAAGTCATTCATATATATATATATATATATATTCAATGCGCATGGTTCTTTCCATTATAAGTTCAGCACAGTATAGGTTTGCTAAGGTTCTTGATTCATTGTCAAAATCTTTAATTTCTAAGGAATATAAGTGTCGAGATTTGTTTGAATTTGTTTATTTAAAACTAACTAAGCCATTTATTCTTCTGATTATATGGTATCATTCGATGTAACTAGTTTGTTTACAAATGTCCCATTAAATGAGACTGTTGATCTTTGTGATTTGTGGAGAAAGAAGATGTTGAATTATCAGACATTAGACGAAGTTCAATTTCGTGAATTGTTGAGGTTTGCCACTTCTCACGTTGCTTTTCTTTTTAATTGTAATTGGTATCAGCAAGCTGATGGAGTAGCTATTGGATCACTTTTAGCTCCAACTCTTGTGTCAATCTTTCTTTCAAAATAAGAGAAACAGATTTCGGAATTTCCTTTTGTTAAATTATATAAACGGGCTTCATTATAATATTAGGTTCACAGTAGAAGTCAATTCATTTCTAACCGAAATATATAGAAAGCCAACAGGCCTATACAATACTTTGAATAATTTTGTAACTTTAAATATAACAGAAATATGATAAAGGGTTTGATCTTTAGATCTTGGTCATTATCTTAGACGTTTGAAAAGTCTAACAAAAGAATACAAAACAAAAGCTGGTTTCTCTTTTGATTAAAAATGTATATTCTAACTCGTTTGTAGAAAGACTGACTATGGTAACCATTGATCGTCTTATGATTGCGCCTGATGAAAACAATGGCAACCATAGCCCATCTAATGATGGTGAACCCATAAAGTCGTATGTTTTTGTAATTCCATATTTGGAAGGTTTTAGAAATGTTAAGTTATCTGCCACAAAATCTCTTAGACAATTCAAATTTGTTTAAAATATTATCAAAATCGATAAAATCAATAAATATGTTTATTAATAAATCTCAAACCCAAATAAGTCTAGTTTTTGCTCTAGTGTATAAATTGTCATGTAATGGGTGCAATGCCACATTGGAGAGACTTCCCGTCATCTTCGCACATGGGTTCAGGAACATAGCCGATTGAGAGGCGTGAGTAATATTATTGAACAAAGAAAAACGTGCAAAGATATAACTGATTTTAAAATTTTATATAAAAAAGTTTAATAATAAGTGTGAAAAAAATTATGTGAGGTTTTGGTTATTAAATCACAATCCCCTAAAATAAACGTTCAATCATCAACAAATTTATTGAGATTATATAATTAAATCATAACTATTACATCAATATTGTTCCGTATATAACATTTATCAAAGATTATGATGGCAGACTAAAGATAAGGATAATTTCTTCGAAATATATTTCTATTATTTGGCGTTTTCGAGTTTATATATAGGGTATCTCCGCACAGCAGAATATACGAAATTCCCAGTTGAAATTGCTTTTTTGTTTAAAATTCATGATTTGCACTTTATTTATATATTTAAAGGTTGAAATTTATTGACATTTTCATCTTAATGATAATCATAATACCGATATTAATTATGATAATAATAATTAATAACAATATGTTACAAAACTAATGTTTTTATTTTTCAAGTTCATCAGACATATTCTACAATTCTTCATCCGACCAGATTAATTCTCTTGGCAATGTGTTCTTAAATTTGTCTTCATCATTTACATCGTTATCTTTTTAATAAATCACTTGATTAAGTAGCAATGATCGATTATGAATACTGACTCTTTAAATACTAACTCGCTTCCACTGGTGGTATACATCATACATCAAAACGGATTTATTGTTTCTGTATATTCTCTATAGATCGAACAGCAAACGTAAATAATTAAATACTCATAATTTTATTTCACGTGTCCAAAATGTCACTAAATGACATGTTTTCACTTGGCATGGTTCAGAACAGAATTCATCAACAAAATCTGAACTTGATTAACATTAAATGCTTCTTATTTATACAGAGGGGTGTGTACTGTACCCGATTGACTGGTGTTAATGCATATTCGTTAGATCAGTTTAATTATCATTTCCGCTTTATAACGTTTTCAAACTTCAGTCATAAATCCGTCATTGACATGTTTTTTCTAACCGGGACAAGCTAATAATTTCACATAACATTTGATTCATATCAAATTTGAATGTCCTTGCTAGCTGTTGATTTTTTGTAAACCAGACTTTGCATATTATTATTTATACAGCCTAGTAATATTATAAATGACTAAGATGATTTTGTTTGTTTGAATAAAATAAATTTATTTTTATTGCGTTATTACGAAACTTTGATTTGGCTTGATGTTTTTAAGAAAAATATCAGACTTTAATTTTGAATATTTTGTGATATTCATAGTCAGAAGTTTTAAGATTTTTTTTATATAAGTACAGATACATTAACATCTATGAAACGTAACTTAAATTCAATAATATAGGAAAACATGATTATTTAATGAAATGTTTTTACTAATTTTTGTTCAACCTTTTTTACTGCAAAATTATTCTTTGAATAAAGTTTCTTAGCAAAATTAATAGTACATTATAAACCAATGCAAAAAATGAAGCTGTTATTGTAAAAAAGATGCGGTTCACAATTAATCTATAATTAATCAATTTAAATAAAGCTTAAATCAATCAAATATTTTTAGTTAATATAAATAATACCATTTTTTATTAAAATAACTTCCAAAATTTTCATTTCTTTGTACAACAATTCTAAACTAATGGAATATTTTCACGGTAATATATAAAGTAATACCAAGAAAAATTCATATTAAAAGGAAATAAAACCGACTTTTTCAAAAATTTCTTTGTCAATAAGTCTAGTATTTATTAATAATTTTTAAAAAATAATTAAAAAGATTAGTTCTTCTGGGGCATCATTGGTTTTGTTGCCAACGCGTATTTTAATATTCTGTCTCTGACTCAACCAGCTATAATTTCATTGTCAATCTCATCTACCTTCAATCCTAAATTACTAACTTAATCCACTAATTTTAATTCCCGGATTTTTAATCTTGTTCATAATGATCAATTTAATTGTGAATGTTTCAATGAACTATTCTTTCACTCTCTATTTTTGTTTGAAATTTTCCCCATAATTTAGCTTCTTTGTCGCAAAGAAAATGTAATTCTATCCACTTCAAGTCATTTCAAGCGATATTATCATCAATTGCTTGCATCATTTGCAACGTTTAGCTTCTTTGGTGTATCTGCTGTTGTATTTTCAAAGAGTTCTTTAGTTAATTTTAATAGCGCATCTCTTTCATACTCGGGTCATCACTGTGTGAACATTTTCGCTGTGTTTACCTGTCATAATACTTGCTTCCATCTTAAAATTGATTTAATTAAATAACAAAGATTTATAAATCTTCAAATAAGAGTTTTCATAATCATTAACAAATTGTATTGGATTACGCAATGTATAATAAAACTGATTGGCATATTGTCTTTGACCGTTAATGCAAATTTAATAATCTCAAATCATGATTATAATAGCAAATAATTTCACGACAAATAATAATTCTGATATCGACTATTTTAGCAGACATTTTAAAAATTTCAACATTCAAAAGTCTCATAATTTGAAACTAGTATATATTTAATATTTTAAGTGATTCTTAAATTATTCATTAATTTTCCTTTTCAGTATATTTTCTATTTTCAACTTATTTATTGTTCCAGGCATCGCGTATCGTCCGTTCTGAACAGCCTGAACTTGGATTCCGCGACAGTGGTGTTTCCATTAAATGTGACCGGGTTGCCTCTATTTTATCAAAAGGTTATCACATGGACGTTGTGGTAGAATTTTGTGTTGTATATTTTTTGCAATTTTCAAATATTCGTTTGTGATTATTCTGTCGATTTTCTTTATTGATTTTGTTTTTACCTTTGTCTTTTTTATGTCGAGTCATTTCAATAATATTCTTATAGGTATATTGAAAAGTGCTTTACTGTGTTGTATACGTAAATTTAATAAATTTTAAAAATTATTGATTTTTTAATATGATTGGTCTTGGTGTTTAAAATTAGTGATTAAAATCAATAAAGCAAAATAATCGAATGAAAAATAGTTGAACTGACATAGAATGAGTTATGAATGAGGTATTAAACGTCTGTGACCAAGGTTTTATTTGAAAGCTTTATTAACATATGTAAATACAATTTTGGTGAAGAGGGAGTTGTGGCTATTGACTATTTGCCTGTATTTGCGATAAGTAGTGGAAATAAAATCATATTTTAGAGTAGGAATGGAAAATTGAAATCATGTAATTTCAAGTGTACTTGAAGTAACCAAATTTGAATAACAACAAATGAGACATGCTGTGTAATTAGTAATTTTTTTGTCTTATTAGTCTTTTTGGCCTCTACAATACATTAATTTTTGTTCGCTGTTTCCGCCTTTTGCTTCTTTAGCAAGGTTTTGGCGGTTTTATGCATCAAATATGTTTCCGTCAGCAGCTGTGGTCTTTATTTTTGATTTTATTAATATTGTTTTATTTAACTTTGATTTAAATTAATTTATTTTATATTGGTGTTTTATTTTAATTTTCTGCAAGTATACAGTAACCATTTTCATACTTTTGTTTAAATTAATCAGCCAATATTATTTTGTTTTAATTGTAGTTTGAGCCCAACAAATTGTAAAAATTCATAAATTATGTTGCGATTAACAAATTGCACAAAAGTAAAAAATGGAAAATCAATAAAAACATTAATATTCGAAATAATAATTAAAAGGTAAAATCAATTAAAATTTTAAAGTAAATATTTATCGGGAGAAACGGATATGGGAGGATGCCAAATGACGAGACAAATCCAAATATAATAAAATTAAATCGATGGGGGGTCCCCAGAAAAAATTTAATAAAAAATTGAAAATTAATTGGCTAATGGGTAGTCCGAGCCAACAGAAAACCAGTATATTGTGAGAAACCCGGAAGGTTAACAAATTTTCTAATTACAGAAAACGAAATTGGTTGACGAAGGAAACTCGGGATAAAAGAGGAACCCTCCACCAAAATAATAATTGTAAACAAATGGAAACCCCCGAAGCCCAGAAATAACTAATTTGGATGTGAAAAGAGATTTCAGGAATGCCAAAACCAATTTAGTTTGCGGGTGACTTGATTTCCGAGATGAGTAAAAAAAAAAGACAGATCAACGAAATTGCCAGTTGGTCGAAGAGAATATTTGAGAGAGCGGAATAAAGGAGGTTATAAACTTAAAGGTAAATCAACCAGTCAAACAAATTGCGTACCAAACAGGGACATCTCCCTTTGGAAGACGAATCTCTACGCATTGAATTTTATGAAATCGTGCAGAGTAATTGTGTAGAGTATTGTAAATTGAATCGATCTTTGTGAAAGTTGCCTATAAAGTTGTGATATATAAATTGGAAATAAATCTTATTGTGTTGGGTTAATTAAATCGATTAAAGAAGGACACCAAGGAGTCATACCTAGCAGTGACTTTCCTTATAAAAACCCAACAATTATATTATCTAATTTTAATTCATAATTTGCTTGAAAAATTACATTTTTAAAAGAATAAATTTTATTAGTTCTATGACTTTTCTATTACAGTTGAAAAAATGAAACCTGTTGGTTCTAAGGTTGAAAAGTTATTGTTAACTCGCTAGCCCAAAAATAACATGTAATTTATTGGAGGTTGTTGAAATTTTATTTGACTTTTGGCGTCAAGCACACATATGTAAGTAGAGCTGTTAAATTCAATCAGACTCCTACTTTTAAAACGTACACCGGCACAAACACTGAATTCAGAGCACAAAATACAAATATTCCAGATAAAGTATTATAAGCTATTAAATAATAGTTTGGACGATAAAAACGGTTAGAAACCTGAAAAAAAGAATAAATAAATTTCCCTATTTACAAATAACGATTTAACAGACGTAACTGTAAAAGACTTTAACGTTGTTCAAATATATATTATTGAAAAAAAATACGAATAAAAATATAAGTCACCTATTTGTTTAAAATAATAGCTTATATCATCTTTATATAAATATTTTTTAAAGTTATCAATATCATGTTTATTTTTTCTTTATAATAACTTTTAAATTTTTCAATGAATATTAGTTTTATCACTTAGTAATTTTCATAAAGTTTAAATATTTTGTAAATGTAAATTCAAAGTCATAATTTAATGATATATTTACATTTTGTTATGTAATTTTAGAAGTTCGAGTGGGCATACACAAATTAGTTGAGAAATTATGAAATAAATTTCAGTTAGTTAAAATTATTTTTTAATGAAAATTGAATTTTAAAATATAATTCAAATTTATTAATTTTATTATATTCAAGTGCGATTAAAAGTTTTAATTAAGACTATTTATTATATATTTATCGCAATTAAGTAATATATTTTGAATATCCATAATCTTATTTTCTTTTCAATGTTAAAACTATATAAATATTTATTGATCAATAATAATTTATTCAATAACTTTATTAATTTAAATTTTTAAAAGAGCAGTTTACAAGTAATTTTTTATCTAATGATAAGAAAATAATTTGGTGACGAAAAAGTTATAATGACTCTTAATTTGAATAAAGATTTGAATGGACACTGGTTATTATTCATGCAACTGTTTTTAATTTATTTGTGGTTCTAAACGTTCCGTACACTACTGTTCAATTCATTCAATTTATTATAATAATAACCTATTTCTTATTGTAATTACTTTATTTAAGTCTAATTTTTTAAATTTTATGTCAATAATATTGTTTTGAAAGTATTTGTCTTAGCAAAGCACGCTTCAAAAGAAAGTTAAATTTTTTAATTTAGTGTTAAAATTGAAATTTCTTTAAATATTGTATGTTACCATTCTCTCGATATTGATTTTATGAGCAATTTAACGTTTGTTTTCATGTCCATAACAACCGTTTTGATTTCATTGACATTGTCTTATATGGAAGGCTATTTGACTTTAATCACTCTAATCCCCAATGACTATTGTCAGACAAAATGAAATGATGAAAATTGGTCAACAACGGCTATAGATTGGAAAGTTGCTAAAATTAGAAATTGTTCTTATACATTACCGTCTATTTATTGTAAATCTATAAATCGTTTAAATTTGTTGATTGAGTTACTCCATAAGAATCGATATTCAAAGTCTTTTACAATGAGTAAAGCGTTAATTTGTTGATAAGTGTGATAATAAACTGAATGAGATTGATGAAATAATTTTATCTGGTGTTGATTCGTTTAATTTTCTAGAGAGTGATCCTTTGATTAACACGGATATTAATGTAATGAATATGACTAATGGTGTTCGATTGAATGATCTTGATAGCAATAATGCTAATTATGATAAATTAAAGTGATTTGTCTACTGGTGTCGGTTCAGTTATTTTTTTTACGGTTTTCTGAGGGTTTTAAAAATTTTAATAAAGTTATTTTAAAAAATTTCGGAAGTTTTATTGTTAAAATCATTTCACAAGCTTGCAATGCTCATCTTTTTAGCCTTTGTTCTGATGTTGCATACATTGGAGAGACTGGCTGTCATCTTTATACACAAGTGCTGGAGCATTGTTAATTGAAGAGAAACAGTAATATTATAGAGCATACTAAGAAATGCTAGTTAAAAATAAACATTTTAAATTTTAATATTTCTATCTAAGGTCTTCAAAATCTATTGGTAACGTATTACTTGTGAGACTTTAATGATGAAATCATTTAACCCAAAAATTAACAATACAAAATGCATTAGCTTTTAATTAATTTTATAAGGTTAATAAATGTTATTGAATTCAGTACATAGATATGTAAATACAAATCAACAGATATGTATTATCGTTTTTATTGAAGTTGTTTAGTGTTTGATAATTACAGTAGAGCTGTCGAAATATACAGCAAAAATCTATTTAAAAAAATTGGTGTTGTTTTATATTTTTGCTATTTTGATTATTTATAAGATCGAAGTTTTTTTGTTTTAATCTATGTTTGATAACTGCGTTTAACTGATTTTTTAACTTAAAAAATTCATTGTATAGACTTCTAATTAATATTGAGTAATAAATCACTGGTTTTGTTGAGCTTAATCTATGTGCCTGCCAGACAAGCGATGTATGTTTCATTTCAAATTCCTCAAATTATTTTTAAAATGTACCTACAGGCAATACAATAAAATAATTTGTGAAACAAATGTTTATTCTGTACTTAAGGACACCCACCCATCCAATTCACAATACTCTGTACGATATAAATATAACTTAATAAAGGACCATTTTGCTTCAACCAGGAGTAGACTCGTAATAACTGATAAATATTCTGTCCCAGTGTGTTCCAACTTATTTTAAAATGAAACGTGTCCTACAATATTTTCATTATCGGATAGAATATTTTACGATGTCATTTATGATAATCTCTGGCTATAATTCCATTTCCTAGACACATTTTCTTACTTTGTAATCTATACGCCGACATTTCCTTTCATTTTCTAAATCATTTCGTCTGCATAAAGCAGTACATTTATATATTTTCATATCTGATCTAAGTTGTGAAAACAAATCGGGCTACTGAGCTCTTCAAGTCTTAATTCGGTTTTTAAGCTAAAAGAAAATCAAGAAATAAACATTTCAACAAGCAGATATTCGATTTGTCAACCATTCATATGTTTCATCTATGTATCAATGGAAAAAATAGTATAAATGAAATATAGTGTAGATGAAAAAATAAACTTCACAATAATTTTACAATGGGAATCCTTATGATTTGCTGTGGAAAACTCTTAAAACTTTTACTGGTTTCTCTCTAGAGCTGGTAATGGAACTACAAAGCTATACGAGCATTCTGAACAACAGTGAAGAAGAACTTTATTTTTCAACATTTTCAGCTATCGACTTCTTTAAATTAATTAAATGTATTTGTTCATCATCGCTTCGTAATTCATCAACAATTAGAAAAAAATTTGAATATTTTGATATAAACCAAATTATAAATAATTTTTATAAGGACATTTTTTGTTTTTCACCTTTGATTTCTTTATAAGTGACATAATATTTTCTACAAAATTTGACTATAAATCAAATTTATTTAAGGTATTTACAAATTTTCGACACAGCCTTTTTCAAGTGATTTCCATTAGTACAAAATCAAATTGCCAATCATTCACTTTGAAATTACAAAATGCAATTTTATTAATTATCAATTGAGTTATTAATTACTACCCCTGTCCTGAAATAAGCGTCCGATTTGGTAAAAATTTGTCTCAAAATGAGTGTTGGATTTGAAATAAAAACACTTTGTTCAGAAACTTTCTCAAAATGTAACATTTTACATTGTAACTTGACATGAATATTTTTTAACAAGAAAGCTACCAAATATAGAAAGAAGCTCTACTAAACTTGCTAAAATCCTTATCTGTTGTTGGGGTAGCTTGAACGAGTAATGTAGTAACTATCCTAGTTGTTTCACATTGTTTTTGTTTAAATGAGGTAACTTATAATTGTTGCTGTCAATGACTTTCATAATTTCCGTAATGTACTGCTGATGTCAAAGTAGGAGTTTTTTGCACCTATGTAAAGGTATTCTTTTTATTACTTCTATATCTAAGATTTTCCATCGGCTGAATCTTTTATTGATCGTTGTTTAAGTTTAATATTGCTACTTCATTTTAGCAGGCAAATAGTAAACAATTTGACGCTGTTCCAGTGGTAAATTAGGGTTTTTTGTGGTGCAACTACAGAAACTTGTTCACGGTGTCTACATCGGTATTTTTAAAAATCTTGAGGTAAAATTTGGTTTAAATAATTATCCAAAAGCCGAGTTAACATGTTGAAACCCTTTGACTATACATAAATGCTACTTTGAACGTATTTTGCTTGATGTAAAAAAACAATTACTATTGATATTTTAAACTACAATTAAGATTCAACAAATATAAAAATCGGACACTAATTTTGTTACAGAGGTAAATCGCCTTTATCTATACAATGCAATTTTCAATAGCAAATCTATCACAGTTATTGATTACAGTTTTGATTCTGTATAATATTTGACTTAATTTCATATTTTATTGCACCTGTCGATGATAGAAAATCAGCTTTCGTCAGAATCTTAAAGAAGAAGTAGTTATCTATATAAATTGAGTTTATTTGTTGATTTGTAAACAGAGAAGAGAAATAAAATAAATCTTAAAGTATTAGAAATGCAAAAATGTAATAGGCACACACACGCACCCACTGGCATTGGCACACACACACACATGCACACCGCGCGATAAACTGACAAACATTTTTAGAGTGGTGTTCACTTACAGAAGATGCTGCTGCCGATTAATGTTCCCACACATCTGCAAAGCTGCATTCAATCTATATGCGAATATCTATAATATCAACCGTTAGTTTTAATAGCACTCTTATTGATTTAATATATATTTATATATATCTATGGAATTTCTCTTATTAATTATTTGTGGATTTTAATATTTTCTATTTTTAACATTCATTGTAAATTATCGATGGGTATTTTCTATCAGATTCTAGCTCTGAGTTTCTATCGGCAATAATGAGTTATACTGCAATCCCACCACAAGACAGAGCTCTCAAATCGTCATGCAATGGATATGTTAAACGTTCAACGCTACGTGCCGAAAGAGGTTCATGCTTGAAGTCACCAGCTTCTCTTCAAAGACGAACATCAGGACCAGCTATACCTAACTCCTTACGAAAAACAGCTCCAGAACACCAGGAGATATACGAAGGATTCACATTTCTCGATGAGCAGCGTAGAAAAACTACTGATTTTTGTCCTATAATTTGTTGCTCGCAATTGATTGACAATTATCTGTCGACAGACGAGTGGTGCAATTTCTTTAAATGCGGCTCCGAATCCATTAATCCGTTTGCATTTAAAAACATCAATTTAGAACGCATTTACGCCAAATACTTTTCTCTTGTTTACCGATCTACACAACTGGCCAGATTTTTTTTACTGATTGGATTATTTTGTTTAGTTATTGGGATAATTGAAATGATACCAACATTTTTATATCCGCCAAATTATGGTACAAATGTTCGCTGCTGGATTTCTATTTCCATGGCCATATTGACAATTATTCCGTTGGTCCACATTAATTGTCAGCAGTGCATGAGGCCTCAGCATATGGCTTTTCTGAAATTTTCTGGTTTCATACTCTGCTGTGCTATACTTGTTTCTGTTTCTCCAATATGGGGCAATTTCAAAATAGGTTGGATAGCATTTTATTGCAAATAATAATTTTAATATATTAATTATAATCATAAAATTTAAACTTAAAATAACTTGTCGATTGCGGAATTATTTATAAAAATATAATTTCAATTTTCTTCTCACACAAGTTTATGAATTCAAGCCAACTTATATATGAAATCAAACAAACTTAAAATAATATTCAATAATTAAATTCGATTCTCCCAATATAAAAATTTGAAAAAATTCATAATTTTTTAAAAATTTTTCAATTCGCTAAATTATAAGTTTGCTAAGAAACAAAGAGCGAAAGACTTGTTTTGTTTTGAAGAGATCAGGATCCATTTTAAGTCGAAATATTTCATTTTATGAATAAAGACTGGAAATTGGCTTAGATAGTTATTTATTTATATTATATTATTATTAATAATAATAATAAATATTGATAATAATAATAATAATAATAATAATAATAATAATAATAATAATAATAATAATAATAATAATACTAATAATAATGCGGTCAAAAAGAAGATAACTCTAAACAGCAATTAAATTTCAACAAAGTCCTACAAATAAATAGATACCACAATATGGATATTGAAAGAATGAATATTTATCCTCAAAGATTAGGAACACACTAAAAATGAAAATCTCATTCATAAGTGACCAACTCGATTTCAACAACTTAAGCACAATGGCCTTCCAATTCATAAAACACACAAGTTTTGGATACTGAAGCAAGCTCTTGCAAACAGTTGCAAAAAGGTTGCATAATGTAAAACTGTGAGACACCAAATAAAATAAGTTTCCACATCAATCTTCTGTATGCAAAGAAATATAAAGAAGTTGCACCAAAGATTTACGAACACCTGAATGCTCCTAGAGAATCCTTCCAGTCAATGAAGGAAAAGATATTTCATTTAAAATCTAAGATAATATAAACATCTAAAAAATCTAAAAGAAAAATTATAATTATATTAAATTTAAATAAGTAAAAAAAATAAAAAAAATAATCAAAAGATTTTAGAAACTTTTAGTGGGAGAAATTGAAGTTCATTCATATTTATATGGTGAATTTTAATGGAGGATTATTGGAGCGCATTTTCTTTATTAAAGGAGGAAAGCTTTCAAATTACTTTTCATAAACTTTTAAAAATTCTGGATTATTATATTCTTATCCTTTGAATTTATATTTTTTAATTTCCTTACCAAATTATTAAATTTTAGAAAAATATTTTTAAATTTTTAAATTCATTGAAAGTGTAAGTTATTTTTTTTAAAGATTTAAAAAAAAGTTAATTACACAGAGAATGGATTTAAAATGAAAACCAAAATTTATTTTTTGTTTTAAATTTTAAATGAAAATCAGAACCTATTCGGGATTGAAGATAACTATTCCGATAGAAACTGAAGCGGATTATTTAATAATCGAAACTTTTTTCAACAATATAATATTTACTTAGCACCAAGGGCTTATTTTGTTATACACTTATCTGATATATTAATTTATGCTGCTACCAATGAATCGTCGTTTATACTTATAATAATAATAATAATAGTAATAATAATAATGATAAATAATAAAAATCATAATAATAATAATAATTAATATTATTTTTCCTTTGTTACTCTATAAAATCAATCATGCTCTATCAAAATATTTTTTTGGTAACATAATATGATGTAGTGGAGTATATATTATAAAAATATTATTGTTTTTCTAATTATAAATTTTTAAAATAATAATGCTTCATTGTAGTATTTAATCGTAACTAAGTTAGTTAAAAAATTATCGATTTTTAAACATTTAAAAGTTAATGTATTATTTATCAATTATTTTCAAATAATTTTTTTCATTGATTATTTCATGTTTTTTTTATTCATTACTACTTGAAATCAACATTTGTCTCGTTCACATTTAACACAAATTTTCGGCACTGCCTTCTATTTAAGTTTCATTGTGAGATTTACTTTTAATCGGCATGAATGAATTATTGTAATTGGTTTTGGTTGAAATATTTGTTTAAATGTGCGAATTACAAATTTGTTGATTTTCTAGAATTATTCAACTGTTAAGCACATAATGGTTATAAAATCTAATTTCATTATAAATTATTATTAGATACATAAATAATTTTTAATTTTATTTATGTTTAGTAGTGTTACATTGCTATGATTATCAAATATTTTTATTATATAATTGCTGGTGATTAACAGCTTAAATGCCGATTGTATCGGAAAGACACTATAATTCTGGCCTAAATGAATTACTATATTAGTTTAGATAATATTTCCTTCACATTGTTTGTACAAAGGTCAGTAAAAATTCAATTTTAATGGCTAAAATGAAAAAGAAATGGGAAGGATAGTTTCTGAATGAGAACACAATATATACTAAGGTATTAACTTTGAGATATCTAGTTTTCGATTTTTCTATCTTTGGTAAAACCCTGTATTCCTAGAAAATAAGACCTTATTAACGAGCAAATCCGGTATATTATTTTCAAAACATTATATCCAAAAACGCTATATTTTTGTTAAGAAATTAACGTAGTGTTGTATATAGTCAGAAAGGTTTAAATTTCGACGCGGATAAGCCGGAACTCCGTCAAAATAACACAGTTATGATTAAATTGTTATCATATCTTTAGATTCTAAAATTGATTGACCACTTGTAAGTTAACATCTTCTGTACATATTATCGACCCCCGTCTTGAATAATAAGATCAAATAAAAAACTCATTCTTTTCCAAGTCAAATTTGCAAAATAAATATTACTTTTAAAGTATATTAACATAACTCAAAATATAAGTTAAGGAATGCGCGGTCAGGATTTGCATAAATTCTCATGGAATTTCACAAATCCTGGCTACTCTGACACCGTCATTCACCCAAGGAGAATCGTAGTCATGTTGTTCTGTGATTTTTTTACGTACTTGTGTAACAATAATTTCACTTGAAATTTTATTTGTATATTCCTTAAATCTTTTCAAAGAAAATTCTAAGGATAGTTACTCTATTAAATGATTTTATCACTTCTCTAACAGTACATGAAATATCTGATTAAAAATTTAGTTAACAAATCATTCAAAGTTAGAAAATATATTTTTATCTTATATTGCATTTATTCAATTGCTCGATTCATGTGCAGTTTAGAAAGTGAATGTTTCCCATAACCCCCCTATATAAAATTTGATGGAGTTGTTGGCCGTTTTTTAAACCCTTCCTCCAACTTGATTCAAATATTGAATCAAAAAGTTTTTATCTTGTATTACCAAATATTGTAAAGTTTATATTGTAATAAATTAAGAATCATTTTATCAACGTAATTGAAATATCCCAATATTTTGTATAGTTTTAATTAAGGATCATAGGGACTTTCAGCCGGTAAAATAAGAAATCCAATTTATTATATTATTGGTGAAGTTTACCTAATGTATTTCATTTATTCTGCCTTCGGAATATTTATACAATATAGAGAAAAGGTGTTCTTAAAATTCTTAAGTGATTTTTTAACCTTGTATAATAATTGAATAACCTTATAATTTTTGAATAAGATTTTTTATTTCGATATTTCTAAACAGTAGCTATTTATATTTCGAGGCCACCAATGGTTCTTATTTTATCATTGTCAACGAAATTAGTAAAAATTAAGAGTTGAATTTTTTACAAAAAATTTTAAATTGCATATGAAAATCTGCCAAAAGAGTGCCGAAAGCAAATCAAATTTAGAATTTTTTTTAGAATGCTTTCAATTGTGAAAACACTAGCTAAATATGACAATCTAATCAGTGACTTTTTGCTTTTCATAAAAGCTTGAAATAAACTTGGCGATTTTTCTCCTTGATGCCTATTTATCAGAATCTCTACGAACTCTGGAATTCTAGTTTTTCTGTTTTATTTCACATATTTACATAACAACACTTGTAGAATATTTTTATACAGAATATTTTGAAAATTAAAATTTGCTTTAATTTTCTGTTTTAGAAAACTTTTTAATTTACTATTATGAATAATTTTGTCATGTTTCATAATTTTCAGCTCAGACTATAATATAGTTAATAATATTACTTATTTTTTTCTGTTACAGTGACTTCCAAATATAATAAAACACCTTTTGTCGGAAAGTTTTCACACAAGCCAATTTCCTTAAAATGGAACATACTAATTGCTACCCACTAATTTTACAATATCCAATTTTTTATAATAGCCGGTTTTACTATATCCGGAAGCTACTGTATTTCACCACAGTATTATTTTGAATGTTACTAGGAATTGGACAAATACAGATTGAGAAATCAGTATAGTTAGTTATTCTTTTTCCGTTGGTTTTATTTCAATTTTCATTATCTTCATATGTAAGGCTTTTGACATATATTCTGTGTTAAATATACAATGCAATAATGATGAACAGTTTAAAAAGAAATGAAGATAAAGGATAAATATTAATAAAAAAGTAATATTATTAGATCACTGTATTCCATGGGGTTCATGTAATAATCGAGTATTGAATGCATTTTTTCGCTTGATATTTGTCCTCTATTTCAGAAATAAATCTCAAAAGCTTTATTTTTTGCTTTAATTATTACTCCAAAACTCAACTCAGTATCTAATTTTTTACATTTATTATTAGCAAATTTAACAAACCTTTAATTATTTTATATATTAAAATCATTACAGTTTAATTACCATTTTAATTAATCCAATCACAGCGAATTTCCACCTTTTTTTTAAAGTGAATATGTAGCATTGTGAAATTATGAAATTCTCATTGTCAACTTCTATTTTTTTATCATAGAGTTTCCAAAAGCTAACTAATATTTGTTATTTAAGTCCCAAAATTTAAAGGTTTAAAGTGGAATCCGCGAAGAAGAGTTTTTGGCAACGATCCTGTGGTGGTCGTGGGCATTAGATTGGCAATGAAAATGCCAAGCAAAAAATAGTAGTCGCAAAAGTAGTGAATAAAATTTAACCTTCGAAAATTTACGGCGAATTTATGTTTTTTAATAAATATTTTTTAAGCTCAAATACATTTTTTTAAATTATTAATTATTACCAAATTCTATGTTATCATAAAATAGTGAATATTTGTTGCAAACTATATGACGTAAAGTTTATGGCTCGCGTTCGTGTTAAAATAAAATGCGCACCCGCTAAAAGGTTAAACTAAACTTTTGTAAGGAAATCTATGCTTTGTTGATATATTCATAATTAATAAATTCATTGCAGTATTGCTTTAAAGATTCTGTATGAATAATTATTTAAGAAATTAAACGATAACCTTCAAGTTTTTTTTTAAAGCATGGCGTCTAAAATAAGCTACAAGTCATGAAATCTAAATAAATTTGCAAAGCATATGAAAGTCGACCTAATTATGAAATTATTTTACATTTAATCTTTAATAAAGATTGAAAAAAAGTTTCGGGTCTTTTCGAAATTAAATCTTTTCTACGCCTTACGTTTTAGTTATTTTTAGAAAACCCAATTTTATTCCTATAATTTATTTCTATATCGTTTTTAACGCACCTGTAATAACAATAAAGTATTTACATAATAAATAATTAATGAGAAAATAAAAGAAAAATTTGAAATATATCCTCAAGAATATCAATTAATTGAAAATTAAATTATTTTGTTTAAATGATTATATATCGTAATGTTTTATTTTGCAAAGTTTTCGCACACATGCAACTGAAGTTGAGTTTCTTAACGTTTCCTGTACATCTTCTTGTTCTTTCTATTGCGCAGTTGGAAATAGTGCCAGTTCTTCAGCTAATTTGAAATAAAAACTACTGCCTAGAAATATTTTCTTCACTTGCTTCTTTATATGATACTCAGCAATTTATTTTTCTATCGGTCAAATTCAGTAGGTTGGTCAAGTTGTATGTATTTATCGGTAAAAACATCAGATAGAAGTAAAATATTGCAAAACACCTGTAATTTATATTATAATAAAAGTGATAAAGTCATATGTCGATTTGATGATGTATGTAAGAAATATTGCCAGAAAGTTTTAAAAAAGTCTTTAACTCACCAATGCAGGTTTAGTGTTAAATATTTAATTTTTTATGCTCAATTTCACAAAAATATTCACAATTCGACGAATTTTTTTGTAACAATATCAAAATCCACTGAGTCACAGTACTGTCGGGGTTGTTTAGAGTGGTGAAACAGGAGATAAAATACACGGAGAATAGACAGTGAATTAAAAAATTTGGTTAAAAATTGGGATATTTACAACTAATAAAAAATGCAAAATATTGATTACCAAATTACATATTGCGGATAGCAAATGAGGCGGCAAATACAAATATGCTAAAATAAAATCAATTTGGGTGCCCAGAAAAAGATATTCAATAAAAAAATTTAATTAAAAATTAATGAATAATTTATTAGTTATGTGGAAAACCCGAGCCATGATATTAGTCTTTTCTCCGAAATCAATAAGGAGAATTAATTTCGTTCGTGCTTAGCAGCAGGGCGAGAAATTAAAGAAAATAAATTAACTAATCTTTTATGGAAACTTATTTGATTATTATGTTATTTATGAAAATAGAAGCCAGTATAAAAAGAAACGACCAGTTGGTCAAAGAGGAAATCTAGACACATTAATCAAAGAAGGTTAGTAACCCGTGAACAGAAGTTAATATTAGTCAAGTCAAAAAGAAATATTAAAAGGTAGACTTATCTCTTAAAAGCAGAGAGTGCAGATAAAAAGAAATTACTGCATTGACACGTATATTAACTATATTGAATTCAAATAAAATTTATTGTGTTGGGTATTATTGGTTTTGTGGGACATTAAGAGCACAAGGAGTCCGCGATACGAACCGACTTGTATTAAATAAACACAACAGTAGTTATAAAGCTTATTGATGGAATCAAATGTACATAAACAAATCCCAGAATTGTCTCATAGGAGCACCGAGATCTCTTGCCATATTTATATTTATTATTCTAAATCATTTTCACGAACATTTTTAATCTATTTAACATTCATAGCAGGCATTTAAATTCATCATTATATTTCTTTATGTTAATTTTTGTCAATTTTTCTGAAGTAATTTTGAACTGAGGTTAAAATTCCTGATTTCAATCTTACCGTTCCTCATTCATATTACGAATACCAGCGTTTACATCCTAGAATCAGGTTTTAAACCGTACAAGCTTTTAAGGAAGATTAATTTTTCAACATTCTCTTTCAAATCTCTTTTGACAAAGAAACCAAAACTGCAACACAGAAAGGCCCTGACTAGTATACTGACAATTGCCTTATTAAACTTGTCACAAATCATATAAAACTTATTGGATATCTTTTAAAATGGAATTAAATATCAAAAAATAACATTATTTCTACGAGTAGAAATAAATAGTAATAGTAAAATAAAATAAAAGCTTTGCACACATTTGAGCACGTCACACTATTAATCAATTATAAACATGTGCAATCAATAGATAAAATTGGGAGATTGCGGAATCCTCAGGAAATCACAGTTCACAGAACTGGCAGATTTCCATTTACAGAATTCCACTGGCAAAGGTAAATCGATTCCAAATATAGAATCCTAAAGCAAATAAAAATAAATTCTCCAACACACTACTGAAATTTCGAAGGGAAATGTTTATTGATAGGAGGGGAATTGCATTTCGTTTTGTTTTCCATTCGTAAATCAGGCTATTTCAAATAGATTTGTTTGTTTAATAACGCCATATGTCCAAGTGAATTTCCCGGCTTTCCTTTGCAGCGAGAATCACAATTCATTCAGACAAATTTATTTATACTGTCATTATTAATACCAAAATTTTCTGTTCATTTTCATTATTAGTCTAGCAATCGGAGAATTTCTAATCGTTCAATTGCCGAGTTTTGATCCATGAATTATTATTGTCATTATCGTTATTATTATTATTATTATTACTATTATTATTATTATTATTATTATTATTATTATTATTATTATTATTATTATTATTATTATTATTATTATTATTATTATTATTATTATTATTATTATTATTATTATTATTATTATTATTATTATTATTATTATTATTATTAATATATTATTACTGCTAATTACTAAATTATGATCAGTTAGTTAACATAACTATTTAATTAAACTTAATAAATAAAAGTCAATTAAAAGTATTTATGTCTGTAGTTTCATTAATATTAGAAATGCAAAAATGACTCAGATTTTATGTTGATTAAAACAATCAGTTATTTAAAATTTGTAATATTTTATAAATCTTTAAAATGGAGAAAAATTTCAATTTATTTTGTGTTTATAATGATAATCAAAATCATGGAACTTTTAATCTTTTAAATACCACAAGTTATTAGTTCGTCTGTACACGTTTTAGAAAAACAAAATTGAAATAATTATTAGCCACAACATTCTGGTATTAATCAGATCCATAAAATAATATCAGTTCAAATACTATTTATTTATTAACAAATAAAAAAATCCATGTTGATTTATTTGTGGAGTTTTTCTAAAATAATAATTAATCAATAAGTTTGGATCTCAACATACAATGCATTCATATACCATACAATAATAACTTCATTTCACATAATTATGAAATAAATTTTTTGAAAAGAAAAAAATCCTTTGTGTTTCAACGTATAGTAATTCAGAAGCACCCACAATTTAATATGCAAAATAACCAAAAAAAGATCAAATATAATATATCGTTGGGTACGAGCCAAGCCGAAGTTTCAATTTTTGATTTTTTTCTCTCGAAAGATTCTCACGCGTGATAACGTTGTATAGCTCCACTCGTTTAAAGTAAAACAAAACTCTCATTTAGATCTTTAGTAATTTGCAAATTGCCCTGTCAAAATATTTTTTCATCATTTCAAGAGATGATACTTGGTTTTCAAGATTTTATGTCACGGTAAATACTTGGTTAGTAAAATAAATGCAAAATATAGCAAGTTAAGCTTACGACGTTTAAAGGTGGATATACATACTAACAGAATGTTCCGTACAAATGATTATTTAAAAGATTTCATCAATGGTAACCAGGGGTTTTAAAATTATATAAAAGTAAACGCAATAAATGTTGAAAAGTACCTTTTGGATTGATCTTAAGTTAAAGACTATGAAGTGACTGAGGGAAAATGGTAAAAGAGAAACTTTGATTTGTTTTCACAAAGCTTTGTTAGTGGATAATTTAAAAGAAGCCATGGTAAGGTTTCGATTCACCGAGGATATTTGACTGACGGGTTATTGCTCACCGATGGAAGGAAGAAACTGACAAATATCTTTTATAACATTGTGAAAAATGAAGACATTATTTTTCTAGTAAATATTATTTTAAAATAAATTATTGGAAGAGAAATTTCTAGGCTAAATAATTTTTCTCGTCTCATCACAATCATTTTGAATTTGAAATTTTGAATTAAATATCATTTCCGGTTCGATGATAGTGTACATTGATTTATTAGAGAAAATTCGTGTGAAATTCCTAGAAAAATGGGATAATCGCTCCGTGATTATCGGGAAATTCGATTTACCATCATTAAGTGTACATCACCAATTTCTGAGATATTTAGTCATATCAATTCTTCTAATACTGTTATTTAATTCCAGGTTTTTTTTTATAGAAATGATAATTGAATTATTTACTATCTATATACCAGAGGTTGCCAAACTTCGGCCCTCACACGCGTTTTGACCGGTCCCAAAATCCCAACAGATAGCCAAACTTTTTTCCAGATAGGATTGTATTACTTGTGCTGATAGACTTACTTATCTTACCTATAGGATTATTGTAATATAAATAATTATTGATCTATATAAGTTTACTTATTTTACTATCTTTGGTGTTTATACCTGTTTCCGGTTTTGATAGTGTGTGATTGTAACATGTATTTGTTTGTTTTAGCTGCTAAAACAATTTTTTAAAAAAAATTGTATATGATCAATTTATTTGTTTGCTTCGATTTAACCATGTTTGACACTTATAAAAGTGTCAAAAATTTGTAACCCAGCCCTAAAAAATGTTATGAAACTTCAAGAGGCCCAGGCCATAAAAGTTAGCCCATTCCTGTTATATACCGTAATCCATTAAATACAACAATTCTTAATCTTTATGTTCAACGTTCACGGTTCATTCCAATAGCATTAGTTGTTCAATTTCATGAATCTGATGGGATTTTTGAAGTTTGATTTTCTTTTCTTTTATTCCAAGCACTGTTAATTCTAAACCGAATTTACATAATTACCTAGTAATCATACATTTATTCTCTATTTTTAATCTGTAATTTTCAATTTAAAGTGAGTTGAAACTACCAGGCCTCGGCGTGGCCGTATAATCTTAGAAGCATTTTCTCACTTTTTTAGTATTGAAAACGAGAATTCATTTGAAAATTGAATCATAAAATTCAAGAAGCATTTTGGGTTTGAGGCTATTTAATAATAGTTATAAGTGTATGATGGTTCCTTAATTCTACATTCTATGTTGTTACTGAGTTTAATATTTAATTACGCATTTGCTGATTTGTTCAATATTAAACATTCTGAATTTATCCGGATTCTATTATTATCAAAAATCTTGTAAATTATATTTGTTTTACAGTTTAATAATAATTTACAAGCTGCAAATACTTTATTACACAGGTTGTCGCAGTGCATGCAGTCCAAAATTGTCGGATATATAGTCAAGTTAATTTTATGAGAAATTCCCATTAAACCCATGTTTGAGAGTCATATCTTCCGATACACCAATTTGTAACATTTCCAAGTTAGGGGGAGGCAACGAATAATATTCTTAGTGCATTATCGCATAGTTGAATCAGAAATTAATAAAATAAGGATATAGGAAATTAAAGAAATTTATCATTAACTCTTAACTTTCGTCACACAAGAATCACAGGAAATCTTTTCCTATAAAAATTAAAACTTTACGTGTTAATTAATAAAGTTGAAACATGGGAATATCACAATGTAATATTAATGAATCTTAGGCTTTTCATTAATTTTTAAAGTATCAGGAATCACTTGAATATTATATTGCGGTTTTATTCTCAGAAATTAAATAAATAAGAAAAAGAAACCGTTTTCATTAATCCATTATAAATTTGCCATCATTATTTACAACTTTTTTCTGCAACGCAAATAACCAAATATTTTAATTTTCTTTGTTTTACTGAGATCAGTCAAAATATCATGCAAATTTTTTAAGCTGCGGTGTACCAAGTTACACTGCCAATTAATACAGGGTGCCACCTTATTTTTTTACAAATAAGTAATGGTATATGCCTGTCACATTAAATAATACAGTTCTTTATGAAAATAATTTGATTGCAAAATTATCTTTTTAATATGTTTAATATTTTTAATGCCACATGTCAACACAAGAGAAGCTTATGATATTATTTAACGTTCTTTAGAAAATTGGTGTTTAATAAAGCAAAATATCATTTCAATACCAATACAAATATATATTTTTATCTAATAATATTAGAGAATATATATGAAACCGCCTTTAACAGTATAAGAGTCGCTATTATCCAGACTACTTTATAGTGGTGTGTAGAGTATCATTGAGAACTCCACCGTGTGCAAAATCTGGCACGCGTGCCATAGGTTGCCGACCCCTGTTCTAGAACTTAAAAAATACACGTATTTTTCTAAATACTAAAAGTAAATTTGCGTAATTTCGTAAATAAATTAATATATTCAAAATACGATTTCTCGAAAAATTGTCACCAATAGGTTATGAAGAAATAATTTTATGTTTTTAATAAAAAACCAATAATTAAAAATATATTGTTAGTTTGTTTTAATAAATTCAATTTGAAAATTTTGGAAATGATTTCTCATAACTCAGCAGAGGAATAATGAGATATTATTGTTGAACATTATAATTATATATTTGTTATATAATTTCATTGTTACTCGTTATAATGTGATGTCATTTAGATTCGGAATCTTTCATAACAGTAGGTCTTTGGGAAACAATTTGGTTGATCATAACGATATCATGCTTTTACCCGGTTACATTTTATACGTTGTTAGCATTGACAATATTTCTCTGTATGAGCCATTCGATTATTAGTATTCTATTGATAGTATTATCAAAAAAACCGGTGTTTTCCAGTAAGCATTGGGCAGCTGTAAGTGAATATTATTTTTCGTTAATCACTTTGTTACTATCATTCTAAGGCGAGTTGCTTTAATTCTTTAATAATAATAATAATAATAATAATAATAATAATAATAATGATAATAATAATAATAATAATAATAATAATAATAATAATAATAATATTATGTCACTTATAAAGAAATCAGAGGTGAAAAACAAAAAAAAATCCTTATAATAATAATATTAATGAAAACTGTTAGCTGTTGTGAACACATCTTCGTTTAATTCAAAATTTGTATTCATTAAAAGTTCAAAATTTATTAAAATCAAGATTATATCTTCCATATTTCCGAGTATTTAAACAAAATTTACAACGGCATTTATTTTTATTTTAAAATTTAATTTCCTTCAAAAAATATAAATTTAAACAATTAAAATAATTTAAATTTTATTTTATTTAATAATTAATATTATTTAATATTTTAATAATTAATCTTTAATAAATATAATATAATAATTTATAATCAGATATTTTAAAATATTTTTATCTAATTTATCAAAAGTTAATTTAAATCTTAATTTTAATTTTAATCATTTTCAAACTTAATTTTTTGTCCGTTGATAATTATGCTTAAATATCCCACAATAACAATGAGTTATATTGTCATCATTTTCTATTTTAGCTAAGTGGAAACTGGCTATTATTTATTCCTTCGATATTGATCGGCTCTGTTATTAGTTATCTTCAACAGAAAATGCTTCGAAATGCTTTTCTCTACGCTCGAGAATTCCTTAACAGTTGTGTTGAAAACAAAATGGCCAACGAAAAACTTGTGAGGAATTTTGATTTCTAATGGATAATAGCGTTTTCGGAATATTGTTTGTCACTGAAAATAATATATTAATAAGATTTTAATAATAAGATTTTAATACACAGATAAGAATATTATTTAAATTAAAATTTTAAAGTAGTTGAGTATTTTTCACAATTCTTCACATTAACGCATGATTGGATTATAGAAATTTGACTATTTCAGTCTGGAATGCTTCTGAAAATGTGATCATTAAATGCTTAAAATTTATCATTTGATTAAGTTGTCTGAGAGAAATGTTTGGAACCTTTTAAGTGAAAAGGATAACCGTATATGGTCTGGTGGAACTTTGTGATACTCACATAGCATAGGCCGTTCTTCTATGATCACTATTTAAATAGATATGCTGACAATATCCTGATTAAATCTATAAGCATTTTAATCATTTATTGCTCGCTATTGATACTACGGACATGTTTTGTGAAGCTAAGCACTAAATAGGCAAAACTCAATTAACTAATAACCGGAGCTTTAACTAATACGGTTTTAATTTATCAACAGAATATGAAACTGTTGGTAACTGAAGACCGTATTGGTTAAAGCTCCTGTTAAAGTTATTTGAGATTTGCTTATTTAGTGTTTAGCTTCAAAAAATATGTACTTATTCTTTGATTTGTGCAAATTGGTTTTTCGTTTAACAGAATAAATAAATGAGTGTTTTTTCTTGGTTTGGTTTTTTTTTGAAATTATCCCAAGAGACTTACCGATTTTGTCTGTCTTGTCAAAAATCTGCCCCATCACCCTAAAATCCGATATTAACTAGAATGAGCTTTAACGTCGACTCAAGAAAATGATAAATGCATTCCCAAATGGGATGGCTATTATATCAGTTGAATTAAATGACGGGATGACTTTTTTTCTCTCTCTGATTGACTGATATAAAAGTGTGCTCCTGAAATTAATGTAAGAAAACATATCGAACACTAATGTGAAAAACATAATCGTATTCACACATTACACCCGTGATTCATCATGTTTCCAGCAAACTGGCTGTCGTCGTCGTCTTGCATTTGTTTTCAAAGAAAACAGATGATACCTAAGTCGAAATTTTAAAGTACAGAATGATGATAGCTAATATAATCTGATTCATTCTATCCAGTTCTCCGTAGTCACGATTAATTCATTAATATTAAATTTTGGTTTCGGTAGTTATACATTTTGAATTATCACAGAATCCTGCGGTTAGAATGTCGGAAACTCTTTGCATTATAGCAGCAGCGGCAGTGTGTGTGTATGTATATATATATATATATATGTGTGTGTGTGTTCGGTGCGGCAATACAAATTGACTGCATGTTTGACTGCATGAGAGAGTAATCAAAATAATCTTAATAACAAAAAATATTTTTCGAATTGAGAAATTTTGATAAAATTTAATGAAATAATTATCAATGAAATGCAATCAGGGTCACCTGAGGTCATGCGAGAAATTCATCAGAGAAATAAATGATATCCAGTTTTGTTTAAATGATTATTGTTTCGACCAATCAGGTTGCAGTGTAATGTTGCGTCACTTCTGTGAGATTCTTGCGTTTTTGTGTTGTAGTTTTTATGTGTCAATACTCAACCGTACAAAAGGTGGAATATTCAAATTTTTCACGATGTTTTTTTTAAAAAAATCGCTTCTTAATCATGAATAATTTATTAGTGGCTAATTTCTAGTTATTGTTTGATATTTTTCATTCTACAAATTGTAAACTTTATTTTGATGTCATTTATTAAGATTAACATCTGTTTAACTGGGTTATTTAATTTCTCATATGTGACTCTGTGAATATATAAATATATCCACCTGTAATTCTCGAATAGCTCTTTGATTGGATCAGGATGAATCTGGCTTTAACCGAGATTGGGAGTTAGAGGGATGTGAGGAGGGTGGATTTTTTTCTTGGTGTTTGTTGTAGTTTCTATACCGTGATATACACTGTGACACACATTAATCTGATGCAATTTTCCAAGTGATAATAAAAATATATACGAATATATGGACAGAAAAAGAAATCTTTTAAGGAATGATATTGGCTCCAAGAATGATTCAAATTGAAATATAATACTCCCCCAGTCCCATAATAATAGTAGCAAAAGAATATATATATATATATATATATATATATATATATATAATGCAGCATTCATTATCAAAATCGGTATTAAATTAAACAATAAATTAAAAATGTTGCTAATTTTTGTTATGAGTTTCCAGATAGTTTCAGGATTTTTTAATCATTTCAATAATAAACCTTTCATTTCAGAAAGTGTTTTTGACAGAAAAACTTTTGTAAAATTCTTTTGATATTTCACTGAATTTTATTACTTCTGTAGATGAAAAAATTGTTTCTCTGTGTACGACAAATTGTCCGCCTGCCTTTATCAAGTGTGATTTAAAATACCGTTAATGAGCGCAGTGTCAAACATTTAAAAATAAATAAATAAAGTATTTTACTGATAATAGTTTGTATAGAATTTTTTTCATTTATTTTATTATTTATTTTTGTTTTTACAAATTTCAGGTTATCAATTATGCAGTTGCTCAATTACAAATTTTTAATAAGTTTAATTTTATGTCAAGATAAAGCTAAATCTGGTGAAAGTATGACCAAGTATATACATCCCTACACTATTAGGCCACATCTCATAAGGTCTAATAAGGTCTCATATTACTGACTGTCCAAACTCCCCAAATTATTTTTTGACACGCACTTGTTAGGAAATAATTGCCAAAAAGTTTCTTTCATTGTTGGCTTTTCATTATGCTTTGTCAAAATCATGAAATCTCTAAAACCGTTTAGGATTATAGTTGCTCTTGGTGTTCTTTAGACGTATATAAATTGGGAGGATCATTTTAACAGTTCATAATTAATTTCACGTTAGAGGTTAAGAATGTTAGAATGTAACTGAACTAGTGATTGGAAAAGTTGTCTATTTAAGATTTGGAATTTTCGGTTTGTTTGACGAAAGTGTTGTTTTAATATGTGATTGATTACTTGTCAAATGTAAATATTTACATTGTTGGATGTTATATAATGTTCATTTTGTTGTAACTTTTTCGGATTTGAATTTTTAGGCTTTTAATGGAGAATTCAGATGAAATTGAAACCAATTTGAGGAAAGTCACAGAACAATTTTATTATATATATATTTATATCAAGGATGATTTACTTAGAGGTGCATATGTTTGTCATCAGGTTTTTTATTTGCTTTTGTTAGATATTGAGTTATTGCTCAGGTCCGCCTAAGTACAAGTTTAAACTGAAACTTTCATTGTGTTTACTCTTCAACACATTGGTGTAATCAAAAATGAAGTCCAAGAAGCCAATTTTAAAAAATGGAAAAATTTATAATTAACCTTGATAATAATATGGGAGTAAAATAATATGAGTAAGATAATGTGAGCAATTTCGAGAATAAATTATGATGTTGTTGATACAGCTGATAGAGTCAATGTGGTAATATTTAAACCGTAAATATTAACTTATTTGTTGTTAAAATACTGAGGAAATTTCATGCCGTCGTTTCAAAGACAACAATTCACAATGCATTGTTTTGACCAGAACTGTGCAACTTTTTCAGACCTGAATCTTGTCAAGAACATCATCTAATACTTCATAGTGCTGATCAAACGTACCTGGAGCTGCAGCTATTCCGTGGGCTTCACGAGGCTTTTTCGATCCAAATATGTGCCCTTTGGGAAATTTCATAAATTTTTAAAAATCAATTGATTAATGTTATTTCAATTAAAAAAATTCTATTTTAAGAATTCAATTTAGAAAATTAACCTTTGATTTAACTTTTCAAATGGATTTTCAGTACTTTCCGAGTTACTTAAAACTAAAGTATTTTTTTGAAAACGTATTATTTCTCAATATTTATCATGAAATAATTCTTATGCGAGGCCCTCAGGCCTGGTTTTGACTTTGGGACTTGAAGTAACAATGCCACGAGATATTCTAAAATTTATTAGGAAGCTTAAGCGAAATGTTGCCAAAATTCCTCGTTAAAAATGAAATAAAAATTTTAAAAAATAATTATTTCTCAAGTTGTATTTTTTAATAAGAAGAAATCATTCTCGAAATTTCCCCATTTTTGAGATCCTGTTTGATAATAAAAGTTTTATTCACGACATTTTAAAGGAAAACTTTAAACTTATAAAGATCGAAGTCGTCTGAATTTAAAGCATAAAGTAAATAAAAGTTAGTTATTTCATTATGCTATATTTAAATCTCTGGCCAAACATAGAAGTTTAGTGTCCAGCTATTAAGCTATAATAATAATAATAATAATAATAATAATAATAATAATAATAATAATAATAATAATAATAATAATAATAATAATAATACAAAAATAATGTGCCATTGATAGTACTAAGAAAACTTTTTAAAAAAATAATATGCCAAACAAAGTTCCATTTTACGGACTTTCTCAAGCATATTGCGCTTGTAAATTCGCAACATTTCAGCGACAATTATTCATTTTTGATTTGTGTTAAAACCTGTTAGCAAAAGGATTAATCTCATTATTAATAGTGCATAAAATTCTCGTAGAGGTGTGATCAAGCCTTTAAATGCTTTCAGGATCAATTTCTGAATTCGTCATGATACTGATATTCAGGATTTGGTTGACTGTCACTATGCACATTTAATTACTGTATAAAGTGATATTTTACGTTGTGCGCCCAATAAGTACTGACATACGACAAGAATTAATTACTTTATAAAATAGATATGGCGGGCGATTATTCTTAAATAAAATGTGTTTTTGTAACTGCGTTTTTTCATTGTTGCGTGAGAAAATGTCAGTTGATATTGAATTTTGAATCGTTATTTTGAATACAACTGGATTCGTAGCCTGGGAAACCCCTTATCAGTTGGAAAAGAAAACAAGTACTGGATAAAATTATCATGACAGACCGTGCATTGTAACACGAGACCTAGCACATCGTCTAAGCATCTCCTAAGGTATTGGCGAATGTTACTGAATAAAATGGGAATCAAGAAACTCTATTCACGATTTTTATTATTTGTTCTTATGGGTGACATGCAACAAAGCTGATTTGAGAGTTGTCAGAAAAATTTGGAAATCTTTGAAAAACTTTATTATGTCGTCCTGAAACACAATCACAGAAGATGAGACATCTCTGAGCATACATAGCTGAAACTAAACGTAAATTGGCCGAATGAAAGACGCTAGAGAAGAAATAATCACTAAAAGTGTGAACTGGCAACTTCAAAATCACTTTCGCTGCGTCAGATAAAAAAATCAGCAGTGACTATTATGTACCAGAAGGAAGCGGCTAACAAAAGATGAACTCCGGATATTGCATCACAATGCCATAATCCACAAATCTCACGTCACAACATAAACAATTGACTCACACTGAGTGTCACTGGTACAATCCCGACCTCATCCCTAATAATTTGAAGGATGATTTGCGACGAAAATGCTTTGATTTTTCCAGTGATTTGCAGCAGCATGTCACGGATTTGCTGACTTTCTATTTCAAAAACTTCTATGAAAAGGACATTTTGGACTTGATGTCACGATAGTGAAAAAGCATGAAAATTAGTTAAACTTACATTGTAAAATAAACTTTTGAATGTTGCATGTTTGATGCTGAAAGTTTGAATAAAATCGGTTGCTTATTTTTTTGTCACGTCAAAGTACTTATTTGGCGCACCACACATGTATTATAAACACTTTTTTGTTTTCCACCTCTGATTTCTTTATGACATAATATTTTTTACAAAATTTGACTATGAATCAGATTTATTTAAGGTATTCACAAACTTTCGGCATAGCCTTTTTCAAGTGATTTCAACCATTACTTATTTATTTAAAAAATAGGAGAAAAATTTATATATTTTGCATTTTAGATTGATTTTATTGGTTGAATTTAATTTTTAACTAATATTGAGTTTTAAATTTTTTAAATTATCCCCCAAAAAAATTTTCAAATTACATTAGTTGAATATTGATGGATGGTTTGTGTTTTTTGATAACAAATATATTTATTTATTTATTTATATTTATTTATTTGTAGGATCGATTGCTGTCATGTGTCGTGCCTATGCCTATTTTAGCCGAATTAAAACAGAGCATAATGTTAAGAGAGCTGCATGGTCATTTACCTTCGGTTGTTCATCTTCGGAATGTAAGGTAAGGAGATTGGAAATTGGATATTCAATGTACGGCTTTTATTATTTTATCTTTTTCGTTTTCATCATATTTTAATTTATCTCTAGAGATTTGGATTTTCAGGAAATTATTTAATAGATTTTTATAACAAATATTGGTAAAAGATTTAAAGTGGTTAACGACTTAATGCTTATAAAATCCTCGAACCCAAAAATTTTCCTTAGGGGCTCAAAAAGTAGACCAAATATGCGCACGAATTCTACAATAATTTTGTTTCAATATACATAAAGCAAGTGTAAACAAAGTTTCACCAAATTTCGTACAGACTATGAAAAGACATTCCACTACAGGCAAAACAATACTTGATTATGTGTCACACTTCATAATATCACCTTGGTATACCCATGCGTCAGTAACCTGGTGGCTAGTTTGAGACCTTAACAAAGGACTAAAGATGAAATAATAAACGAAAATTTTTCATTAAAATAAATAATGATTTATTAAAATTTTATTGTCTAACTAATTTCCAAACGTTTTTAAAAAGATAATTCATTTAGTTTCATAAATGTCGAGATATGCGGTTTGAGTAGAGGAGCCAGAGGAGATGGAAATGGAATTTCATTTTCATCTGATGCTGTCAAATTAATGAATGAACTTTTCTCTCGATTTGATATGCTTGGTCAAGTATAATTTCTTTGAATTTCCAATATGGAATGTTTAATGTTATTTAGGAGTTAGGATGCTATCAAGTTCGAGTGCATCCGGATGATTATCTAAGTCTTGCTGGATACCCTGAAACAAGAGTCGATCATGCCAAGTCCTGTACTGAATTAGCATTTAGAATTCAACATACTATCAAGTTGCTATAAATATAATAATAATAATAATAATAATAATAATAATAATAATAATAATAATAATAATAATAATAATAATAATAATAATAATAATAATAATAATAATAATAATAATAATAATAATAATAATAATAATAATAATAATAATAATAATAGTAATAATAATAATAATAATAATAAATAATAATAATAATAATATAATAATAATAATAATAATAATAATAATAATAATAATAATAATAATAATAATAATAATAATAGTAATAATAATAATAATAATAATATAATAATAATAATAATAATAATAATAATAATAATAATAATAGTAATAATAATAATAATAATAATAATAATAATAATAATAATAATAATAATATAATAATAATAATAATAATAATATAATAATAATAATATAATAATAATAATATAATAATAATAATAATAATAATAATAATAATAATATAATAATATAATAATAATATAATAATAATAATAATAATAATAATAATAATAATATAATAATAATAATAATAATAATAATAATAATAATAATAATAATAATAATAATAATAATAGTAATAATAATAATAATAATAATAATAATAATAATAATAATAATAATAATAATAATAATAATAATAATAATAATAATAATAATAATAATAATAATAATAATAATAATAATAATAATAATAATAATAATAATAATAATAGTAATAATAATAATAATAATAATAATAATAATAATAATAATAATAATAATAATAGTAATAATAATAATAATAATAATAATAATAATAATAATAATAATAATAGTAATAAGAATAATAATAATAATTATTATAATTATAATAATAATAATAATAATAATAATAATAATAATAATAATAATAATGTTATTTAGAATTGTTAGTCTAATTTTACTTATTGGTATCTGTATAGATTATAATTTGTACATCAAAAAATATAAACATTATTAACGCATAATATTAAATTGAAGAATTTTTAGAGCAGTTGCGTGATTATGTCGTCAACATTTTGTATTTCATATACTTTTGTGAAATAATTCAACTACATATAGTTAGTTGATTCATTATGCAAATTCAATCTGAAAACTAATAAATATTCACTTGAAATCTCCTTTGTAACAGTTAGGAAATTACTAGGTAAAAGAACCCTTTTTCTGTTATCCTTTAAGTTTCATTATATTTACGAGGTAAAGCTAAAATGTCAGTAATTACGTTTTTTTTCCTATTATCCTTAATTTGGCTTAGCACTGCGTCGAAATCTCCAAAACTGACATCGGAAATGCAAATACAGGAGCTTCACAAAAAGCATTTTTTAAATTTCTAAAACTGCTTTCCAAATTTCTCATTTGAAATGGTCTCTTTTTTATTCCCGATGTTGCCCCATATCATGCTGCCACAATAAGTGAATAATCTTTTATAAAATGCCGATAAGAATTTGTCAGCACCAAAAACGACCTCAGTTGAGACATATGTTTTGGTTCAATAGTCAATTTCATTTATTTTATTTCTATTTTTATGAACATATTTATTACTAACAATTTTTCAATTAAATTTTAACCACTTTTAACACGTTAGCTGTCACAATGTTAAACAAAATGTCCTACTGGGACAAGTCGGCTGTTCGGCTAATATTACTTGTAATAAGCAGTGAGACACGTACGGCGGTTTACGCGGCTAAATATAATAGGTAAGTAAGATACGTCACAAGTGTCTTGCGGCTCAAACGCACGAAAATCTGAGACACGACATACATGTAATATTGCAGCTAATGTGTTAAAGAATTGATACTTTTCTGGGTAAATCTTCAAATCTTGCTTCTATTATCACAAATAATTTTATCGTGTTCTTCTTGATTTCGTGCCTATATCGTTTTAATAAACCGCAACATCTTTAAAAATTAATCCTTCTAATATTTGGTGTATCAATTTCTAAAATTTGGCAAGGGCTTTTGACAATCCGAATAGTGGCCTATTAAAATAGAATTATCCTTCTTTTGTAATCAAAGCTGTTTTAATCTAATATTTCCTTGCTAATTTTAGTTAATAATAAGCCTGTACTAAATCAATTGATGAAAAGAGTTTTGATCCTCTGAAACAATTTAATCATAATTGCATATCCGACATTGGAAATGGAAATTTATGTCACTACATTTAGTCTTTTAAAATTAGAGGCCATTAAGTCATTTGAAGGGCAAGAGTGTGTCAAAAATGTGAGAAGCTTTTTGGGAATATGTAATTACTATAAAAGATTTATCAAGTAATGTGCAAATAGGCTAGAGCTTTAGAAGAATTATGTAGGTTTAACAACAAAAAGCTCATTTGGATTTTTGTTTGCAACGTCGCATTGGAAAATATGTAAAATGCTTTAATGTCCTCACCTGTTTTAGGGTTTCTGGATTTCGGAAGAGAATTTATTCTAGATACAAACGCTAGTTTTGACACAATTGAAGTGGTATTATCACAAAAACATGACAACGGTTGTGAAAAAGTAATAGCATACGGCTCTCATGTAATGAAAAATCATGAAAAAGGATATTGCATAACAAGAAAAGAGCTGAATTCCATCTTTATTAATGATATGGCCTTGAAATTTGTCTTTCTTTTTCAGAATCTGACACTTTTAGGGAGTTATCCTCAGACCTGCTTTTTCAATCTTGTCAAGAACATCATCTAATACTTCATAGTGCTGAATGAACGTACCTGGCGCTACTGCTATTCCGAATGGCATTCTGTTAAAACAGTATTGGCCTGACTTTGTTGAAAACACCATTTTTAACTTTGATTCGTCTTCTAGTTCTACCTGATGATAATATGAATTCCAAAGATCGACTGAACTGAAATACTTTGCTCCACCTAATTTATCTAACATCTCTGCTATATTTGGCATAAGAAACGCTGTTTCTCTGTAACAAGGTTTAATTGCCTGAAATCAAGTCATTATTTGATATCTTGCTTATCTTTCTTCCAAACCCATTTCAATGGGGTCTTCCACGGAAAATTATATTTTTTGAATGAAATTCTCCTATAAATTTTTTATTTCTTCATCTATTTTTTCTTCCAAGTTGACTGGTTGTCTCCATAGTCTAATATTTATCGATTTTTAATTGAGTTTCTATCAATCTTCTATTCTTTCCTCATTCGGTTCTTCTATGTATGCTACGTATCTCTTGTTTGCTTGTCTCGTATCATCTCGGTCCATGATAACTGTAAGGAGTTCTTAAACTCCTACATAAAAATAAGATAGTTTAAATGTTATAAGTGCAATCAGTTTGTTGAAATAACTATTGTGTTAAATTTGTATATTAAAATGTATATTAAATAACATCATATTATTAATCATCAGGTAGTAAATCATATTAAGTATTTTTAAATTAAATTAATTATATTGGTTATTTACAACTGTATCAATATTAATAATTACCACGCCTCAGTTGTTTAAATTTTCAGATTTGGAGGGAAGAATTTGAATTTAATTACGTCTAACAATAACTTTTTCATGTGTCCTTGTCTGTCGGGATTCTCGTTGGTTCTCCTATATTTCATTCTCTCCAAATTTGTGTAACAATCTGTTTCTTTATTATCTCCCAAGTTACACCTATTGCACCTTTTTTGACAAACTCTTCTTACATGTACTGGGGCATAACATGTGACCACCTTTCTCTGCACCTGTTGACACTGACTTTTTACATGCCCTTGTCTTCCACATGCAAAACATGTAACTGCCTTCCTTGCTGTACAATCTCTGTTTAAATGTCATGCATTGTGACATGTACAGCATTTGGTTTTTGTCATATTAGGTCTTCCTTCTCAATATCTTCTTGGGGCGTGTTGCATTTTCATTATTTATATCAATCTTTTTGTAATCTTTCTATAAAATATTAGCTTCAAAAATTCGAATTAGGCTTAAATCGTTCATTCATAGCCAATCATAGATGTTTTTCTGCCATTTATATGCTTCCAAAATACTTCCCCAATCATTTTGTAGTGATATAATTTAAAATATCTCTAGTCTACTTAAGTAACTAATCTAAATTGGCTGCTTTATTGTAATTGCATTGACAGATTCGCTTATAGTGTGTTGTGGCCAGTAATAAGATTTTCAATAATTTTTAAAATATATTAAATTACACAAGAATATTACAGAAACTTATTATTATTTAATAAGTATCATCAAGGTATTAATTACTGCATATTTAAAATATTTTCGAATGGCATTCATTTTTAAAAGCTAAACAATGTCAAGAATATAAAATTTTTATAAAAATTTGTGGAATCTTTAGCATTGATGGCCACATTCAATTAAATTCATTAATTCGATGAATAAATAATTTGGATTAAACCATTGATAATTTTGACCGGATTTCAAGTACTACGTTTTGAGACAATTTTTTGACCGGCATTTTCGCCAGTAGTTCTCCTGGGTCACCGCGGCATTACTAGTTGAAAGATGATTTACATAATATCTTGATTGACTCTTCAAATGGTGATTACAGTTTCAATGACATTGTTGACATTTCGGCAAAAAGAAATTTGTTTTTCTAATCTGGCATTTATTCTCATTTGACTTGTTTGCTATAGGAAAGAAAATATATACTGAATTTATTTGTTGGGGAAATACAGGTTTCTTATTATCATAATGTCCGAGATTCATTTTTGTCTAATGATTGAATGTTCTCTTTATTTATGTTCACAAGTCTTGTCCTTAGCAGATACCCGTGCCATAAATTCATTCTTTTCTGTTAAAATTATGTTATCTAAAATTTATTTCACAACATGTTCCCATGTTTCGATTTTGTCGTGGAATTCCACTCATATTTGTCAATGAAATCAAAGCACTCAGAAATTATAAATGAAATAATTACAACTTAAATTTATAAAATTGTTTATTGTCAAATCTGTTTTTAAAATTTATACAAAAGTTATGTTACAAAAATTAAAAAAGATGGTAAACTTATGAGGCCTGTATAAAATAGCAGTGTTTAGATTGATTAATGCGTTTAGAGTTTGAATGTAATTATAGTTTTGAATTTGTTTTCTGTATGTCTTTTCCTTTAGCAATAGCAAAACATTTTACAAATTATAAAAGAAAGATAGGTAAACAGTTTGGAAAATTCGATTAATAGATTGTTACTAATTCGTGTAAGGTACGCAATATATTCAATTATAAAAAAACTCAATTTACATGTAATGAGATACTTCTCGTCATTTCTGTAGTCTAGGTCTTGAACATTTTAGACTGAAAGGATTAACCAATATTAGTGATCACAATAAGGGCTGTTTAGTTTGTCGGATTTAAAAAATAATTTAATAATTATTTGGGAGAGCTGTTGATAAGATCATTATATCCGAAAATTAATATACAAAACGTTGTGAACCATTGTGTTTTGAATGTTTTAAATAGTTTGGTTGTTAAATTGAGGTTATTTTGAATGTTTTCGTTTTCAAATATATTGAATAATTATATTATTAAGTTAAATAATTTTGATTTTTAAATTTTTTATAAAATTTAAATTAAAATTTTTTTGTTACAATAAAATACTTTCAAATTTTTTAAAATACATTTTTTGAAAATATTTAAATTTAAAAATTAATTGATTATTCAAATAAATTTAAAGACTTAAAATAATAAAAATTTATTTCTTAAATCGAGTTTTTTCTATCCTATCCCATGATGGCAGGAAGACTGTCAGAATATATATTTAAACCTAGATTTGAGTGGCGCGTTCTAACAAATAAACCATTGATGTTAATTATTTATTGAATTTAAAATAAAATTTATATATTAATTTATTTGATAATAAAAAATCCTGTAAAACTTTAAAATGTTGAGATTAGTTTGTCATTGAGTGAGTGAATATATGTTCCTCATTTTGGCCAATTGCCTATCAAAACTTTTTGCATTTTAAATGTTTTCGTTTTTTTAACTTTACATTTACTACTGTTCTTAGATGTTTGATATTTATTTAGGTAATTATATCTTTGACACTAGAACTGTTAACTCGTCAAAGTGACGGTAAAATTATGCTACTTTATTTTCTCTAAAAAAAAATTTCCATCTAACATTCCTTTTATAGCATACTTTAAGCCTAGTTTAACATCATGAAGTTAAAATAAATGCAATGTATTTGTTATAAAAATTTTCTTTGATAACTCTTATTGAAAGTAGTAATATATGCTAAAATTTCTGTACTAGGAATAAATAACTTGAAATAATGTTTGCTGTATATTTAGACAACTTTGTGATAGCGCTGAGGTGATGTTGGATGTGCGGACGGTGGTTCATACTGGTGTTACGTATGGGGCAGTGTTGGGCAATTCTCGAATGGTTTTCGATCTTCTTGGTGATGATGTTCGAATATTACGATTTATGCTTGGAATTGCAGCACCTGGGTATTTGCTGTTTGCTAAACTTCAATTTATTGGTATTATAATAGAAAAGTGATGGTGTCCAAGTCTACATATGACCAATTACCAGAAGGGTATAAAGTAGATCTTGGTCCTAGATTAGATCTTCCATATATATCAATGTCTATGTCTTCGTCTGGAGATTCAAATAGAATGGATACTTACTATCTTCGACCAAAACATATAAAGCAAGTTAGTTTTAGTGGTGAAATTTAAGATAAGAAAAAAACACATTATTAATATGAATTATTCAACGAATATCAAAGTATATTTCAAAATTAGAAACTAAATAATTATTTTTTACATTAAAATATAGTTTATTAAATACACTGAAGTAGTGAAATATGTCGTCCCTGACGTAGTTTTTACTACAATGCATTACTAGTTACTTAATAATAATAAATATTTTGCATTTCATAAAACTAACTAAAAATGAATTTTAAATATTGTCATTGAATCTGTCGAAATGTATAGTACAATATGTGTTTGAAGCTTTCTTGCAATTAAATTATTGCCATGTTCCTTTATTATTACTTAAATTTATTTTATAAATTATGTTATTTTAATTTAAATAATTTTTAATTTATTTTAATTATTTAATTTTTATTAAATAATTACTTTATTTTATTTATTATTATTTATTTATATTTTTGTATATTTTTGTAAATTAATTATTTAATTTAAATATTTTAATTTAATTATTTGATTTTATTAATTATAATCGTTAAATTTTATTATTTATTTTTATTTATTATTTAATAACTCATTAATTTTTTTGTTTTATTATGTTAATAAAATATTTCATTATTTTAATTACTTACTTCAAATATTTTTTTAAATTTTATTATTTTATTACGTATTAATATTATTATTTATTTTAATTGGATTTTTTAATTAATTGTTTTTACAAATTTATAAATTGTTTAATCATAATTGCAATAAATTCATAAAAAGCAAGGAATTACTACAAAGTAAACAAATATTTAAGTAAATTATATATGCAATAATATATTTAAGTTGATAGTATCAATTATTTAGGTGATTTACAACACATTAATAAGTTATTTAATCAATTTGTATCAAAGTAATCAAATATGATTGTAAAACAGTGTTCCGAAACCGACGGTCGCCGTTCGATTTTACGAAATATGTTTATTTTATTGAAATGTATTGTAAAACAAATAATTTCGTAACTAGCAACTTTTTAAAATTGCTATAAAATTGTAGTTCTGCAGTTAAGTATGTATGCATCAGTACGTGACTTTTTTCACAACCTTTTTGGGATAGTGGGCACTTTTCGGTAATTTGATACTAAAAGGTTCTGCTTCGTTTGTGAAATAATTGTTATTTACTGTTACTTAGTAAGTAGAAAGAATGGGTACTAAAAAGTGTACCATATGTGACACATGTCTCTACTCATTTAGTCTGGTGAATTAATTTTCTTTGTATTTCAATATTCTTTTGTTGGCTACCAAATATATAACATTTGCTTTTTACCATGATTTTCAGGTCTAATGAACGGTTCAGAACCTATTGGTATAATTTAACGGTCTGTTGTACAGAGACTTTGTCCTTGAACTATTTTTTAAAAAATTTTACTTAACTTCCTTGACTTTTAATTGACGTGGTTCTGATATGGCCGCAGTATTTCTTTTGATACATCTTTCTTGCTACGCAGGGTTGAATACGCACAAAATATGGAACTGACCAATTTTCATTTTTTACTAAAATACATAGTACAGATAATGTAGTTAATAGATATGTAGTTGTATGCTAAGAGCACGCTATGGTTTTATATGTTTTAGAATTGCTTAACGTTTTGCGTAAACTTTATATTCAATTAATAAATTTAATTTTTTTAAAAAAAATATTTCTTCCATCAATTTTAAACAAACCTTATTTTGCATTTTTGCAGAATTCCATTCTCGCCACATCAGATTTGATCGTTTCCGATACATCTGACAGCCAACACGATGAAACAATTACGAAAATTTATAAAGCATATCCGTTGTTGACTAATTTATTGGATGGAAATGAAAGCGGGAAATATTCTCAAAAGATAAATCAAAATAGTTTTTCACAATCACAGACTCACAAATCTTTGGATTACAGCGATACCAATGAAAAAGGCTGTGAAGGTCATAATTCTCGAAGTGGACAATCCGACTCGTTGTCTTCATCAACAAATCAAACAATTACTAAAACATCGGCGTTTTCTAAATTGGCGCAAACTGCGAAATTTAATGCTAACATACCGTATTACTTTCTCACTGATGATAGTTTTTTGCTTTCATCGCCAGACGACGACAGGCTGTTGTTGGATATAGGAGGAGCAATAGTCAGTTCCAATATACATAATGTTACCGGTTCTCCAGTATTTCACGGAACGACTAAAAGCAGGTTATTATTGCACATTGTTTGTAATGTTAAATCAAAGAATTTGCAGTGCATCATGGAAGTCTACCTTAAAAAGTCAATTTACTCAGAGTCTTATTGGAAGTTATCAAATAGATGAAGATGATATTTCATTGAAAAAAACCTCAGAAATAGATTTATCCATATCTAGAGTTAGGAATGCATTTTTAGATTCGACCATGGAATCAAAGGTTGCCATTTTCTCCTGTTAAACAATTTAATTATTTGATTCAGTTTCAAAACCAATCAGAGAAATATATGGGATTCGCATTATTAATCTCTTTGTCCACGGTTCTATTTATCACCAGCCTTCATGCCCTTATGCTAGCCAAAACTGTGATGCTTTTATTGATGTTTTTGGTGGTTTTTATGTGGATAGGTCTATTACTCCTTCTCATCCTTCTTATCAAAATGAAATTCATTTCCGGACATATTGTCAGGTCTCACCTATGTTCTGTGATACTTCTTATAATCACGAGTTTGGGAATATTTACCCTCATTGTGTCCAACTCGGTAAGTATCATTCTGGAATATTGCCATATTTTGTTAATTTATTATTGCTCAAAGCGAGTATCGTTAAGGAAAGAATTCTTTTTTATAAGTTCAATATGCTTTTATCAATCCACTTTTGTGAATCAAATTGCTCGCTTATATATCTTAAATTAATGTCTACAATAAGAAATAATAAATTTGTGAATAGAAAATATGAAAACACATACTTGAAATAAAGACAAAAAATTATGGTCATCGACATAAATTAAGAGAATTTACTATAAAATACAAACATGGAGATAAAAATTATAAGCAGTCATCATTTATTAGGGTATTTTAATTATAAAAATATGCAATTTTTTGATATTTCAAGATTTGACTACCATTCATCAGTCCATGAGTAGTAGTGAGGCGAATAGGAGCAAGATAAATCATAATTTATGTAATACAATTCTAATTTTTCACCTTTTTTAGAAATTTATAAATGTAGAAAACATAATTTAAAGCTAAAATATCAGTTTAAAGTTTAATATTTTAAGTTATTTAGAAAAATATAAAAAAATATTGATCAAAATTACAAAACGATGAGAAAATTACTAAAATAACATAAAAAGTTTCCCAAAATTATTTTTGAATTAAAGAATTTTAAAAATCTGTTTTTAAATAAAAATTAATAAATCTCATCTTTTTAAAAATTAATAATAAATACAAAACTTTATTTAAAAATAAAAATATTTAAAAGCTATAAAATGTTAATTTAACGAAAAATGTAAAATTTAACTTACCACCTGCCCATAATATTTGCCATTGTTGCAGATAATATACATTACATAATACTTTATTATCCATAAATTTATTATTATGCAATGATAATTTTTAAAAAGATTACACAATAAAAATTATTTCTATAAAATGATCAAATTTTCTTTAAAAAATAATAAAAATTTCATTACCATTTCAGAGTCGGGAAAATTAAATCGTTTGTTATTGATGTCATAGTTCAGTGTTCACTGAGTAATTTAATATATCAAACATACAAAAGCTGATATTTGTCATCAAATAATCTTCATTATTTTAAATCAATCCAAAAATTAAATGGAATCAGATAAGTTTATATATTCATTATTATTAAGTTTGTATACTTCATGCGATTTAAAAACGGGGAATTTGTTTTATCACTGTAAATATTTCAGAAGTTGCAACTAGTACATTATGAGTGACACAATAAACACGAGTTACAAAAAACTAATGATTCAGATATAAAAAATTATTCAATATTTATAAAAGAAATAATATTAAAAATAATTTATATCTAAAATTAAACACAAGATAATATATCTTTCATTGATGCATAAATTAATATCAGAATATTTATTAATAGAATACTTTATTAAAATTCATCATTTGCAGAATTATTTATAAAAGCATCATTTAAGATTTTTGTGGTTTTTATTAATTGAAATTTTCTACCCAAAATAAGTCATGTTCACTCAAATGCAAAATTTAACTGATCTTTCTAATTCAAATTTTACTTTTCTTCTCTTGTTAACTTTGTGTGCCTCATCAACATATAATTGTTAATATAAAAAAAATGCTTTTAAAAATTATTATTATTTAATATTTAAATTTAAATAAATTTTAAATATTAAATTTTTTTAAGAGTCAAACAAAAAGATTAGCTAAATTTCATATTTGTGTAAACAAGATCTATTTTAGGTGGATTATTTTCAATTAATAAATTATTTTTGAATTAATATTCTTTTCTTTATATAATCGATATAATAATAGTAAATATTGTCCATAACCGAAATATAATAGTAACAAGTTTTATAATGATTATCTATTAATCACCTTTAGTTTTGCTGTATCAATTCCCCACAGCTCAATGCAACATATAAACAACAACAACAAACACTACCACAACAACAACAATCTGATTCGCATTTGTTATGTCCGTTACCCGTGTATATTCCATATTCCACAATTTGGGTTACTCTGCCTTTGATTGTAATGTTGGCCCTTCCAGAAACGTTTAAAGTTGTGATAGTGCTTGGTACTGTAATTTGCACGTGCGTCATTATATTCGGCACCCACGAATTGATATTCACAGAATTCAGTAAGACATACAGGTAATATTTGTACTAATGTCTTTTTCAAAATAAATTCATTAATTTTTTATTAATTCATTTCGATAATATAAAAATCCAGTTTCTACTATATTTATCAAAAGTTTTAGTTTAAATGCCTCTCCTTTTGATTTAAGCTCTGTCTTGTTGCCGAACATAAATTTTCTTCTCTTATCTCGATCTCTATATTTTAGACTCTGGAAATTTGTCCTAATAATTATATTGAAAATTGTTATTTTACATGTTGATTTCTAAACCCTTGAACACTCGCAATAAAAAGTATCCCCTCAGTACTTGCGTTTGGTGGGATGGACCCTGTGTATTTCAAAGGCTAAAAATGATTAATTTTCCAGAATGTATTTTTTAAAAATTACCAGAAATCGTAATTTCAATTGAAAAAATAGAAAATTATTAAAAATAATTCAATGAAAATTTGTCTTTTAAAACAAAAATACTAATTCAAATCTTCATCAGAATATTCAGAATCGTGAAATCTTGGTCTTCCAAAACTAATAAAATATTTTCTGAAATTGCTCTTATACTTTTTCTTCTCCATAAAACACTTATTTTATTATTTATTTATCTGATATTTTAATTTATGCTGCGACCAACGAATCACCGTTTTATAATTTGATTAAAATTATAATTATACTTTTAAATATTTAAAATATCAATTTTTAAATGGAATATTATTAATATTAAAATACTTCTCAATAATAATATAAATAATTATATAAACACTGTGCACCCTAACATTTTTTAGGCGGTTGTTTTTTAGGTTCACTTTCCTTTTTATTCACTTTTACGCAATTTTATTTTCGCGGTAAATTCGAAAATTTCAGTTCAGTTCTTTATAAAATTTGAAATCGCGAAAAAAACAACGGCGTGAAAAAGGATAGGATGTAAACAGTAAAAAAGAAAATTTAAGAAGATTACTATTTGAATTCGATTCAACTTGATTTTAATACAGAAATATAATTTATCAAACATATTTATTAAAACAAAATAGATATTTTTCAAAACGAAACGCTTTCGAGAAATTTACCAGCACCGTAATGCCGATATTTAGACAACGCCAACACCGGAATTACGGTGCTCAGAAATATCCGGGATTGAATTACATGACATGTTGTTTCTCATTAAAAAGACACGTAGTGATAAATAGCCGCGAAGGAAAAGCAGGACTCAGTGGCCACAATTGAGAGTGGTGGATGTATGACAGTATGGATTTGGTTCTATCATATTTTTACTTGTTTATTTACCCGCAAAAATCTCTGTGACACAAACAGTTTACCACAAAGGACAATTTGAAAGTAGCATTAACGTATTTTATTGGTGACAAGTCTCGGAATTTCTGTTAAATCACCTTCTAATATTTGGTTTTACGCTAGAAAAACTGTTTCGATCCAAATGGAAATTAATTTGAGAAATAGACTCGACATGACTTGGTTATTGTAAATACGAAATATATTTGCGTGCATTTATCAGTCTCACTACTTATTGGGCGCATCACATATTCTACTTTCAAATTTCTTAATTGCATTGCTTTTTTGTTTTGTCTTTTTTTGTAACTAATTATAATTATTATTTGTAAGATCAATTTTTTTAGATCCGACGGAGTGCCAATAAAGTACATTTCTGCTATTGTTTCTCAGATATTCTTTGCTATTCTTGTGTTATGGAAAAGCCGGATTCTGAATACGTTCCGACGGTTGGTTTTCCAGTGGCAAATGAAGGTATTGGATATATTATAATTTACTAAATTGACACCGGTTTCTATCCAGATGAATCTAAAGCGGGAAGAGCACCATAAATTAATAGTTACAGTTGATAGAATGATCGATATTTTGCTGCCAAAATTTGTAGTGTCGCACTATCTCAACCCCTCCAGGAATTATATGGTTCGTTTTGGTTTTTCTTTTTCTTTCAAAATTAAATTTGTCATTGTTTTAATAACATAACGTTTCCCAGTGTTTGTCATACAGAAAGTCTAGTCACCAGTGCAGTAGTTGCCTCTATGTTCTAATAATAAATTAAAATCTGAAATTTATTATCCGGAATTTTTGACTTTTGTTTCCAGAATCTCTTTAGCTGTGAATATAAAACGATTGGGGTGCTCAGTGTTTCCATTCCCTCTTGGTGTCCAGTTGGGGTGAAGGAACCGAGTGACGTTGCCTCCAATATCAGAGTTCTGAACCAATTATTGATAACATTTGATGATGTTAGTCAAACTAGTTTCAATTAATAGAAAAGCTGACGGAAATCATTTCAGGTGATGGAGAGTTCAGATTATGAGGGAATCACAAAAATCCGAACCGCCGGTGAAACGGCATGGTATGCAATTGGCATTGATCCCGATCACCCAATCGAGGTAAATTAGAATATAAATCGTTTTCCATAATAATCTGTTTCTGATTTCCTCAAGAGTTCCGTTGATCGAAGCCGATTAATGACAAATTTACTACGAGGAGCTGAAATGTTGAAACGCATAGTGCAAGAGCATAATTCCAAAAATCCAGAGAACCGATTTTTACTTAGAATTGGTAAGAACTGAACGACTGAGAACAATAACGATTGGATATATTGTAAAGAATGACGTAAAAAATATAAAGTTTTTTGTCTGTCTTTTTTTGACAAAATATTCCTGACTTCCTTTAAATTAGATTAGATCTCAAATATCATGATCCTATTCGTTATGTCGTGCCTTAACATTCCGAGAAAAATTAGATTCCCACTGACATTTCGCAACATTTCACAATCTTACAAACTCTTAGCCCTGAAATGTCATGAGATCAGTGTTTCCCAACCCGTGGGTCACGACCCCAAAAGCTGCTGCCTTTGATCCGAAAATTAAAATTCTAAATAAAAATATGCGCTTTTTATAGAATTTTACAATTTCTAATTTAAACTGTAACTAGGCTACACTTTTGTGTTTCTTTACTTTTTTTTAATTTAAGCTATACTACTAGTCTGACTTTTGCAATAATCCAGTGAAAAAGAAGCAACCCGATTCATTTTATTGTTGGGATCGCTGTAACTTGGAAAAGGTTATCAAGGGTTCACACTACCAAAAATGTTTTCTGATTCAAAAGTGTGCGCTCCGACTTCTATGTCCTTGAATCCATTTTCAAAAGATGTAATTTTCCTATTTAGGTATTCACATGGCTGCCGGATTCTCCGGTGTTGTAGGAGGAAATAATCCAACATTCGGTGTTTGGGGAGAAGCTTATTTTGGAGCGACCATTGTGCAAAGATGTGGCCAGTTAGATAAAATTCATGTCACAAGCAATTTTAGTAAATTATAATTATCGAATAATTTTGAATATTGTACTTTTTCAAGTGGCAGAAATTGATCCTTCTTCGAAATTTGGTTTTTATGACGTCGGGACTTTAATAGTAAATCATGCTGGTCAGCTTATATCAGTACCACCGGGACAATGGGTGCCGGGAACAATCACTTTCCGTGTATTTATGTTACGAGAGAAAACCCTTAGTCATGGTTCAATGATTCCCAATAATCTTGTGCCAATATGTTCAGATGAATCAATAATATCAATTGGAGGACGCCGGAATTCTTTAACCGTTGTAATGGCTTCTGGGGAACCAATAAATCATTATATGATGAATTCTACTCCAGTAGTGGTAAATTATTATTATTATTATTATTATTATTATTATTATTATTATTATTATTATTATTATTATTATTATTATTATTATTATTATTATTATTATTATTATTATTATTATTATTATTATTATTATTATTATTATTATTATTATTATTATTATTATTATTATTATTATTATTATTATTATTATTATTATTATTATTATTATTATTATTATTATTATTATTATTATTATTATTATTATTATTATTATTATTGCAATTATTATTATTATTATTATTACCTGTAATCCTTTCAAATGGCGGCCATTCTATGTTTGAATTTCAATTTTATAATAATAAGTTATTTTTATGTTCAATTTGTTTTCAATTTGAAAAGGATTATTTTATAATCAAAAATATTTTTTCATGCATTTAATATTTTTGCAGCATGGAATTTCTTATAGTTTTCATGTTTAGAAAATTTTTCTGCTGCTATCAAAGAACCATCCATAAAGTACGTCACGCTATTTTAAATTAAATTAGTATCTAAAGAGATTGTGTCGTGACTTTAAAGAAGTGATTGTGATTCAAGGTGAGGTCCGTAGGAGGTTTAACTTTGCTGTGTAATTGCGGAATCGAGTGCAGTCTACTGTATTAGAAATAGAAGTGTTTTTGTTGGGACTTGATATTATTAATTTTGAGAGAATACGAGGAGCAAGATCGAGAGCCAATTCCTATCGATAAATCGTTAATATTCCAACATTTTCTAAATTGCAAAAACCTGAAAAATGGATTCTCAAATTTAAGGAAGAATTTTCTTTGTCAATATTTTTTGTACTTTTACATTCACATTTGATCACTTTTTTTTCTTGATGGTGTTTTATTTATTTTCATTTTGGTTATAAGTATATTTTACAAAAATCAAATAATAACATATTGAGGTTGTCACGATTGGTACAAAATAAAGTTTAAATCCACAGAAATCAGTATACAAATAATAAAAAGTGCAATTCAATAAAATTCAAATTTTAATATTTTAGGAGGTAATGAGTGTATGGGTGTGTAAAGGATGAAGTGAACGCGAACACAAATATAGTATAATAAATCAATTGGTTGCCCATAGACCAGTAGTTCCCAATCTGAGTGGTATCGTTCCCTTTGAAGAGCAAACTGCTTAAAAAGAAACGGCTTATCTAAATTTGGTTTTTTGTGGGGCGAATTTCAAAATTAAGTGGCAACTTGCTTTTATAAAAACATGCTAAATTATTAAAAAATATTTACAATGACTTACTATAAAATGGTATTGTTTAAGTATATTTTCGTTGGATTATGTTATAAAAGAAAATCAAATATATGGATTATTTTTCATTACATACTTCTATTAATAATGATAATTATAAATTTTAAATAAAGTTTTCTTTTCTATTTAAATACAAGAAACGTTAAATTCTAACTCTCCTAAATCAAATGAATGTGAAAAAGAGCTGCGCAAACCTAGACCCACTTCAATGAATGCAAATTATCGAAGCTATGGTATGGAGCTGATTAATGACCAGTCCACAATTGGGTATCAAATCCTCACTTAACCAATTTGCCCATATCACAATACCACTTATTAAACTGCTCTATGCACCAAATACAATGTTATTCTTTAATGTTTCCTATGTTCTTTTCTATATGGCGAATTGTTAGATGTAATGATTAGTCATTCATATTTCACATTATATTCCATAGAAATCTCAATAATTAATTTAAATTTTTTTAAAAATTTAGCCACACAACGCAACAGCAAGTCTCATGTCTAGCAATCCGTTGGTAATGCCGAGAAACGGTGCAATTCCACCTGGAATGTCACCTAACGCACAAAATTACAATAATAATTCCAATGGTTTATTCTCAATAACACCAATAACTTCTCTCTCAAATCTGCCCTCGAATATCAACTCGAATTCCCCATTGCCCTCAAATATATCCAGCATAATTCCAGCGGTAAATCCTCCCGCCAATAATCCTTCACTCGGTTCGTCTTCAAACCCTCAACCGATTCCTCAAATATTGCCACAGAAATCAATTGCCCTCGCTCACAATTCGAATTTCATGAAATCTCCTCAAGAACCCATGAATCGTAAGTCGATTCTCGAAGCTCGACCAAAAATCCATCATTACCGTAATCTGGCTACCGAGCTACCAGATACAGTAATCCCACCATCTCCACCACCACACAGGAAAATTTATCCGGATACTGTGAATGTAATAATTTGATTACAAAAATAATATTAATAATATAATAATAATAATAATAAAAATAATAATAATAATAATAATAATAATAATAATAATAATAATAATAATAATAATAATAATAATAATAAATGCCGTTATGTTTATATTCATAGTTATTAACAATATAAAACTACATAACCGATACTTGTGCTACTGCTACTGGTCATAGTGTTAAGGAAGTGACGATTTTTATGATATCGGTAGCGGCTTCATAAACTGTATATTTGCTGTACCAGATACGTGTTTACGAACCGTTACGGAAACGTTACGCTCGCCGTTAAAGGCTTAAGAATAAAATCTGTAATTAATTTTGTTTTTGGTTCCCTTTTATCTCGTCTAAGTCTATTAGTTTCTCTCTCCTTACATGCTAGAATCACATCATAGTTTTCATTAGAAATGTCGTTAACATTATTATTAAGCAGCTGTTCACGGTGATGAATATTATTTCATCAAATCTGATCTCCATTTTCTTCGACATTTTAGTCATTTCTCTCTTGATTTCAATTTAATTATCTCATTCTATAATGTTAAATTTTCAACTGTCCGGCAAGTATGTTTGATCGCCTAGAGTGCCATTTATCATTAGGTTCACAATTCGCCGATGTGCTTGTTCATTATTTGTTACCCATGCCATTTTTATGATTCATTTTCCATTTCCCTATCAAATTTTCCCAAATTATTAATTATTTTACTAAATTATTATTGAAATTGGAGCGTTAATCTGGAGTTATTTGCTCATACATCTGTTTACTTGTTGTTAAAATATATTATAATAAATGAAATATAATTTCTGGTCTAATCGTATTGTTATTTATGGTGCCATACATTTTATTTATTATCAACTTTAGACGGGCCTGGTCCAATCAGGGTTACCGGTTATCGTTCCGCAAACGGATCAATTCGTACACTGCCAATTAGAGCATCAGACCCCCCGTGAAAAATATCTCGTTCGAGTAAACTATCTGTTTTGAAGTTACAATATTGCAATATTCTAATCTTAGGACACTAATCAAATGACACAATCCGCAATAAGTCCCCCCAAAGAAAGAAATACAAGATCCACCAAGTGCATTACTCCATCGTCATCTATGGACAGCTTCTTAGAACTAGAAAAGGCATGCACAACCAATCCGAGAACAAAATCTGCAAATTATTCTATTCCACCTAATGAAAGATTGAGCCTAATTCCCGAATCATACAAGTTGGTACCGGAAACAGATCTGATTGAAGACGAGTCATATCATAATGCCGAAGATATTGCAAGTGTGGACATCATGACCACTTCTGATGACAGGATTTTTGATACTGACCAGGCCGATATTATGAGCCATCATAATCCCATGTACACAGACAATGAGTAAATTTATTTATTTTTTATTTTGGTCATGTTAATTATCTGCCCAAATATATTTTGTGGGTAATAATATATATTTTTCATTGTAAAATGCGTATAATGAAGATCAGGGCAATCAAAATAAAATTAAGTCTTCTTTTATTCAACTCCTTAATAAGCCAATTATATATTGTAAGACGTTTGCATGAACATTATCCTTCCAAACAAATTCATTTATTAAAGCTTGGCCTGTGATGCTCTTCTCATCACTTTGATTTTGCTTATACCTCGATTGGATTTCGGTGAATTGTCCGCGATCCATTTAATAACAATGCTTACTTATTAATAGCATGTCACTCTTAAAAACTAAAAGTATATCAATATGTTGTATGGATGAGGGTTAATAGTTGAAACTTTTTACACAAAATGGAATGTTTAGTGGGAATTTTAATTTTTTTTTCACAAATTTAATTTAATATCCAATCTATCTATATTTAAAAAATACAGATAAAAGATAAAATAAAAAAATTTAACAGACAATTACTATAAAATGAAGTACATCTAAATTTTAAAAATCATTTTATATTAATAATAATAATATAATAATAATAATAATAATAATATTAATAATAATAATTATTATTATTATTAATTATTATTATTATTATATTCATCATTAATTATGGAAATAATAATGCTAGATATGAATCAATGGCGGAAAGTCAAGCCAATTTATTGGATCCAATAGAAGAAATACGGAGATCAAGACTTATTAGTAAGAAACAAATAGGAAGTGATTACGGAAGTGGGATTGCTGATAAATTACTGGAGCACAAGTTAGAGTGTATAAATTCCCGGGGCAATACAAACAGTTCAAATTCATTTGGTTCAAATGTGTGAGTTTATTTTATTTCCGTTAGGCATCACGCAAATAAGCCATAGGTTAAAGGATTTGAGTTTATAAAACACATTATTATTTTTTGAACCAGTTTTGTTTCTATCCCGTATAGCGACAGAACGGATCTGGTGAATAATTATGTGAGAAATAATATCCCAAGCATATAATAAAGTCAAAATTATATATAATAATAATTATAATCTCTGCTAACTGAGATTCTCTGTTATTTATCTGATGAGGTTTTAATATTTCTTGAACTTTTTTGAATTTTATTCCTCCCTTTTGCAAATCATATTAAAAGTAATTTCCTGGACATAACTTCCATTTATAACTCGGCGGAAGTCTTTTCTGGATTCATTGTTTAATAAAATATACAACAATATATTCTCTAGGTTTTCTTAAATTTTTTTTTCAAATTACTTATTAATTATCAGTTTAGTTTGATGCTAGTTCCCAAATGCTTTTGATCGCTTCATTATAACCACTCAATGGCTTATTCTTGTATTTTCCTAAGTTATTTCTATTTGTTAGTCACTTTGATCTTTCTCAATCGTTTCTCAATTATTGGAGCAAACTCATCATCTTTATCTTTATTTATTGTTATTATTATTATTATTATTATTATAATTATTATTATTAATTTTATTATTATTATTATTATTATTATTATTATTATTATTATTATTATTATTATTATTATTATTATTAATTCTTTTTATCATTGACTTTTCTTTTATTACTTGATTTTAATGCATTTCTACAAATATTTTAATTATTGTTTTTTATATTTCTGTCAGACATTTTGATTGTATTACGGTTACCTCAACTATCATTGAATTATAATTGATATAGGAAACTATTTTTGTTCTAGAATTAATGGAACATCTTTTGATTTTCCTGATTATCGTCGACCGGCAAGTCCAAGTGGAGGGATTAATGGGGATGACAGTGACCATTTATCAAAACGAAATCGAAATTCTTCTAATTCACGGGATAGCAGTTCTATAGCTGCTCACAGATCAGGAGGAGCAACATCGTCAGATGAAAGTGGTGAGTTGAATATATTTAGTTTGAGAGTCATCGTATAATTACTTATCAAGGTAAAAAAGAATCAAATAATAATTGCAATAAAATTTTGGAAATTTCTCAAGCCAGTTTCTCAAATGGAAACCAGGTAGGAGACTTCTATTATTATTTTTATTTATTATTATTTATTTTTATTATTATTAGTTATTATTATTATTTATTTTTATTATTATTTATTATTATTATTATTATTATTATTATTATTATTATTATTATTGTTATTATTATTATTCAAAATTAAAATAATATTATTATTTAAAAAATTTAATTTCCTATGTAACTACTAAGTTAAAAATCTGTCTAAAATTTCTCTATTCTGATATGGTCACAGATTGTGAATTGAACTTGAAACATGAAATCTCTAAAAATAAAACATCTATTCAAATTCTATTTGTATAGAATAGCCAATGATTTCTCCACTGAGCGGATAATGCTCATTTACAAGAGCTATGAGATGTGCTGACCAATCACCATTGGTAGAGTATGACTCATGCATTGAGGTGTGTGTTTTAGAATAATTATCCAATTAAAAATGACTATTGTCTTAAAACGACGAGATATAGCATTTTTAAATCATTCATTTATTGTTATTTCAAACTCGGTATGTTTTTAAAAAATTTTTCAGTGAAAGTTACAAATAACCAATTATGCAATTGAAATCCTAATTATTTCCATATTGTAACTGAGTGAGGTGAGGTATCGCATTTAAATGCTAGAAAACTCATGTAAACCTATCAAATAAGCAATCTTTATGGATTTGTCAAATAGGGTTCCCTGAAATCCGGGACCATTAACAACTGGAGCCTTATGCAATTAAGCAGATCTGCAACTGGCACCACAAATTGTTTTGTGTGCAAAAGGTTGTTTTAAATGAAACAATGCAATTACAAATGTTTAGGATTTTTATTGTAAATTTGCTATTTTACTCAAAGATTTCCATTTGTTGGGTTCATTTTTGAGGATGAAGTTAACGAATATTTTCCCGATGGGCTCGGGTCCTCTCTCTTTTGCGCCGATCAATGTCTTCCTGTTGATAGCAATGTCGTTATTTATGCCATTTGCTGTTAATTAGGATCAGATTTAAGTTGCAGTTGGACTCAGTTGTATAAGGTTCAGTTGCTAATGGCCAGAATTGTCACCTGACCCCAACTGCCTGGTTACCGTCAAATGTTTATAAGATGTCGCACTTTCTTCATTTATTTTTAGACTATCGATCAATATTTTGTTTCCTATTTATCTATAGTCTTAAAAGAAATGAAGGTGAAAGGAATTCTAAAAACCAGTGATGAACAAGAAATGCTCGTTATAAAAGAAAGATAAATTTCTTTTTTGTTGTATTTGAAATTTGATCAAACTTCCTAAAGAATTACCCAATATTTTGCTGAATTTTTCAGATAAGTGTAACCGAAGACATTTCCAATGGTGAACATGGCGTTCTTGCAATACATTGTGGCATAGCCAATCGGGATTCGGCTAATAAAGGCTATGACAATGGCTCTTCCTGTATGAGTCTCGTTACAGATCTCGGTTGGACGAGTTATGATGATGAAGATATGTACAGCGATTACCCAGGATATGCTGGCAGATATAAATTAAATGGGGATCAAAATAACAAAAACCGAAAAAGATCAGATTGGGTTTCAAAATGGTCAGATTCTAATGATCTTTTGAGCAGCAACGTCCAAGGTGATGACGACGATTCAGATATAGATTGCATTCGATTTCACAGCGACCTTATTTCTGATGTCAGTGAAAATCCTCTAGTCTCAGACTTGGAAACCGAAACTGACTGTGATTTTAAATCTTCTGATCCTGCAATTGGGTCCATGGTTAATGAAAATCGTATTAATTCCTATTACAAATTTCCTGTAAATAATATTCTTAACCCCGAATTTTATGGAAACAATCAGTACAAATCAGATAAACCCTTTGACGACCAATATTCAAAAGGAGATATTAATAATCGAGTACGTTTAACTTGGGATTCAAATATTTTGAAAACATGTCAAATGCTTCTTTTAGATCTAAGCTTTTCATTAATTCCTGTCCTTATTTAGATGTTTGCGGCACATCCTTGGATTGATTCGTCTCATATCAATAAAGTTAGGAATGAAAATGACATATATTCACTAGCAACTTCCAGTCGTGGAGAAGATCTTAGTTCTACTTCAAGTAAAACTCCTTCGAAATCAGGCCAGGAACAAAATAGAACGACAAAATTACCAGATATTGCCCCAGTACGAATGCCTGATTTTGGTGATTCTCACATGGGATTTCGAATGAGCAGAGATGTCGTCAAGCCGACTGTTGCATCGAGATTTGCAAAGAAACACGGCAGATATATTAGTAGTAGTCCAGAAAGATCTGACTACGATAATGTCAGTGGACGGAATTCCCTTCAAGATAGTGGAAACCATATACCAGCAGTGATATCATCGAGAAACAGTGACATGGGACGATATAATTATGGGGATGACAGTGATGCATTGAGCGGGTAGATTTTTTGTAACATTTTTAGTATAAATATTCATTTATTATTCAGTTATGTTGGAGATGTGGCTTCATCTGTTTACGACAGTGATGAATATGACGAGGCACCTGGGAAAAGATTCACTCAGCTTTATTTGAATTATGATGTAGATAATGAGGATCCTATGGCTCCTTTTTTCCCGAGATTACCGCCACCTCAGGATTTCCACAGACCATCAGAGCCACAGCTACAGAAAAGGAGTCAGAATAGCAGTGGAAGTCTAAATGGTAAAAGGTATAAATATTAAAAATCTATTAATTTCTTTTTATTTATTGAAATTGTGAATTTAAATAGGTTCTAATATTTGAGTATTTGACAGTAGACTCTATTCGGTGGATAATATTTGGAAGTCCTTCTCGGTTTTATTAATACGATTAAAATTCGTTTATTTTTAATTGATAGATTTACATATTTCTCAATTCCTCTAGATATAATATAAAATATTTAGTTGCCACATTTGTTATATTACAAAATATTATAATTATATTTAAAATTTTCTTTTCAATGGCTATGATTTGTACTGATTCCCGAATTAAATTAGTAATTATATTATTTTTAATATTATTAATATTATTATTATCATTATTATTATTATTTTATTATTATTATTATTATTATTATTATTATTATTATTATTATTATTATTATTATTAATATTATTATTACTGTTATTACTGTTATTATTATTATTTTTATTATTATTATTATTTTTATTATTATTATTATTATTATTATTATTATTATTATTATTATTTTATTATTATTATTATTATTATTTTTATTATTATTATTATTATTATTATAAGGACTTTTTGTTTTTCACATCTGATTTCTTTAAAAGTACATAATATTATTATTTTTTCTTTGAAAAATGATAGCTCTTTTTCGTAAAAAATATTTGAACGCCAAACAATTAAAATATATTTTAAGGAAATTCTCCTCATCATCAGTCTGCCATCATAATCTGTGTGAAATTCTATACGAAAACAATAGTAATGTAATAGTTATGATTTAATGAGTTTATTAAATTATATCATTAAAATTGTTTCTCAATAAATGTTTATTGTAGGGGATTGTAATCTAATCTCCAATGCCTCAAATAAAATTATTTCCCAATTATTATAAAACTTTTAAATATTTGAAATCATTTCGCTCTTTAAAAATTTTCCTATCATTCGCGCAATTCAATTACTATGTTCCTAAATCCGTGTGTGAAATCTCCGCAATGTAGTTGGCATTGGACCTATTACACGAAAACCTCTACACTAGATCAAACACTAAACCTATTGGGATTTGAGATTTATTACTATTTAATGATTTTAAAGATTTCGGATTCTATTTTAAATATTTGTGTAATGATTTCAAGTCAGAAAACTTAAAATTTTTTAAACTTGCCGAATATGGAATAACTTCGTTCTATTTTAATACTTATTTTGTATCCTTTTAACTTGTTTTTGTTAACGGGTGCTGTTTCTTGTTTTTCATATGTATTCACATTTAGATTCAGAATTTTTTTACATGATAAAAATAACAGTCTTCTCAATAAGTAACAGTATTCTCAATAACTACTCATAGTAGTTATTGAGAATTGTCACCATAGAGATAGTTGTGCACACCGTCTAACATGTCATTCATTTTTCCCACCTCAAGCTTAACCTACTGACTCTTTCTTCATATATTCACATGTATTCAAATTTAGATTCAGCATTTGGTTATCTTTCTACGTTAGTGTAGCATTCACTTTTCCCTTAATGTTGCGTTCTCTAATAAAAAGATCAGTTCTGTTGCATGTCAAATATTCTTTAAATTTTTCTGCCGTTCGGAGTTTCTTTTGTATCTTTAATGTAACACGTATCTTTTTTTTCTGTTAGTATTAGTTATATATCAGTTACATTCTCCACAACATTAATTAAATAAATTGTCTTTTTCACTTCCTTTATTTTCTTATTTGTGACTTTTATTTGTTATGAGATTTGAATATCTTTCACATAAATTTCTTTCTTTGCTTCTCTGTCTCTAACACAGAATATTGTAAACATTTATCACAGAGTTATAAAAATGACGTATTTATTTGATATTTCATTTATGTTCATTAAAAATAAATTTTCTATTTTACAAAAGTTTTCGGCTTTGCTGTTATAATATATTGCCGACAATTTATGTTGCGAGTAATAAAATGTTTGATTTTTTGTCACAGTGGAAATAAATGAAATAATAAAACAGATCAAAGGTGACTAAAAAATAAAGATCTTACTGATACTACATAAATTAATAAAAATTTAACAAAATATTTTTCAAAGTAAACTACATTCTTTAGTAAAATTTGTTTTTTTACAATTTAATTTTTTAATTTAACTCATTAATATTTTTTCATTTTATCTATAATTTTGTATTTTTAATAATTAAATATTTTATAAATTTAACATTATTTTTTGCTTTTGACGTTTTATATCTTTGCGTCAACCATAAAGTAAGAACCTAAATTTTTGTCACTATAACTTTGACTCGTCAGACCACTAATTTTTGTCTACGTTTAAATATTCTGTAAATTGTATCTGCATACAATTTTCATGAATAGGAGTCTTTATCAAAGACTATGGGCTACAAGCACTTTTCAAGAAGGAATTGAAGTCACTGGTGGACAGCAGAGCTGAAAGGTTGAAGGGAAAAATGTCAATTTATGAGTAACATATTGAAACTTACTATTCAATGGATTCTCATGAAAAACATTTCTCAATTTCCCAACCGAATTTCTCTATATGTGAATGTGTTATTGTCTAAAAATCAATTATTTATGACAAGCACCATTGTAATGTGGGGCGGCCATTATAAAATTGAACGGGATAAGTTTATGAATTAAAAAATTGCATGTCAATTACTTGATGGATAATTGGATATATTTTGTTTGAATCTGTCAAACCGGGATTGAAATATAGATGTGATCATTTTCATTTGGTGTTCAATGATCCAGCTTAGACTTAGATGATATTTAGGAGAATTCAATCTGTATGAAAATATTAATAAATTTTCTAATAATCATTTTCACGTGTTGATTGCGATCGCCATTTTAAGCCAAAATATCTAATGTTTTTCCAATATCGTTTCTGTGTGTAAATTGGCACTATTGGTATTTTTAATTGATTTATATGCTTTATCCAGGGGCTGCAGATTACATTAGTGATACAATCGATTTCCTATATTTCATTGACTATTCTCTCTTCATGTGCCCCCCCCCCTAGTACCGATTTGCTGATTAATTATGCAATACGATCTTTACTCATTTGGCAATACATACTGTGACAAAGGTTTTCAAAATTTCTGCTCGGTTCGAATGATATAACCATTTAATTTTTATATAAAAAACCTTTTCTTTTTTACAATGTTACAAAAGCACTAGCCAATAACTGCTGCAATAGCTATTTGAGTCAAGTTCTATATCTGCGAGAAAGACAAAAATGCACACGGGAATGCGCGGCACTACTTTTGGAGTCCCAAGGAATCCGGAGTTCGCTAAACCGCTTGGTTAACGTTTGGCGGCATTTGTCACAGCTAAAATGTGGAGCCCAAACTTTATCTTGGTCTCTTACAGGGAATCCAAAATATGTTGCATCAGTCATATTGGATTTCAATAAAAAATATCTGCTACTAATAATTATCATTATTACACACACACACGCATATATAATATGTCAGTAAATATAAAAAACAAAAATTATTTGTTAATGCGCGTATTTCAAATTGACCTCCGCAGGCGAAATGATTTAATGATTTGTTCACTAATTTCCTGAATTTAAATTAAACTTATATTTATCAAAAAAAAATTTTAGTAATACGAACTTTCGACTAGAATGAATGTATGAAATCAAAAAAATATTAATGGAAGATTAAAATCTGAACGTTAATAAAAAGCGATTTTGAAGGCTACTGAGTAGGTCAATTTTACTGGTGGCAGGCCTCATCGGTTCCTGTTGACATTCAGTGGATAATTATGATAAACCGCTTATTCTGACTGAATGTCGAGCTTCTCATTGTCGTTTCATTTGAATTTTTAACTATTTTATGAATTGGATGTCAAACCTATTCAAATAATTTGCTTGATTAACCAATACGTTATGCATCAGCATTCAATAGTCTGAAATATAAGGAATTATTAGGTAACAGAATTATGATTTACAGAGGTTGCATTTCCAAGACTTTGCAACAGAAACCACAAACGTGCTACTATGTTGCGTCAATGAAACGTTTTAAAATGGGTTTATTGTGTAATTTTTAGTTATTTTAGACTCACAATTGATAATGTATGTCTGAAAATAAAATATTTAAACAAAAATATTGAAGTATCATTGACAATTTTCCATAACTTATGAGAGACGATCTATCCAGTTGGCTTCACATAACGATGTTTAAGGATGATCCTACTATTTATACGCATTTCAGGTCTTGATTTATTTGTCTTCATATATTATTGTTGGATCACCGAAATATATAACATTTCCATTTGACTAAAATTATTTGCGTGCAATGTATTAAAACAGAAATTTAATAAATTTTTGCAGATCTGATTACGACAATTTGGACAGTGATAAATTGTCAGACATCTATTCAAGAAATGATAAAAAGAAGAAGTATCTAAAAACTCAACCCAATATTAAAAGTAATGAAGATTATCAACAGCAAATTGCTGAAGAGGCTCGGCGTATTAGTTTAGTTTTTCAAAATCAGTGGACGACCGAAAAAAGTTATAAAAGTATTGTGTAAATTTGTTTTTATATTATTTTAGAAGCTCCTATTACAATTGAACCAAAACTCGGAAATAACAAAAAATCGGACTGTAAACATCGTATTAAATCATTTTTTGTTAATTCACAGCGAGAAACATCTGTGGAATCGGAATTGAGCTCTATGAATATCCATTCAAATGGAATCCTTGAATCTAATCATATTCCCTATGGTATTATGATTTTATTATTATTATTATTATTATTATTATTATTATTATTATTATTATGATTTTATTATTATTATTATTATTATTTTATTATTATTATTATTATTATTATTATTATTATTATTATTATTATTATTATTATTATTATTATTATTATTATTATTATTATTATTATTATTATTATTATTATTATTATTATTATTAAATTCTTACAAATTTCAATTCAGGAGCTTTTCATCGAAAAACCTTTAGTGAAATTCAGTTTACCTATTGTAAGGTTAATCATACTGATAATTAAATATTTCGAATATTTTTAAAAATAATTTTAAAAAAATTGTTAAAATCATAAATGAATTTTTAATGTTAAATTATTATAGAGTATTTAATTGTTAGAATATTGGAGTATTTTAATATATCATTTTACAGTGTTTTGTATAAAATTTTAAAATATTTTATAATTTAAAATATTTGTTTGAAAAACTCAATAATATTGTTGCTAAATGTAAATTTATTATGCTAATATCATTATTTGATTTTAATTTATAAACATTGCGATTGAAATAAATGATTTTTGAATTTAGTAAATATCATTGAATTATTTAATTATTTAATTAATTTTTTTATTGATTAAATATAAAAATTGTCTCACTAAATAATTATGGGATTATGCATTTACCTTCAAGTATACCAATTGAAAACAATATAGTGTTCTAGCGACACTAATAATTAATTTTTATTTATGTCAATGTCGGTTGTCATAAATAAAATGCTTATTCTTATAAAAACAATGTTTTGTAAATTTCGTTTAAAATAAATAACATAACACTTCTGTCCGTGTTCTGTAAATTCTATTCTGAAAGTTTCTGAAAAATCGGGACTTGAATAAATTGTAATCCCTTCCGTCCGTTCTGTTATACGGGCTGCTTCATAAACCGCATGGCATATCTGTAAATATATGACAGCGGTGCCCAACCTAGTTCTCGTGGAGACTTTTTTAAATGCCCGTGAGTGTTTTTCTAAAATTGGTTAAAATTCAACATTACAATGTATAATTTTCCAAACGCATTTCTAAAATTTTCCATTGTATTTTGTATTAAAATTTAATACAAAATGCATGGTTGTTTCTTAATAAAAAATTTACTTGAACAACCATATTCTTTAGTGATTTTATAATCATTTTTTAAATTGATATTTTTTGAAAAATGTTCAAAGGCTTTCAAATAGTTGCCCATTTGATTAAAAAGTTGGTCACCGGCGGGCATTCGACAATCGGACTATTGAATATGAAATATAATATATAAACTTTGAATTGAGATCTGATATTTTATATTATAATCGCTTTAAAATTTAAAATTATTTGTTTAAAATTTTTACATTTGATGATTATCGAGTGAATATTTTTTACAGATAAAGGAGCAAAATCCCGAAGTACAGATTGCTTATTAACTTGCACTTCGACAGTATCAAATGATTGCTGTAACGACAAATTAGAGAATGAACTGTTGAAACAAAAATCTCTGGATGATTACAATAGAGGATTATCGAAAATAATACAGCGAGCAGAAAGAGTTCGCAGTCTTTTACCAACTGAATTGCATTCATACATTTTACCGGGATGTTTCAGCAGCAGTTCTCTCAATTCGTCCGGCAAATCCAGTCCAATCAGAAAAAAGCTATCAAAGAATGTCAAATCAGTTAATAGTCGCCATAATGAGTAAGAGAATTACTTTATTAATTATCAGTAAAATCTTTTATCAGATAAGTGAATAATAAAATAAGCCCTTGCTGCAAAGTAATAGAAAAAAATTTCAATTAATCAGCAAAAAAGAAACTTAAGAGGATTATTTAATAATCGAAACTTTTTTCAACAATATAATTATTAATTTGAAGCAGGGGCTTATTTTGTTATTCATTTATCTGATATATTAATTTATGCTGCTACCAAGGAATTACCGTTTTATAAAATCTTTTATCATTCTCAATTTATTTTCTCTTCATTTTTGTTTACAGAACAATTCTTTTTTTTAATTAACGCAAATTTTCGGTTCGGTATTTTTCTCAAGCAAACTTTTGTAAAATGCTCTGTTAAAAAGTCATGTTAAATAAATTAGAATATTGCTCTGTAGTCTGTTTCAACGGAGTTTCAACGCAACGTGCTGATTATTATAACGGAAATGTTTTTGTTAATCCGGTATTTAATGTCGATAAATAATTCTAAATACGAAACAATATTTGCTAATCTTAAAGGTTTAGGAATTACTTTTGTAGCTTTCTTTTGTAAATTTCGGAAATGAAAAGCTTTGTAATATTAATTGAAGCAAAGAACGATAAAAGAGAAATTTGAATGCCGGGAAGATTATTTGGTTTACCCCAATAAAGGCGCAGAAAAGCCGGTGTGGACAATAAAGGTACAGATAAAAATAGGAAATACAACTAGTCCATATTTTTTTATCTCGTTTTATATTGGCGCCTTTATTGGTGGATACCAGATGATTTAAACCAATGATGGAAAACCCTATTTTTGATTGGCAGTATTCGGTGGACCAAATATTTTTATATAAATTCAAACAATACAAAAAATGGAAATTAAGTACATTTTATTAATGATTAAATTTAATTAAAATTTGTAAAAAGTAAAAAATATTATTATTATCATTATTATTCGTGGATGCGGTGGATGCCAATTCTGTAATGCTAGATTCTCCATTCAACTGTAAGATTCTAAAACTGTCCGGTAAACGATTATTTTGTAGCTTATTGTGTTGGTCATATTTGTATTTTCCATTTGTGAATAAAATATTATCAGGTATGCAAAATATTATTATGAAGTCTTTTGTAAAGCTTCTTCAATATATTTTCAGTGAAAGCTACTTTCAAACTATTGGTACACAGCAATTAATTAATGTGTATCCGCGTTAAATATAAAAGAATTTTCAAATATATTGTCGACATCTGAAAATTTGTCTCCCATGTTAAGTATCCGTATTTTTGTTGTAGTACGAGGGCCTCGCTGATTAAAACGAATGGCAACTGACAGAGTATGTGATTGTCAATTAATTTTTACGCATTATGAAGGAATCCCTAGAAAGTGAAAAATACAAAAATAAAATTTTATGATTAATTACTAAGTTTTTTGCGCATAGATCATTTTCAAAAGGATAAAAAAAATCTCAAATAAGCATTTAAAACATATAAGAAGATTAATTTGATTGAAATTATTAAAAAATTAGTGTGAGAATGGATTAAATTAATTGGGGAGATGGCGAGTTTTCCGCAGTTCCACATTCTGGTCGGTTTGGGATAATCTTGATGGAGCGAAGTGAAGTTTTGAATAAAATGTAGATATCATTGTGCAATGAGATTAAATAAAATGAAATAATACATCATTAAGCTGGGATATCCAATTCTGTAGGAAAGGAATGGATCCAATTCCAATATTTGTAGTGCAAATTAGATTTCAATATTTTTACTTTTTAGTAAATGATTATACATGAGAATTCGGATTATTAATTCCCCCTACCAAAATATTAATAAACCTAACAATTGTTGCGAATTATTTTCCATGTTATTAATTATTAGATTATAATATTGTTTTATTGAATCCCTAGGGTTTGTATGGCTGGTACTCATTTGGACTTTTGCTTTTATTTTTCATCATAATATATCTGTGTTAAGTGACATAAGACTATTAATATAATAATAACAATAATAATAATAATAAATAATCTTTTATTGTTTGACTATGAATCAGTAATACTATCAATAAAACATCGATAGCTGTTGAATTCTATCTTTGAATCTCTGATTTCCAATATTAATATCTTGACCACCTGGAATTTTATAACTCTTCAAGTGATGATGAAAAGGCTGCAGTTTGCATTTCTTGTTCAAAATCAAGAGAAATATGACACAATTTTCCTTTAATATATCGGACAATTTGTCTTTTGGCTGTAGTTGTAAAACTGTAACCTCGTTCTGTCAGTTATCTTCAAGCCAAATCCATTCTGCAAATTGCATCAGGTAAAGCATAGTTCGTTTTATGCTCAGACGTATCGAAAGAGAAAAATTGCATATAATCTATTCTAATTGTATCGAAGAACATTTTTTCACAATAAGCTAACGAAGTTGCGTGTTTGGAGCAGTATACTAATAAATACATAACAATTCTTCGAGGTTAACCAGATTACGTGTCCAATGACCTGTGAATCAGTCATGATTGAATTTATTCATAAAAGGTAAAAACAAAGTCTAAAATTGACCAATATATTCGAAAAATCAAACTCTACAGATTTAAAACTAATTCCAAAAATAATATAATTTGAATTCAATCCAAAATTCGACAAATTCAAATTCCAACAAAACTTGATCAGACTAAAAAATTACATCAATTACAAAATTCAATCGAAATACCAATAAAAATAATTCCACCAATAAATCTGGAAAACTAGTTTCAATCATAAATTTCCACAATCTAAAAAACTTCTGGCGTCTGTGTGCACACACAAAATCATTCCAACAAAAAACCATCACGCACACATACGTGACAAATGTCAACATTATTTCCAAATTTCCAAATTTAACAATATCATTACTGATTCATAGACAAACAATAAAAATTTCTTTATGTCATTGCAAAATGAATAGCAATCAGAGGTGAAGACCAGAAAAAGTTCTTTTTAATATTAATTGGTCGTTTGTTGAATTGAAATCGTTGTTATTAAAATTAGAAGGATGATTATTAGAGTTATTGCGATTTGAATTGAGATTGTTACCATTGGATTTTTGGGAACTTTTCCCAAGGCTTGAAAGAACAGTTGATGTAGCAAATTTGATAATATTGTGCAACGAATCATTAACTGAATTTTTATTAGATTGTGGAGGCTGAGGTTTGAATATGTCTTTTACTGCTTTAAAGAGTCATCTCATCATTTGCTGAGAGTAGCTGATAGAAAATATCAAATGATCTTTCTTCAGATGTCTGGCGAACAACTCGAGCCTTTTCGAGTAAATATGTCTCCAATATTAGCACCGGCGTTGAACCCAGTACTATTTAAATTGACCCTGACGAGTTTCCCAAATCTCGTTGAATTATCATTGAGAATGGTTTTTGCGTTTCCGAAACCCTCCAAAATTGGATTTGCATGGTATTGAGATATTGCATTTGAGGTGGTGAGTTTCTGATTTTCCATACTTGTTGCAACTGAGGATAAATATTGGATGACTTTTCACCAATGCAAAAAATTTGATTGATCTTCTCTTTCTTGTAGCATGTTTCTTTAAGCGGTATCTGCTATTGCCTATATCCGAGGTGATCTTTCATGATATTCTTTTAAATATCAAGCTAGCAACTTTTACAGAATTCGGTTTGAACTGGTTAACATACATACTCTGGTTATCATCTCTTTCTTTGAGAAATTCTAAGTTGTCTATACTGATAACTTTGACCTTTCCATTAGATTCACAATTAACGTTTTCAACTCGAATGAAATCAACTAAAACAGCAATTGGATTTGGTTTCGTTGGCATTTCACGAAGATCGGCGAAAAATTTGAAACCTTCTTTCAACATGCAGAGTGCCTTTAGATCTTTGGCATCTACTAGCCAAATTTGAGTTATGTCGACAGCTATTTTTTCAATTTTATCTCTTATTACTGCATGTGAAATTAAAACGCTCGAGAATACATCTTCATAGGTTGTCAAATTGTAGCCCTTCTATTCATCTTCAATCTTCATACAATCTGACTCCATTGCATTCTAAAACGATAAATTTTATAATGGAATATCGAATAAGTACCAACAGGATAATTAAATAAATAGACAAGCACCACAGGCATTACATAGCAACAACATAAATAAGGGTGAATACCCAATGGAACACCACAATGAAACTCTACAAGAAAAACCAGACAAACCACGCAGAAAGACGATAATACGCACCCTAAGGAATAGGAAGATCCCTGAAACGAACCATTAATGGAAAGAAGTTGCATTTATATCTGGAGATAACTTAATAAATAAGTATTTTAATAATTGACAGATTTCGTTAAAATTCTAAAGTCCTATTTTTAAAGTAAACTTTTATTTTTAAAATTACAATGTTTTTCAAAAACTCAACCTTTACATTTAGTATTAAAAAAACTAACCTATCACATAATTTGTTTCATTAAATTATAAAAAAAATAATTTTTTTTATTTTCTTTTTTTAAAGTTACATATCTTGAATCCACGACATAAATTCAGATCAGGAACATAGTTTCAAATTATTAAACAGTTCCAGAAGTAGAAGTTGGAATGAGGTTTAGTATTGAAGTCCTTGTAAATTTGAAAGATGTTGGCCAGAAAGGACATAATTGATCAGCCAGCTGAGACTGCTGTTGCTAATTTGGCGCTTAACGAACGCCTTGACTGTTTAGCAATTTACTAAAGGGGATTAATTTTATTTACAAGACCCTCTCGTCCGACCCCTAACAAATAATTATTTATGTACTATTTAAAATACTATTTATAATTTATTTTTTTATTTTCCAAATTTTCCATTGTTATATTGAATGTGCTCAATCAGTATTCAAGCATTATGAAAGATAAGATGCTTAAAAATTTTATTTGCAGGCGGCAATATTTTAGTGATGAAGAAAGATCAAATCAGCACCAAGTCTGAATGCGGCCAAAACGATGCAAGAAAATTGGTATACATTTGTAAACAAACATCTATTATCAGTTAATTCAACTCATTTCGTTTTCCTATGAAAGGAGTAACTGTCATGTGTTGCTGCTAGTCGTCAATCTTTGTTGAAATGAAAATATATATTTTAGCCTTGTTAATAATATTCATATTTTCTTTATGGTGAACTTTCTGTACTCCCACGTGTACGAAACCAGGAGTTTTTGGACATGTAGGGAGGAACAAGCAATTTTTTTCCCTTTACCATTGTTCGATTTTCATTTTTTACCTTTATTTCTTGAAAAATTATAGATCAATAATTTTACTCATTTAGAGGCTGTCCATAAATTAGGTCACACACCTAAGTGGGAGGGGAGTCACACATTTGTGACTAGCGGGAGGGAAGTATTTAAGAACTGTGAAGTCACGTTTTAAATTTTGTATTTTTTCAACAGAATTTTTTACTAATTTCAGATTTCCAGATATTTAAAGGGGTCTAACGTTTTGTGATGATGGGGAGGTAGGGGATAAAAATCACCCAAGATCGCGTGACTTTATTTATGGACGGCCCTTTAACACAAATTTTCGAAACATTAATTTGAACACTTGGAAAACAAACTGCGTTATTTCTATGCAGGGCCGTAACAAGGGTGGTGCAGTCGCAAAGGCTCACATCTGAAAGATGCGCAAAATTGGGATGTAACACTTTTTTAATGTTACCAAAAAATGAAAAAATTATCAAATGGCATGCACGAAAAAATTGATACCCTAGCTAGCTATCTTTACCATTATTGGTTAGTCCACACAATGGGTTCCTATCATTTTTTCAATTAGCAACAGACCTTTAAGAGTATTACTACCTATTATCAAGACTGGAGATGAATACATAGTTAAAAATCTTAACATGAACATTATAATTATTATAAGATGCTGTTTTGAATTTGCGTGTTCGGGGCGCCCGATAAGTGAATCACACAAGGTGCAATAATGCCTTGTTACGGCCCTATTTTTATGAAAAATAAAATATGCAACTGCGTAATGACATACGTATTTTGTGATTGTTAAAAACTCTGATATTTAAATAATCACTATTTTATTAAATTACTCTAAATATTTTACTTATATTTTACCTAAACTATATCTATCAATTATTTATATGTTATGTAAATATTCATGATATTCAATCGAAATGTTTACTACTACTTAATGAAATTGACCAAGGTGATTTTCAGTAAATAATAGAAAATTTCTATGTTTCTCTTTTAGAGAATTTTAAGTTTTTAAAGAATTTATATTAAATATGGAGAAAATATCAGTTTTAAATAATTACCAAAGAAAATGATGAAAGTTTTGACTAATACTCAAATATTTCTCAAATAAAACTTAAATTTTGTTAAATAGCCCCGCGAGATATATAAATCTATGACTTAAAATAAGTAACAATGAATAAAATATCTAATTTTTTTCATATCAAACACCTATATCAAATGTATTTCAGTATTATCACATTGGTAGCAAGACTTGTTTTGAGATGGTTTTTGGGAATGAGACATGTTAACATATTAGATCTTCTAGCTAATGTATAAAACATACATCTGTTTTATTCAAAATCTGAATAAAATGAATCATTTTCATGTATTATTGAAAAATAACCATGTTTTTATAATTAAAACTGTTTCTCACATTAGCAACTGAACAATTTCTGTGAATGACTTATAACTTAAGCAAAACATCATTTATTTTTTCGGGTTTGAAATATATAAATTCAAAAAAATCACAGACTTAAAATTACTCTGTGAACTGTGGGGTTAGTAGGTTTCGTGACCTTAACCCATTACATACAAAATATTTCAACGCCCGCCAATGGTTACCCGTTGCTAAGCAACGTTTGAACTGCAACCATTGGCACAGGACATCCAAAGGTGAGTTCCGATGTCAGAACTGCTAAGGTTCAGCGGACTGCCGTTAGAAGGCCTATGTCCGTCTTCTCTTTTAGGTCCCTTAATTATTACTCTTTTATTTTACTCTTGCGTATTACTCGTTATAAAGAAACAAATTAATAAAAACACAATTTTATTTTATTTGGATTTCAATTTGTAAATCATTTTGTTTGGAGTTCAGTTCGATAACATTTTTTTTCGCCTTGGGCCCGTCGTCGTAGGCGTTCTGTACGACCTGGCCTAGCATTCGGATGGGATCGCTTGTTGGAAGGTTTAGACTTCTCTTGATCGCGGTAAGCCAGCTGTGCCGGTGCGAAGACTAGGGGATATGTCATGGCACTACCCTCCTGGCATGCTGACAAGGCGACTTCCAACCCTTTGATCTGAGTTCTTTGGGCTTGATTCAATGACTTCTCGTCTTTCCATCCTTGCTGGGCTGCAGTAAGGCGCTGGTACACACTATTCATCTTTTCCGGTGGATATTCTTCGGTACTAGGGATGATTCCACTAGCAATGTATCGATTTACCTTCGCCAATCTCTGCCTGGCCATCATCGCCTTCCGGTGATATTTCCGCTCCATTTCCTCCATTTTCATCGCGACTTATACAGCTCTCTGGCGGGCTTCTCGTGCTGGATTTCTACTGGGCTCGCGCTTAATGGCGTTACTCGGCAGTTCGATCTCATCTCCTCTATCATTGGGCCGTCGAGGTCAATTGGGTCCACCATATGTCGCCAAAGCGTACCCTTTGTCCCATAGCGCTTGTCTATAACGAGCGGCAGAAGCGTTTGACATCCGGAGTGTTACGCGGGAGTCATCACTCCAGCCTCCATGCGTATTTCCGCAATCTAAAATAATCATCATAATTATCGTTTAAAAGGAAGATTAGATATTGTTGAGTCTATATGTTACTTATGAATAACTTAACATGGACTTAAAGCTACTAGTTGGTTGGGTGATATTAATTTACGGTCAATTATTACACGGAAAAATCTAAATTCTTAAAATGAAATAGTACCTGGTCGCGATTCATCCCGTCGACCCGTGTTATGTGTAGATACTCGGTCTCGTCGTCCATCAATTATTCGTTTCTGTGTATTCTGTTTGTTTGAAACGGGTACTTGTCGTTGATTTGACATGATTTAAGATGTTGATTGCTGGTTGACAATCGGTATTTATATTAGAACCCTTGATTGATATGTCGCTTGACTAGTGAATTTATTATAATTATTCTCAATGCAAAAGTTAATTAGCATGCGAAAAAACTTAATATTTTCAGGGAGTTCCAAAAAAAAATGTTTATGAATATTATTTATTCAGTATTTTGATCTTATCACATTCATTCGGTTGGCTAGCGAAATTAACAACTGAGTGGTACTAATTCACGGAAAACTAACAGTTGGCTAGTGTTTTATTATAATCAGCATTCCGGGTGAGTAAATTAGTTGCTGATTATTTCATTATCTAATGTTATTTCTCAGCTGAGCGGCATTCAGAAATTTACAATATAAACCCGGTGATTTTCATTTCTCCCTACTCGGTTACATTTCAGAGGAATTGGGTATCGCCTATTTAGTCTCAATATTCCATTTCGGTGGTTATCCGTACAGGAAGCCTATTCGTCTCTACATGCGTGGATTTCAACTAACTCTATGCAGGCTTCTCGTTATTCATTGCATCCCTGCGTGGATGTATAGCCGGTCTCTTTCCGAGTTCGTCAAGCCCTCAATGGTGTTTCGGTCAACAACATTTGCTGCGATGGCTCCTTCTCCTATGGGTCACTCGTGAATGCTCCCATGCATATCCGATTCGGTGGAACGAACAGTTAACTATTTATTGTGATTATATATTCGTGTTAATGGAATCTCGTGTGTTCTTTATTAATACATGATTATTTTCACAGATGAGTGTTATTTCTGCTCCGTTATTAACATGTTAAAAATATTTTCTAATTTATTTCGGTGATTTGGTTGCGTTTTATTAAAATCGATTATTGTATTGATCTATTTATTTTAATTATAGGCAGTTAATAGCCACAGATGGTTTCTTTTAGGTTTCTCTAGATATCTAGTTTGCGGTCTCGTGACATTCATTTACCTAAATAAACAATTACCTATTGAATTCCTTCACCAGTTTTAACATTTTTCTCTTTACCGTTGCTCTCTCCTCTTTATGTTTAGCAAATTATAATCACGGTACATTTTTAGTTATTTTCCTTAATTATACTCAGTTCACTTCACTTTAAATGATTTATGGTTATTTCTATCATTTTAGTAATTTACAACTATTATGCATTATACTCAATTATTATCGGTACATCTAATCATTTGCAATTCCTTGGTTAACTTTAATAAGTAAAGATTACTTTCATCAATTTTTACACCTTTAATCATTCTCAACAATTTTAGTACTGTTAGTTATTTTGTCAGCTTATCATCTTTCATTGTTCCCTGTAGGGTTATATAACTCATTATTCACATTAATTTAATATTTTTAATTACTACCTACCGTTTCAGAACGATTTATTATCTTCATTGATTCACTATTTTAGATATTCTCCACGGTTTTAATAGAAATAATTAGTTTCCTCAAATTAATTCCTTTAATCGTTTCTTATAGTTTTAATTACTTATTTTCGTCAGTTTAACACGCTTGCACATTTTCATCAATTTTAACACCTTTAATTATTCTCATTCATTTTAATACATTTAATTATTTTTCTTATCAATCCTAATACATTTAATTATCTTCATCAATTTTAATACATTTAATTATTTTCATTCATTTTAATACATTTAATTATTTTTGTCACTTCGATTTCGAGTTTCCGCCTCCCGTACCCTTCAATTTGATCTTAAGAAAATTGTGTTTATTTTAGAGTTTACGAGTGCTCACTGGACTACTCAGTGTAATCATTTTAGCAGATGTATAGAATTGAAATTAGGTCGAATTTTCGGGAGATGGGTGAAAGAGAGCCAGCCAAAAGACTAGTCCTCGATCTTCCCACCGCCCCTATAAAGAACAGAATATTTACCTTCGAGGCCGTCGTTACGCACGACTGAACTCTCACGGGCACACAATATAGGCGGAGAAACCGCACTTACACAGTGTGACTAGTTATGTTTCAGTTTACTGACTTGCATGTTGTGTGGCTGTGGGCCAGAAAAATTTCGACATATTAATCAAATTCGTTTTTTGAATACATATATTTTTTAATACAATTAGATCATAGTTTGTCCATTAGCTCAACTCAGGCATTCAAAAACATACGACAAAGGATTCCCACACAAACGAGCAAGTAGAGCTTAGCTATAAGTTACTTGCGTTCGCGAAGTGGAAATAACTGCCGAGAGTTGTTTTTGTCAATTATAAACTTCTGGTAAAGAGTAATTTGTTCACTGAGTGAAAAAGCATTTAAATTCTGTTAAAATGGATTGGTATATATACCTATTCAGTGACCCTAACCTTGCGTGTTAATTTTCATGCGATAAAACAAAATTTGACCTTGATATTACTTGTCTAATTTGTTTCTAATTTTTATTATTTTCTTGATTTATTTGACAATTTATTCATTAACTTTTAATTTTAATCATTTCTGACTAAAATTATTTTACTTGTATTCAATTTATTCATGAACTCTTTTCTTTTTCCGTAAATTGTCAATTTTCGGTCAAATCTTTTGTTATTATGCTATTTTTATGTTGATTCGTGCAGATCTTGGTGCATTTGTTAATATTTTAATTTACTTTTATGTTTTCTCATTTTACATTTTAATTATGTGTTTTCTCGCATTTTGAGGTGGTTATTTGATGTTTATGGGTCTGATTTTAAATTTTGCGTGTTGTGTTTGTGTGCTGTTTTCAATCCATTCAAACAAAATCTTGTACTGGCCCAACAGAACTATTGAAAACTGAAAGATTAATATCAGCTCTTGCATGAACGTTAAGATGTTAAAAGGGTATTTTGAAAATAATCATATATATTTCTAATAAATTACCTAAATCTATTCTTAGAAAAGACAATGTACTACATTTTCTAAAATTTTGATAAATATTATTTCCATCAGCCGGTAATTTCTAACAACAATCGCCTAAGAATCTGTTTAAGTTTACCCTAAATATCACTGTACTTCGATCAAAATTGTCGATAAATTTGAAATAATTGTGTTGGGCCGGAACGTAAACGGCCTTGGAGAATGTTTTAATGGATCAGTAACACACACGCAAATACAACAAGCAATTTAAATAAACCTATTAAAACACCAATTAAACCCTATCAAATATGAGAAAAAAGGAAAATTAAAAAATAAAATAATAAACATAAAAATAAATTAAAATAATAACAAAACGCACCAAGATCCGCACGATACCAACACAAATATAACAAGAAAACACAACAAATTCGACAAAATCGAAAAAATTAATAAAAGTTCATGAAAGTGAAACTTAAATCAAAAAATTTGAATTAGTAATAATTCAATAAAAATTCTAAATGAAAAATTATAAAAATAAATCAAAAAATAATAAAATTAAAGAATAGAATTTACTAGAAAATAACAAGGTCGAATTTTGTTTTACTGCATCAAATTTAACATGCGAGGAAAATAGGTATATATACTGATCCATTTTCACATTTAACTTAACCATTTTCAAAACCATTTTGAAACCAATTTTGAAGTTGTGTTTAAAACCATTTTACAAACCATTTTTGAATTTGTTTTTAAAGCTATTTTCAAACCGTTTTCAACTTATTTTTAGGTGAGAAATGTTCATTTTGGAACCCTCTCTCCACGTCGCATCCTTGCAACCTCGATAGAGCTCTGCTTGGATGTCGGCGTGGGGGGAGAGGTATTTTGTTTTATTTTATTATATGCAATTTTATGCGATTTTTATGGATTGACATTGAATGGTAATTGTGTTTATTTGTTTATAATTAATAAATATTATTAATATTAATACATTGTTTTATATGTTTAAATAAACTAAACTTAAATTTTTCTGTCGAAATTTTTCCGGCCCACAGCCAACACATAACGCAAGAAAGCAAAATCTACATAGTACAGATGCATGTAAGTGCGTGGAAGATCGCCAATGATATGTACCCGTGAAGACTCAGCGTGAGGAACGCAGGGGTCGTAACGTCAATATTATCCCTATAGCTGAAGCGAGAAATAAGGAAGAAGTCTCCGACTCCTTCCTCGTTTCTCATTTCTGTAAAATCGACCTAAAATTCTATTACACACGGCTCAAAATCATCACACCGAGTAGTCCAGTGGGCACTCAGTAAATATAATATGAACACAATACGCGCCTAAGGTCTATTAAAGGGAAAGGGTACGGGGATAAATTAAATTGAAATCGTTGATATAGCTAATTCCGTATGGATGTTTTGAAGCAAACTAGATAAAACTTATTGCTAAAAGTAAACTAAATTCATATTTTGAAATAAATTAGATAAAACTTATTGCTAAAAGTAAATTAAAATGCATATTTTGAAACAAATTAGATAAAAACTCATTGCTAAAGGTAAATTGTATTCGTATTTGAAATAAATTAGATAACTTTACCGGTAAATTAGTGGAAAATCATTAAATTTATTGATTCAATTAAATTAAGTAATATAGTTATTGATTAAAGACAAAGAAAAATTAAATTAATTCACGAAATTATTATGATTAAAACTAAAATAATTATTGGGTAAAAATAAGCAATCCATTAAATTAGGTTATTATAAAGTATTGATTAAAAGTAAAATGATTATTAGTTAAACCAATTAATAGGCACAATTAACGAAACTCATTGAGTAACAAATAGTTAGTTTTAATCTACAAGTTACGAAAAGGGAAAATGTTAATGTAAATTCATTAATGGTAAATTAACGTATTGAGTAAACCAAAAGTAAAACAATGCTCGACAACAATTCAGTACATATTCGAATAAAATTGAAATATAGTTTGGATTCATTAATTAAAGATTTTCCAGTGATTTATCAAGATAAAGTAGGCTATCGCCAAAGTAATCTATCAGGTTAACGAGTGGTAAAGTAAAAATAAGTGATTGAGTAATGACAATTTACATAATTGGACTAAATTAAAGTAATTATAGAGTAAAACGTATAGTAATAAAAGTAATGAAATGTATTGTTTTAAAAACAAATTTTCCATCAATAAATATAAATTCATGGATCCAACATAAAGAATAGGTTGTTACTTAGAAATAGGTTAAAATAAAATCTACACAAATAAAAACAACCAAAATTCAGGTTAACAGGTAAATCAGAAAAACAATCAAAATGTTATATTAATGTTACACAAATTAAACAGTCATAGAGTTATGCTTACCGACAACGACAAATTAAATCCAAAAGACATAATAAATAAAATCCAATGATATAGTTCCACATGCGAGATCCGCCATAGAGCCAAGTAAAGATTGTCCTAAATGCGTTGATAAAATATGTCCAATCAAACGAAATACCAACTTACCAAATTGCTACAACCCAAATGTAAAACTAAATTCCAATAAACAGATAAATCGATAAACCCTGAAATTGAAATCAGAATAATGTAAACACCGGATAAACCTACGAAAATTCATTATCGCCATCCGCTCATAAATTCTAAATGGTTGAATTGACATAAACACCGGACATAGATCCAAACATCGCCGTTCGCTCGTAAATTCTAAATGGTTGAATTGACATAAACACCGGACATAGATCCAAACATCGCCGCTCGCATTGCAAACGCTAAATTATTGGTAGCGACATTTCAATGGTCATTCGTAGATTTGACGAAAATTAAATAAACCCACATGCCTACAATAGTTCATTTCCGCGTACGCTAGAGATAGACATAAATAGATTTTATTCGAAACCCAAACTTATACGGTGATCTCCCACAGGTTCCTATGATTAAATTACTAGAGTGAAAGTCTAAAATAATAGCCATCAAAGTTGTTTCTGCCTTAACGACAATTAACAAATTAACAACCGTGTATTACTATACTTAATGCCAAGCTGTTAGACTACAACTGATCTACTGTTAAAACCCTGAATGCCCCATAACTCAATTAGTGTGTCGATTTCGCTTAAAGATCATGATAATCTTTAGAAAGATACGTAGGAACGTCATGAGAAGATATAGTTAACGAGATATAGCACGCCTGACACTCACAGGTAGACAGCCCAGTAGGTTCACAACAAGTTACCATAAAAATCAAGAGCAATAAATTTAAATTCGATAAGTTTGAATTTTGATAAGCCCAATGGCAACAATCTAGTCATTAGTGAATCTAGTATAACAATTGAGCGAACAAATTAAATAAACTACTTTTCACCCCTATACGCAAGTAGTTGACCTTGATGCATTTTTAGAAAAGAATATGGCGCTCAAATGGAACGACACTCCAATGACCGATGAGAAATCTCGAAAAGAACCACCCCCAAGGGCAGAATTCTTCCAGGAAATTCAACAACAGTGGCCGTACCCCACTACTTGGAGGTTACTGGGCCTGAACAGCGACCCGTGTGGACTCGCCGGACAACAATATCCTGCAGCGGAGACGTATATGAATGCGCAGAGTCTCCTCACCCAATGGGAACGGGTGCAGGAGCAGGTGAATCTACAAGTGGTCAAGGCGAGGATGTATCTCGCCAATGTAGAAGAAGACATCCTCGCCGGGCGGATTGCAGAAGCCTACCCACCTCGCCCAGTCCGCGATATCCGACGCCCCTACCCAGTAGTTACCCCGCAGAAGGGCTCCAAGAAACCGTGCCACGGAAAACAGCGATCCCGAAAACACTAACCACAATTGTGATTTAGTTTCGTTTTTCTCTTTTAATAAATATTTGTTGGCTTGTCATTTCGTTTAATCGTTTGCCTGAATGGACCTGTTTCAATGATTATGTTTAAGATAGTTATAAATACAAATTATGTAAACCATTAGAAAAATTTAACGATCTTGTCATTGTAGTTATGTCCACCAATCAAATTCTACAAGCTGAATTAGATCGCGCACGGAACACAAATGCGGATCTCCTCCATCAAATACTCCAGCTGACAAAAGAGGTCCAACAGATCAAAGCGACTTGGTCGGATCCGAAAAGAGTCAAAACGTTGTATCACCGACTATCTGCAGCACAGAAGGGGTGGACGGAAGAGCGATAGCTCAATCAGAGCCTGCGCACCCAAATACGAGGACTAGAAGTAGCCCTAGCAGTTTGTCGGGAGGGGGAAGCGGTTACCTACCCGCTCGTATTCGCCCCGTCCCAGATGGTGCAGAAGAATCCTCAACCAGCAGATCAGTCCTCAACTCAACCAATAAATCGTCGGCCGGGACGCAAAGAACGTGCTCGACGCCGAGCTGCACAACAATCAAACTGTCCCATTAACCTTTGATAATCTCACATTTCTGTTTATTTAAATAAAATAGTTGTACTTACAGTTAAAGTATTTCTTAAGGGGCACTTACACGCAGATGTTATTATGAGTACTCGCAGCGCAACTTAGATCATTTCTCCACATTCGATCAGGAACTTACTTCCACAGGGACAGAGCTAAGCGAGCATAAGTCTTCTATCGACAGCTCGTGAACCCGAGGGTTGTCCGAGCAACTACAGTACTAGCGATAATACTCAATTTTTGCGGACAATCCACCACTTGAACACATTACCAACGTTGCCTAGCAACGGGTGCCAAGTGGCGATCAGAATCATTTTGTATGGCGTTACCAGGGCCACCAGGAGGATAAGCAAATAACGAAACCCTGTAACCCACCAATTGTCAAACTACCTGTTGCATGAACTGACATTTTCTTGAAAAATTACCTTTTAGAAATATTTGTTCTTGTTAAAAAAGCACTACTTATAAATATGAAAGTTGTTGTAAATATTGAGGAAAATCATTTTATATTTATCTAATGTATAAATTTTTTTAACTGTTTTTTACCAATTTAATTTGAATTACATGTAATTAATAGTATTATTTTGCAATATATTAAAAACAACAATAACAAAATAAAATTTATTTATAATCCACAATCTTTGAAAAATACAAGACTCGAGATATTCTATAATAACGGCTGCAAACTGTTATGAAAAACAATTATTACAACGAAAATAAAAAATTTTAATTTACCATAATGTTCGATTTCATTCATCGATTTAAAATGAAATAAATTAAACAAACATTATTTTAAACAACCGGTGATGATAAGAAATTTATCAGTGATCGATCAACAAATATTCATAAAATATGTAGTTGCTTTGATATTTCTTAAAGTTTTATAATTATTTTTCATAAATACAAATTTCACTTAAGAATTTAAATATGATGTCGTGGTTTTATTTTAACCACAGATGTTTAATAAAATTATTTATTACCTCTTGTATTTTAATTCCCCTAAATATACCTTTAACAGAACTTTTTTTATCTTTATAATCTGCATTTAAAACTATAGTATACAACTAGTTAAATATAAGTTAATTTTTTACATGATCATAAACTAACATTAGTAATACTTTTATAATTTAGAAAATTGATTATAAATCGAATTTAATACTTAAAAATTACCAAAGTTTTCTATGAATTTACTAAATATATTTAAATGATCATGTTTTACTATACTATGATTTTGCAAAATTTTACCTCAAATAAAATCATATTGTTAACCCAAGTAGATAGTTTTATTAATTTTAACTGAAATGACCATGTTTTTAACAATTTTTATAGACTTCCAAAAAATTAGATAAATTTTTCTTGATAAAAGTATTTATAACTAGATTATCTAATAACCTGGAAAATATGTCGTAAATAACCATATGTTCCTAGCAATTATTCATAAATTACCTAAGTATTTGTTTAATTTCTCACGAAATATCATTATATTTCGAAATAAAATCTCAATATATAATAAATATTATTTACCAAATATTATTTTGACAAATGTTATTTTAATTAGCCAGTTATTATATTTCACCAAAATTCATATGGTTAGTTGTCTGTAAATGAATTGAATGTATTTAAATAAAAAAAGCTAATATGTTAATTAAAAACCTAAATATACAAGGAGGATTAACAAGTTAAATGCAGTACAAATGCAAAATAACAAAGACATATACATGATTAACAGAGATATAACTATATATCAATAATAATTTATCAGAAAAACTGAAAGAAATTACCGGGGTTAATGTTTATCATATCATAATCAACGAAGAAGATGAATCTCAGTCCTTAATTCATATGGAAGAAAATGAAAATAAAGGAATTCCTATTTAAAGTGAAGATGTTGTATTGAAAACTATAACAAAGGCCTTGTAAATGTTTAAATGAATCGGTAACACACATGCAAATATAACATGCAGCTTTAAATTCAAACCTATGAAAACACCAATTAAACCTAGCAAAATATGAGAGAAAAGCAATTAAATATAAAATAATAAACATAAAAATAAATTAAAATAATAACAAAAATGCAACAAGATCCGCACGATATAAATCGACCGAAATTTGATAATTTAACAAAAATGAAAATTTTATGAAAATGAAATTTAAATCAAAGAATTTGAATTAGAAATAATTCAATAAAAATTTCAAATAAAAAAATTATCAAATTAAATTAAAAAATAATAGAAATTAAGATTAGAATACACTAGAAAATATCAAGGTCGAATTTTTTTTTTACTAAATCAAAAAGAACACGCGAGGTTAGGGACAGAAAATAGGTATATATACCGATGCATTTTCACATAAAATTTAACCATTTTGAAACCATTTTTGAATCATTTTTGAAAATTATATCACTCGATACTTTTAAATCTATTTTAGGTGAGTGAGAGTTTTATTTGCAAACTCTCTCTCCACGTCTCGTCCTCGCAACCTCGGTAGAGCTCTGCTTGGATGTCGACGTGGGGAGAGTAGTATTTTTATTTGGTATGATGTTATGCTTTAGCAAGTAATTTGTTATATTGCTTTTAATATATTAATAAATATTTATAACACCTAAAATCAGTTTGTTTTTCATTAATTATTCATTTCATTGTCGAAATTTTTCCGGCCCACAGCCAAGACACCTCAAAAGTTAGTAAAATCCACATACTATTTAGATTCGTGTAAGTGCGTGGAATATCGCCGATGATCTGTGCCTGTGAAGACCCGGCGTGCGGAACGCAGGGATTGGAACGTCAATATTATTCCGTATAGAAGAAAGGAGAAATAAGGAAGGGGTCTTTTGGCTACTTCCTCGTTTCTCGATTTCTTTAAATTCGACCTAAATTAATCTACATACGGCTTAAATTCACCACACCGAGTAGTCCAGTGGGCACTCATTAAATATAATATGAACATAAAATGCGTTTAAGGCTTATTAAAGGGACGGTGACGGGGAATAAAATTAAAAATGAAATCACTGCTATGAAATTAAATCAAATATCATTACAAACTCAACTCAAATGCGAAAATTTTGACGAGGAACGATAATTTTAGAATATTATTAAACAGATTACCATGAACTCCCAGTAAAGTCGTAGATTTAATAGATTTCAAACCAGAATGTGTTTTACCGGTAGAAATGATAGAAGAGCTTTTTCAAAAATCCCTCATAAACAAGAGGTAGTTATTACCAAGCCCAACTGTCGATCAGAAGTGACTCCCACATAAAAATCAAATTAACGTAATTAGTTAAACCATTAAAAATACAAAACGCCGATAGAGTAGAGGAAAGTTTATTGTGGGCTAAATAGACATAAAATATCCAATTGGAGAATCAACTGAACTCATAAAATAATCCACCTGTTTTCTGTCCTCTTTAAACCACTTCAGCATCAACTGGTAGTACTGCGGCACCGGCTCTCCATGTTTGATACCCGTTCCACTATCAAATCATTTAGCTTTTGACCGACAATATTCGACAGATTAATAGACCATAAATGATTTCCCAATCTCGACCATTGTCATAAACAAATCCTCAATTTGCCAGAAGCCTGAATCGCTGACACTTCCTAGCATTGAATAATAAACTAGTAATTATATAGAATAAAACTATTTAACATTAATGTAGCTCGTAATCACATGGAGTGAACGATAAATAAATAATTGAACGAATCAAAATCGTAACACCATAAGGATCCATTAGGCAGAAGTATAAACCAATAAAATAAAATCCAATACTTGCAGATGAGAGGATACCTATGATCATTCACGAATTGCGACATCACGGAAACATTTAGAAACAAATTATTTAAAATATTAATAAAATAAGAGAAAATGTCGAATATTGGAAATAACATGGGAACACTCGCAGTGAAATTGTGAGATTGGCAATGACACATGCGAGTTTTCCGATGTTAATCTCCAAAAATTTACCCGATTTCCAATTCCGAATTCGATTATCATTCAGAAAATAAAGATACACCTAATACATCAGAATTTAATTTCACGTCACGAGGGATGTAGATTGAATCATAAAGTCCAAGCGGATGTCGTGATTGAACCGATTTGTTTATAAAAATAAAAACCGTCAGAGTAGAATAAGATCATAATTGACAAATCCATCCAAATGTCGATCTTTGACGATCACCCACTTTCCGACACACCACTAGGCAGTGTGCGAGACACCCACGATCACCATGTAAATTTATGAATAATACCAATAACTGGAATTACATCCACTCGTACCAAATATCAAATAGATACCTAACAGTAATGATTGTAAATGCCGCCCGGATATTGCCACACACCTGAGGGCAGGGAACATGACGAGGTGCAATTCTACCATGCACGTTTTCTTTATAAATGAGTGTAGATATTGAAATGCCATTTTCTAAAAAGTTCTACCAATGTCGTATCAATTTAATGCCAACGAAGGAGTGCCAGCGAGCCACCCATCCATTCCCGCCGAGCTTCTGGAAGTTAATTTAGGTATCGCAGGTAAATTCCCCTTCCTTTTCAAACAGTAATAATTTGCAATCTTTAAATAATTAATAATAAATTTGTTGATATTTTCGACTTAAATGGAATTTGATTTACAATTAAATAAGTTATATATAATTTAATCGTATTTGAATAATTTTGATTTATAAATCCCTTACGAGTTTCATTGAATAATTCATATAACTTTATCTTTTGATTTTTGTATGTGAGAGGCGTACCTTTAACCGACGATCTAATCATACTTTATTAATATTTATTAAGGTCCTTTTTATAATTTATACTAGTTTAATCTTAATTTTGATTGTAGAATTTGGTCAACAAGGCAAATGAATCTATTGATAGTATAGTTATATTTTAGCTCGAATCATTAGAAAATAACAGGTCCTAGAAGTTTCATTCAATGACCCTTACCGAATCTAATTTGCAATTAGTGAAAGCGACGAAGTTTAGAGTTTTAGCCAATTAAATTCTTTTATAAATCTGGAGGTTGATAATTTTAGTTAACCATTAGAATAAGATTACCAGCCGGAGCATAGAATTTTTTTGAATGTTTATAAGAGACTCGGATATTTGTAATGACGTAATCCTTAGGACCCTAAACTAAATTATCTGTGGGTAACGGATTTTCACCATTAAGATTTTAATGAATTTAAATATGGTATCGCCATGAAATTGATATCTTTACCGAAGCTCCCGACGAACTTTGACTACAACTAGGATTAGTCAAATGTATTGTTATTCAAGGATTTTCCTTTTGAGTGCTAGCCATAATGAATAGATTTGAGGGTTAACGTACAACAGTTAAAGGAATTGACCCTCAGCATGGTGTCCCTAACTGATATAACTTGAATTTTGTTTTTTGCTATTAAAATAGTCCAATTAAAACTACGTACAGTGTCTCTAATGATTTTCCTTATTCAGAGAAACCAAGCTCAATGACATATGTTCCAACCCTCATTGCAGATCGATGGAGATGGGCATGGGAACGATTCCGGCAAGAGAAATGCCCCGAGTTTCCTCAACCGGAGCTTCAACAAATCGACCGGCAATCGGAAGGTGACCATGACTTATGGTTAGCCGATAGACCATGGGAGGAATGGAACCCGTCCTGGGAGATCCGCGAGCAGGCCCGTCACCTTCTCGGGCAGCTCGAAAACCACCAGCGGCAGGTGGATCTGCAAGTGGTCCGAGCTCGCCAATACCTGGCGAATGTCAAAGAAGATCTACTGGCTGGTCGGATAGCCAGCAGTTATCAGCATCGGCGGAAATGCAAGGTCGCCCAAGGCACCCGGCCGAAAACCACGCGGACCCGCAATACTAAGCGGCCCGTAATGATTATATCAGGCTATTCTCCGGAGGAGTGGGTCGAAAGGGGGTTCCCTGCCTCCTGAATTGCCTGCCCATGTTAGAGACTTCCTGTGACTCAACGTGACCCCTGATTCAGTTAAACTTTGATTGAATAAATAGTTTGTTATTTTATCTAATCATTCTTATTGGTGTGAATGTTTTAATAGGAGAATTCCTTTGTTTATTGCATAAATTTTGCTGTTGTCAATAAATAATCATTAAATGTCTCTATATAAATAGCCATGGAACCCATCCAACTACTGCAGAAAGAGCTGACCCGTGTTCAGCAAGCCAACATAGCACTGTATGAGCAAATCATCCAGCTCACCAAAGAGATACAACAAGTAAAAGCCACATGGGTGGATCCAGCCAAAGTTAAGCCTCTGCGCCACCGGCTTACCGCCGCTCAAAAGGGCTGGGCCGATGAGCGACAATTGAATCAGAATCTCCGAACGCAGATAAGGGGGTTGGAAGTTGCCTTGTCCGCCAGTCGGGAGGGAGAGGCGGTAACCTACCCTCTTGTCTTCGCTCCATCCCAAGTGGCCTATCGAGAATCAATAGCCAATCCAACGCCTGCCGTAACTCCTACTACAACACCGTCCAACAGTTATAGGCCGGGGAGAAAAGAGCGTGCCAGACGTAGAGCCGCTCGTCTGTCGAATAAACTTAATTGATTTAAACTTGTTTCATCTGTAAATTTAATTAAATTATAAAGGTTGTTTAATTATTCAAAATGGCGTTTTAAACTAGAGGAGTATTAAAAAACCGTAGCTATTTCATGAGTACTCACCCTTCGTCAAGTAGTCGTTGTCTCATCTCTAAGAACGCCATCGCCGAATTTAGCTCTCACTATTACGAATCTTTAATCTTAATAACCATCACCCGAGGGACTTGTAAAGCGAGCATAAGTCTTCTACCGACGGCTCGTTGAACCCAGGGGTTGTCCGAGCAATTACAGCATTAGTAATAGCGCTCACTTTTTGCGGACAATCCACCCACTCGAACACATTTCCAACGTTGCCTAGCAACGGGTGCCAAGTGGTAGCTAGAAATATTTATATGGCGTTACCGGGGCAACTATAGGAAGATTCAAACAATTAGCAAGACCCAGTAACCCACCAATTTTAAGACAATTATTTTAAAAAATTAAAGCTGGAAATTTTTGAAAAATAATCCAATAACTCTACTTTGAGTAGAAGAGAAAATTATGAAATAATTTCATAAGATTTTTCGTGAAATTCAATCAATTTAATATTTTTACAACATTTCAGATATTTCAGAAATATCCATTATAACTCTAGATTTTTGCAGAGATGAAGAAATAATAATGTAAGATTTACCTTGTAGTTTAAATAAATTCATTTTCAATTTACCAGAATCAATTCACCTTAAAACGAGGAGATTAAAAAACGGAAAACGTAAGTTTTCTGATAGCTTAAGTTTAAAAATAATATTTTTATAGAAGTATAAAAATCCGAATCATTAATATCATTAAAAATGGGGAAGATTTTTAAAAATTTGTGAAATTAATGGAAATTTCCAAAGCCTCATAAAATTAATAATTATAAAATCAATAAATATCAAAAATTTGGATTTCTGTCAAAAGGTAAAAAAGATGGCAGCCAAAACAAACAGAGAAATAATATATTGGAATATAGAAACTTTTAAATAAATGAATTTTTTTATAAGTTTTAGTTTTCAATTAATCGGACTTACATTTATTTAAAAAATAATTCCGTAACTTACATAAGTTCCTAAAAAAACCCAAAGAAAATTAATCAAAGTAAATTTAAAATACACATTGATGAAAATTATTATTTAGAGCTTGAATAATAATCTCATAAATATACGAGATCACAATCCAAGCCTTAAAATAAACGTTATTCAAAAATTTACTTGTTAGCCATTTTAAAAATGACTTATTCATAAACTTAATCATAATTATATTTGGATGTTCATTAAAACTTCTATTAAAGAAGTTTTTAATGAACTGAAACAAGTGTTATGTCACTATTGATGGTATTTGCTAGACGTGTTTATCGGATACAGCAGAAAACACTGAACAAGACCGGATTAACAAAATCAAAACGAGCAAAATAAACGAAAATGTGCATATGAAAAAGGACCAAATATAGTTATTAATTTTATGGATATTTAAGTACCAGAAGTGAATGCCGACAAAATCCCTAACTACAAAATCACGAAAAACCCAAACATCACGAATGTACGAAAACGACAATACCAGAAATTTTTAAATGACCCCATATTTCCAAACACGACAAAACCCCTAAATATCAATAAACCTGAGAATAGAAAGTTTAATATACAAAAAATTGTACGCTAACTTAATTATTGATTTACATTACATCAAAATATTATGAAAATCTTTTGAAAAGATTTTGTTGGAATGGACCTAACCTAACCAAAATCAAAGCTACCTCACCAAACCTACTTAAACTCAATTTCCCATTGTGGAAAACCATTGGAAAGATTGGATGGCAATGTACATCCATATTCGATGTCTCTTATACATTTGTACAAATAAATGTAACTTACAAGTCAATGACCAGTAGGTTGGCGAGCCCATGAACTCATTTAAATTAATGAACAAAACAGTCTTATCCTGGAATTGCTCTAGCAAGGTCACTTTTCATGATAAAATAACTAATATCTAAATTTATTATAATTTTAATATGGCACTGTATGAAATGAATGCGTATTATTTTACAATGGATTGTTAAACTTAATTATGCTTAGTTAATATAACAGTTTTATACCAATATTAATTTAAATTTAACACAAAAAATTCAAATTGAAATAATGTAAATAAATTTTAATGTTGTCAAAACAAAATTCGGAAGTTGTCAACATAAATATTGAAAATTCCATGTACATACCAATATCGAAATCTTGTATAAACAATATAGAAATAAATATTCGTGACGATAGCGGGAAATTGATAAACTTTCCAAAAGATACAAAAACTCATCTAACCCTACATTTTCGTAAAATAGATTACTAATAACGATATTATTTCAATGTATACTGTTAGTCAAAGGGGTGGTGATTTGCCTTATTTTATCTGGAAACAGTATGGATCGGGCTGGTTGCAAACAATTGGTAGATTTGCACTTCCTATTCATAATCGTCTTGGTAGTTTTGGAATATAAACTGCTAAATATCTGATAATGAATGATAGGAAAATTGAAACCATCTCTGAAAGCAAATCTAATGGCTGAAATAAGGAAAATTTTACTTAGTGTTGCGAGTATGTTTCAAAAAGATGCAAAACCGATTCTTGCTCCAAAACGTAAAAAACACTGGTTATCGCATATAAACAAACAAATGAGAGGGCATAGTAATATATTTGAAAAATGATTTGTGGTAAATCTGAATTGTGTATATTTGACAGTCCATCACCTCAAGCTTTAATTGATTATGGGGCTTTTAAAGAAGTATTTCCTACGAATTCTCTTACTGATAGTAGAAATAATGTTGAATTTTACATTAATGGTTCTCAAACTGAATATTTAGATTTGAACGATACTTTATTAACTGCTCAGATTAAGGTTGTAGATGAAGATCAAAAAGCATTGGTTAACGCTGCAGATGTAATACCGAAACAATCTCTTGTTTCCTACACTTTTTTAGATTGCAATTCTTGGTTTTAATAATATCAAGAGTGTAGGTGGAAACAATACATATATTCACAAATCTATAATTGAAATTATTTTAAATTATAATACTTATACAAAAAATACATGTCTTACTCCTTTGGGTTATGGTAGTTATGATGATAAGAAAAATTGGATTAAAGGCTCAAGAGTATTTACGATGTGCTCATCATTCGAACTTGATTTCATGGATAAGCCTTAAAACTTGTGCTTAATTCTAAAAATGCAATTTATCCATTTACAACTAAAGAAATTATTTTATTTGCTATTGGTCAGGGTGCGTCATTTTTCTAAAAGAAACAAATATTTGGTGATCGATGAATGCCAAATTTTATACTTGTTACATTTCAATCTGAAACTTAACACAATGTTTCATACACTGCTTCAAGTTCTTTTTTCAAACATTTTAATATTACTTCTCTATCATTGTCGAAAATACCGATTATCGAGAAACATACACTATATTGGATAATGATAATTATTGTGTTACATATATGCAAAGTATTGTGAGAAATATGGGTTATTTGGATAAAAACCTTAATTGTGGTATAACACTTGAAGAATTTAAAACCAAATACCCATTCTTCCCATTTGTTTTGGCCCCAGATTTTTTACATCAAAATGGAAATCTGTGACCGGATATCAACTTTTCAAAAGGTACAGCCAACATAATATACGGGGTATTTGAAAATGAAGTGCAAAAGAAAGTAATTAAATTATCATGGAGTAAGTTTTTATATATATTGTTATAATAGTTCGGTTCAGAAAAATAAAATTGCTAGTTAAATATTGGGTAATGATTTTGTTGAAGTGTACCCATTAGTTGTCAACACTCATTCATCAACTCTTAGAGGAGAACATTGTATTGCTGTATATCTAAAACCAGATAAAATATATGTTTTAAATCCAATGGAATTCTATTATCATACATTTGTTAACTATTATTTGTGGTCAACATTGTTTTGTCTGGCTAATGTATAAACATTGTAATTAAATAAATGTTTTGTAAAATTGTGTGTTACGTCATTAATATTTTCTGTCATAAAAACAATATTAAAGAATTATGTATTATTAACACACATTATTTTGCGATGAACCAAAGGAATGGTATGAAGGTAGTTATTTTTGTCCAAAGTACATATTATAATTAATTGATGTAAATCAAATTTCTATGTGCCTACAAACTTTGTCGTTTAGGAACTGTTGACTATTTAACATTATCATAAATAAATCTTTTATTTGTTATATTATTTTTAATAATAATCATTATTTGTGGCCCTATAGAAGACCATTGGTTAATTCTCATAGAGTTGTTACAAATGATGTGTACACCAAGCGAAGTTCAGATACATTCCACTATAATGCAAGTTGAAACATAAATCAACTTATTGGAATTTATTTTTTGTGAAAAATCAATGAATTTCAGCGATTTCTGAAATGGTTGCAAAGTAAGTTATTTTTTAAAGTTATAAGCTTAAAGTTACAAAGTTTTAAGAGTTTAATTATGATTTTACAATGAAATTAAATCATTATTCAAGCTTATAATTATAACTTTTGATCTACAAGCTCATGTATATTATTATTAATAATGTTTATGAATATTCAGGAAATTATTTATTTTATGATAACTTATTTTTCGGAAATTATTCAAATAAAAAGTGAGTTAAATTATTTTTGATGTTATAAAAATTATTAATTGCATTAAATTAGCATATTTTTTATACATCTTTTAATTAATTCTTCAAATATGTACACAAAATAATTGGATTTATTATTATTTTTTAAAATTTATTAATAAAATATACAATTTATGCTTTGTTCGGATCTCAAGTTTTGTTATTTTTTCAACAGAAATGTCGGAAATATTAAATTAATTTTAGTATTGGTGGTAAATCTTATGAAGATGCATCCTCATTTACTAGAAATTTCTGAGCCGAAACCTCAAAATTTAAATTAAAAATTTTTTCCGCCATTTTTTTTCTAAAAATATCTTAAAAATATCGTCGGATGGCTACACGTTGAAAGTTTGCATGCATGTTTTATTATGGGTTGTGTTAATGTGTGTTATTTTATTTCTCTATCACTTTTTTATTTTCTATAGTATAGGGTTTATCTCATTGACTATTTTACAAACAGCCTCAAAGTGAGTTGGTAGGTTTAAAAGTTAAAATTTTTTTTTCTTTTATATTATAGGTGATTTGTCTCATCGTGACTTGGTATAGTATAACACTGTTCCAATCACAATTTATGGCCCTAAAGAGAACCATTGGTTCATTTTCATTTATTTCTTGAATTCAGATAACCTAAAATAATAATAATACTAATAATAATAAACAAAATATATCCAACCATCCCCATATCCAAAATAAATAAAATCAATTGACAAAGATAACCCGCTAACCTTGAAAACATCAAAAAGAAAAAAAAGTATAAATACTGTAAGATTTTTAAAATCAAACCACCCCTTAAAATTTGAGCCTTAGAAGAGCTTCGAGTTATAAGATAACTTTTGAAAGCAAAACCTATAGCATACAAATTACATAGCCTAGCCCAGTCAAATACATATAGTAATTTATTGCAAAGGTTACAATTTTAAAACTTTATGAAATCATTTTTTGTTTCTTTAATTTGATGAAGATTAATATCTATTCATGTTTATGTATATATATATATAGTACAATATTTTGTGTCTACTTTGACACTGTTGCATAATAGTGTTGAACCGTGAGACTATTATTCAACAGTTTTGACTAAGTTTTCAGCGTAACATATTACGTTGCGGTAATATAGCTAGCATTAAAATAGCATGTAACAATGTGTATGTTTGTGATCGAAATAAACTTGCTTTTGATATTCTAGAAATTGTCTTATATATATATGCTATTTAATAAATAGTTTTCTGAACCAGTATTTTGTCTTATTATTTATATACGACATCAAGATGAGTTAGAACATCCAAATAAATAATCGAAAACACAACATAAAGAATTTTAATAAAATGATAATAGTAAATTTCGTTGAGGTTAACAAAATGCACAAAAGCAAAAAATGGGAAATTAATAAAAACATTGATATTCAAAATAATAATTAAAAAGGCAAAATCAATTAAAATTTTAAAATATATATTTATCGGGGGAAACGGGTATGGGCGGATGCCAAATGACAAGACAAATCCAAATATAATAAAATTAAATCGATTATGGTTCCCCAAAGGAAATATTTAATAAAAAATAGAAATTAATTAAAAATTAATTGGCTAATTGGAAACCCGAGCTAATTATATTCCGAGCCAACAGAAAACTCAAATAGTGTGAGAAACCCAGAACTTCAACAAATTTTCTAATTACGGAAAACGAAATTGGTTGACGAAGGAAACCCGGATAAAAGAGGAACCCGCCACAAAAATAATAATTGTAAACAAATGGAAACGCCGGGAGCCCAGAAATAACTAATTTGGTTTTGGACAGAGATGTCAGAAATGCCAAAACCAATTTAGTTTGTGGGTGACTTGATTTCCGAGATGAGTATAAAAAAAAAGACAGATCAACAAAATTGCCAGTTGGTCGAAGAGAATATTTCAGAGAGCGGAATAAAGGAGGTAATAAACTTAAAGATAAATCAACCAGTCAAACAAATTGCGTACAAAACAGGGACATCTCCCTTTGGAAGACGTATCCGTACGCATTGAATTTTGTGAAATCGTGCAGAGTAATTGTGTAGAGTATTGTGAATTGAATCGATCTTTGTGAAAGTTGTCTATAAAGTTGTGATATATAAATTGGAAATAAATCTTATTGTGTTGGATTAATTAAATCGATTAAAGAAGGACACCAAGAAGTCAGACCTAAGCACCGACTTTCTATATAAAAACCGAACAATTTAAAAAAAAACATAATCAAGTTTAAAGTTTAACCTATTTATGAAATTATTTGATTGTAAAATTAATATTTAAGATTGTTTGAGAAACCCTCATCTAACAGTTAAAACAAAAATTGAACTTGTTTAATTCCTCAGAACGTGCAAAACTGTTATTATTATTTACAGATGATTGTTTTTTACAGTTTGAAAAAGTAAAAATTTGCTATATAATATAGCAAAGGAATAGTTAAAAAACATAGCATATATTTTTTAACTATTCTATTAATGGGACAATTTTAAACATTTTGAACCGCAAAGATGATGCAAAATAGAGGATTATCTATTGTCTTTTTTACTATGTTCCAATTTTCAATCAATAAGACCCACTGAAAACATTCAATAATATAAAAAAATAATCCAATAAAAATTCATAAACGAGCATAAAGAAAAGAGATGTTCCGGCGAATATATCTTGTCCATACGGTGAAAAAGTGGAAAAAGAAAATTTTCATTATATAAATTTTTGCGAATTTTGGAGAATAAAAAATCTTCCTGAAAACAAGCAAACTCGGCAGGTCGCCACAACACACAGTTTCTATAATAAAAATGCACACAATGAGAACTTTCAATCATTAAAGCACACTTAAAATTTTTTTTTAAATATTTTAAACTTTTTTCTCAAATTTTTCTGGAAAAACATTAGAAAATTAATTCTATCTTGAAAATTGAGAAACCTTTAATGTAATACTTCGACAATAACAAATAATGAGACTAGGAATTTGAAATCTAGAAACAACAAAACTCGAGAGCCTTAACAAAGAAAAAGGTAAAAGCAATCCACTGGAGGAAACGGTGGAAAATTATTGAAATATCTTTATAGAAAAAAACTACTAGGAAAATGTTTAAATTCAATTTGACAAATATATTGTTTTTATTTATACTGCTTATTTGTAACAAGAAATATTTCAAAGCTTATACTATATATAAAAATTATTTAAAAACCTTTACATTTAATTTAAAAGATCAAAATTAACCCTTTCAAACTTTTAAATATTTATAAATAAAATCATTTGTCTTTATAAAATAAAACGCGGATTTAATTGCACCTAAATTGATATCAAAAGGATCCTTGTGATATAGATTCCATATCAAGGAAAAAATGAAAACATTTTATCTTCTACAGATAAAATAAAACATTTTCAGTCTAAAGTCAAATTATGGAAAACCCAGTACAAGAGGGTATAATAAGTTTGTTTCCAAAAGCTGCGGAAAATAAATGTGATGATTTATCGACCCTGATTTGTGGGCATTTGACATCTTTAGAAGAGAAAATTAATCATTATTTTCCAGAGTTATCAATCGATTCCGATGACTGGATACGAAATTCATTTATTGAATATATACAAGATAAAAATAATTTAAATCTTACCGAAGAAGAAGAATTTATAGAAATCACCGCACAATGACACTAAAGCATACAACAATTCTCCTCGATTCTTTTTGGATATTAATTAAACAGTAATATCCAAATATCAGTGAAAAGACAATTAAAATTTTGTTACAATTTTCAACATCTTATTTTTGCGAGTCAGGATTTTCTGCATTGGTAAATATTAAGAACAAAAAAAGGCAAAAATTGAATTCAATTGAGAATGAGTTAAGAATATGTTTGTCAAATACGCTAAGCTCAAATTTTACATTAGTATATGTTATAAAAAACTTTTTTTATTAAATATTGAACTTACAAAACTTGTTATTTTTATAGTTGAAATCTTAATATAATAAGGGTATGGTGCCGCCAATTTCTCAAATTTTCCGTTATGGTACTGCTATCTAAAATAAGGTTCAGAACCACTGATATAGAAGTGTTGGGATATTAAATATTCGTCGATAGATAAATCTCTCGGTTCGACACCTCGTGTTCAATAATCAATAAGACAAAATTCCAACAAAGAAATCTTTTATAAGGACTTTGATTGATTTTCACCTCTAATTTCTTTTTTTCATTTATAAAAGAAATCTTTATTCACAAATATTCACCACAGGATTCACTTCTTTAATAGATCAGTAAACACTTTACGGGTATCAATTAATAAGTCAATTGCAATCTGATTAGATTGTTTATTTGTTTCTCGCGTTTACTTCGCTCCCAAAATAATCAATTTTACTCGTCGACCAACTGGCCACTTATGCTGTTGCTTATCTCTTTTATAATTCTGGGTTCCCATTAATTTAGATTAATTCAAAAAAATATTTTTCACTGGTCAGACAATTAATTGCCCATTTCCCTGATCCCGGGTAACCCATTATTCTGACGTTCAGTCCAGCGGCCCTTGATTAATGGGTTCGTCAGCAAAAAATTTAATTAATTAGTTTGTTTTTGGGCTCCTGGCTCTTCAATTTACCTCTGATCAATCTAATAGCTTTTTATTCGTCATCAAAATCTAATTTTCCAGCGGTTACCACTTCCCCCCCCCCGAAATATATTGATTTTTCTTTTTTCCAAATTTTAATTAATTTTAATAGATTTTGATAATTTTAAAATTTTATATTTTTATTCATGTTTTAGTATAACCCTAACAGAAGGAGAGAAAGATTTAACGAGAAAAAAAATAAATACATATACACAAGCAATGCTAGCAAAGCTGTAATAATGTTATGCTATAAGCCATAATTTAAACAAAAATGAGAAAATTGTGTAAATTAAAACATAATAATTAATGTTGTTTGGAAATTATCAATATGGCTGCTGTAACATAAGAACAGCACTGCAAGCAGAAATAAAAATACAATAAAACATATTAAATAAAACAAAATAAAAACATAACAAAATAAAGTAGAACAAATATTAATTTGAATCATTGAAAAGCCTACAGATACAGAAAGAAACACTAAACCAAAACATAAAACCGCCAAAGCCTTGCAAAAAAGGTTTAGAAAATTCATAGGTTGAAGCGGCGACCAAAAATTTAAATATCAAAGGGTAAAAACAGAAACAATCAAAGAGAATGGTTAAATAATAAAAAATAAAAATTTACAAAATATTGAGAAAATAATATCAAAAAAATAGAGAAAAATAAGGAGAAAAATAAAATATTTAAAATAAAATAAAAGCAAGGAGAAATAACTGAAAAAGGCTCGGAATTCTCTGATTGTTTGCACCCAGGCATGAAAACACTATATATACAGCAGTCATTTTCATAATTTTAAACACAAAATCTTTAGACAAAAATTTGTTTAGACAATTTTTATACCAACTTATGACAATTTTTCAAATTTGGATGCTAGACTGACAAGCTTGTGGATTGTTAGTATTGTTATCTTGTACAAATAGATTTTTCGAAGTTAATGTTTTGTTTATTTTAACTTATTCTGGATGGCCGCGATGTCTTTTGGCATCTCTCGGCAGGTCCCCTAAATTATTTATATTCCTTTCATATATATTAAGTCAGTGGGAAATGGTGAATTGGTATTCAATTCCCTCAGTTGAGTTTGAGGGACGTTGATCTGTCAATTTATCGTTTTCTACCCCTTGACATCTGCTACAACAGGTCAGCTTTGTACTGATCTCAAAAGTAGAACTTCGCTGCACTTCACCGCGGTGTTCATGAAAGGTTGACTGAGTGGTAAGATGGTAAAATGCGGGAATATCTTCAGAGTTAAAGGGACAACATTATTTTATGTCTAAGTAGGAAAATTGAATTTTTATTTAACTTCTGCCGATTATTATATTATCAAGCGTACGACTAGTGATAGAAATTTAGGTCAACGAAAGTAAAAAGTAGGGTTAGATCACGTACATTGTTTGATAATCGTCACGGTGGAATATAGAAGTTTACGAACGGTGGTAACTGTGGCGACCATAGAAAAGCAAATATGAGTTGTTGGACTAAAATAAGTACATTATAATAATGCATTCATTTCACTATACCGTAGACTAATAACTGTATGAAATAAAGAATTTTCCATAAAATAAGGGCTGAACATTGCCAATATTTTTGAAAGATACCTTAATAAATAAAGAGTAACAATGACAAATTGATATAGGAATTTTAGAAATAGATGAGTATGGACAAGGGTATAGAAAAAAAGAGACGTAAGACCTTCTATCGGTAGTCAGGAACCCGAAAGTTAAAAATATTATGACTGCTGGTGTACTGGGTGTAATTAATTTGTTTAAATCTGTGCAAAGCTTATTCAAACTTATTTCCTTCTATCAAAATACCTTCTTTTCCTAGGGTCTATGCTGTCTCACCCAGACACCCCACAATTTTAATCCTACCACTATATACCCATGAGCAAGCTCATGTTGGTACTGTATATAGCAGCTGAAAATTCATGAGCAGGTGAGCTCCATTTCTAGAACTACTCCTCATGATATTTTCACTTTCGGGTTCCTGACTGCCGATGGAAGGTCTTACGTCTCTTTCTATCTACACGCTTGTCCATACTCATCTATTTCTACAATTCCTATATCAATTTGTCATCATTACTTGTTATTTATTAAAATATTTTTCAAAAAAGTTGACAGCGTTCCGCCCTTATTTTATGAAAAATTCCTTGTTTCATACAAACGTTAACCTATGGTAAATTGAAATGAATGCATTATTATAAGGTCATTATTTTAGTCCAACAACTCATATTTGCTTTCCTATGGTCGCCACAGTTACCACCATTCGTAAATCTTTATATTATCATCTCACAGATCGATGCCAAAATGTATCATTTTATTTTAATTTTCACCATGATGATTATCAAACAATGTACGTGATTTAACCCTACTTTGTACTTCGTTGACCTAAATTTCTATCACTAGTAGTACCCTTGACAATATAATAATCGGCAGGAATTGAATTAAAAATTCAATTTTCCTACTTAAACATTTACATAAATGTTATCCCCTTAATTATGGCGATCTTCTCGCAGTTTACCCTCTTACCGCTCCGACCAACATTGAAAATGGCCGCCACGGTGAATTACGACGGTGTCCTACCCCGTGATCAGTGCAACAAGGCCTGACCAGACTAAGCAGACACCGAAGGGTGGATTGTGACAAAGCAACACGTTAACGTCCTGCCAATTTAACGGCCGGAATTGAATGTTGCCCTGCCATTCTCCACAATTAAGATGTATATAAAATGAATATAAATAAGTTAGGGGAACCTGCCGAGCGATGCCAAAAGACATTGCGGCCATCCAGAATAAGTTAAATTAAACAAAACATTAACTTAGAAAAATATATTTCTACAAAAAACAATACTTACACTCAGTCAAGCATCCAAATTTGAAAAATTGTCATACACCGGCATAAAAATTGACAATGTCTAAATATTTTGTGTCAACAAAATGTCTAACAGTCTAAAAATTTTGTGTATACAAAATTTTCTCTCTAAATTATGAAAATGACTGCTGTATATATAGTCATTTCATGCCTGGGTGCGACCAATCAGAGTATTTTGAGCCTTTTTCGGCTATTTTTCGGGGGGTTTTATTGCTTTAATTTTATTTTAAATATTTTATTTTTCTCCTTATTTTTCTCTATTTTTTGATATTATTTTCTCAATATTTCGTAAATTTTTATTTTTTATCGTTTAACCATTCTTTTTGATTGTCTCTCTTTTTACCCTCTGATATTTAAATTTTTGGTCGCCTCTTCCGCCTATGTATTTTCTAAACCTTCTTTTGCAAGGTTTTGGCGGTTTTATATTTTGGTTTTGTGTTTCGTTCTGCATCTGTAGGCTTTTCAATGATTTTAATTAATATTTGTTTTATTTAATTTTGTTATGTTTTTATTTTGTTTTATTTTATGTTTTATTTTATTTTTTGATTTCTGCTTGCGGTGCGTGCTTATGTTACAGCAGCCATATTGATAATTTCCAAACCGCATTAATTATTTTGTTTTAATTTACCCAATTTTCTCATTTTTGTTTAAATTATGGCTTATAGCCCAACTAGAAATGGAGCTCGCCTGCTCATGAATTTTCAGCTGCTATTTACAGTCCCAACATGAGCTTGCTCATGGGTATATAGTGGTAGGATTAAAATTGTGGCACGTCTGGTAGAGACAGCATAGACCCTAGAAAAAGAAGATATTTTTATTGAAGAAACTAAGTTCGAGTAAACTTGGCACAGATTAAAACAAACTAATTGTAACCAGTACTCCAACAATAATAAAAAATACTAACAATTGGACAAAAGACAGCTGTTTTTTTAAATTTAGCTAATTTATAAGATTTTGGGTAGGTAGTGCTAAAAAACTAATTTTTGGGAAACTTTTTAAGAAAAATTAATCGAAATAATAATTGAAAAGTTATTTACATATTGTAAAAAAATTTTGTAAAAAAAATCCGTCAATTTTCTAAAAACATTGTCATAAAAATAATAAAATTTAATTTAATTTCAAATTACTTAAAATTTATTATTTAAAATCGATATTTTATTATTAAAATATAAATGATAAAATGAAATAAAATAATTATATCCATACATATCAAAATTATTAAATCGTTGGTGCACTAGTAAAATTCATGTGAAATGCTGTAGTTTCTTGTTTTAAATGATAGATTTTTTTTCTACTTTTTATAAATATCTATAATTTAAATTTTTTTGTAACTTAACGATTGAAATTTTATGTATTTTTTATATGGATGCATTTGTGAAAACAATCAAAGCATTGTTCCAAAAAAGGAAGCATATAATTTCTGGACCAAAATGCGGTGTTATAATTTTCAATATCTTTTAATTTTTTTTTAATCCATTATTAAATAATCGTAAGTAAACAGTAATAATTGAAAAAAGGAAAAAAAATGTTATCAGTCAAAATTATTAAAGATTGCTTCATAAATTGTTAATATTAGGGTTAGAAACCGGTTTAAAAAACGGTTAACCGTTATTTTTCTAAATATTACACTAACCGTAACTGAAACCGAAAAAAATATTCATAAATAAACTGGTTACCTTTAACCGAAATTCTAAAAAACCAGTTAAAATTACGAAATTTTCCAATTGAAAATGTATTCTACTCAATTTATTTTTCTTCCTTGCATCATATGAATTAATATTTTCTAAAGCTTATGTCATACCCTTCATAATTATGGTTATCCCAATAAACAGTTTTAATAAAAAATCTGCTTATAAAAAGCGAGATATGACAATTTTGTGGTTATTTATAAAAAGTATAACTGCAAATTTTTGATTTCAAAAATAGAAAAAAACACAAAATATAAAATATGTATATGTATAAATATACCAAGATTAGTATATTATAAGGTTGGGTAAATGTAGAACGTCGAGTAAAAAGTAAACAGCAACATGAGTACTCAAAATCTCAAAAACGAAAGACTCAAAAAGCACTATGGAAAACAAAAAGAAAATTAGCATTTTTTTCTTAAAATTTTCTTGTTTTATGAATATATTTAAGATTTTGATTTATTACTACTTTCTTTTTAAATTTAAAAGTAAATAAAAAATGAATTTTTTAACAATTTATTTTAAAAATATTTTAATTAAGATATAAATAAATATTGATATATATTATTTTTTAGTGTCGGTATAAATATCGATAAACGTGATTTGAAGTATTTGAGCTTATAATCAACTTTTTGCATTATAGTAATAAATTTAAATTAAAATAAATTAAAATTTTTATTGATCTGGCCATATCCGAATATATTATATTTTAAACATTCAGAATGAAAAAAATATTTTAATTTTAATTAAAAAATATAATATTTAACTGAAATTAATTTTTAAATGATATAAATTAATAAAAAATCACTGAAACGCAAATAAAATTAATTTTATTAATTTTTTACAGTTTCAATTTAAATTAGAAAAGCCATTTTATTTATTAAATTTAATCACGAGCTTTTTTTATATTTAAATTTATTATTAAATATGTTTATTTTTTATAAATGAATTTTTAAATATTTTTAAAAATCAATTAATATTATTATATTATAATATTATCCAATAAATTAACAACAAATTTCCAAATTTATTTTTTGATTTGCTAATGAGTTAAAAATACTTTCAATTAAAAGTAATATTTGTTTTCATGGAAAGCTGTGTTATTTGCATCTTAGAATGTAATGAAATTGCAAAATTTGGGAATTGTGGTCATCAGTTTTGCCTGTCTTGTACAAAAAAATGGATTGTAGAGAATCCGACTTGCCCATTAGATAGATCCAATATCGAAATAATGACAATAATTAATAAAGAAAAGAATATCAATAATTCTAAAAGCTTGGTTGATTTTTTTTCGGATACAATTATTGAAAGATTGGACAATTTATTAGCCGTTGTCAGTGAGGAATTGATCCAATCAATACTCATTTCTGAAATGTTTCAATCCGATCTCAAAGAATTAGAGATTGATAATTTGATCTCTGAATTAGTAGATTATTTGAAAGATTTGTCAAAAGTTCCACAGGAAAATAAAATTATGGATATAAACGATCAGTTTCTCAAATTATCAAAGTCGATTGAATCGAGAACATCTGATTGGATACCTCAAGAAATGAATGATTTAAATGACCAATTGGATGAAATCAAATCAACATGCGCTAACAAATCAAATCTAATTGATACTTTAAAATACGATTTAGCCTACAATAAAATTCTATTAGTTGAATTTCATTTAAGATTTTGCCATGAGTTGAAATCTATTTTCAATGTCAAACCAAATTCTTATAATGAAATTCAACGCATTATTTTACTTTTTCTCAAAAAAAAATTAACCTTAGAAACGTTCCGAACAAAAATAACATTGTTAAAAAATTATCTAGATAAAACCGACAATCTTTTGGAACAAAACATTAGTCTTTCAAAGGTTTTATTGCTTATTGTAGTCGATCATATTTCTCCGGAAATACGTAAAAATTATTTTACAACTTTTCACAAAACATGTTTAATTTGTTCACAAGTTTTCCACAAACAAGCCAGAATAGAATGCATAGTTTGTCAAAATGGGATTTGTATTCAATGCCTGGCTGATTATCAAATTAAAAAATTGAAAAATTGCTTTATCAGATGTTCCAGTGATAGTGAAATGAAACTTAAAAGAGAAAAATCTATTGCCAATGAAACGATGGAAGTTTGGAAAAGAAATCTAACAATAAATCAAATGATAGACAGAGCCATCCATCAAAATCTTACAGAAATCGAAACTTCTTTACAGTTCATTCAAGAAAACTTAGATGAAATTTTCGACAGAAGCTCATTTTTATTAATTAGAAGTGATTTTAAAATTTGGTTAAAACTTTACACGGGTCAAATTGAATTGAAAGAAAAGATCAGAAAAACTGACATGAGCCTCCTATGCCAGCCGACTAACAGAATTTCACGGATAAATCCAGACTTACTAAATTCTTTAAGTCTCGTTGATCATTTGCTTAGTTGTGTTGTGAACTTTACAAACGTTTTATCAGTTCTTATTTTTGATAAAAAAGAAGGCGCTTTGTATCAACTTTATAAGGAAATATCAAAGGAAGCCAAGTACTTCATAGATTCTTTCATGAACATTTATGAGAATATACCCGAGAGAAAAAAAAATTTTCCAAATATTATTAAGAAAATAATCCACTTGAATCATTCTTTATTTTAATATATTATTTGACTATTCTTTTAAAAATAATTTTGTATTATTCATTATTTGTATTATTACACGATCGTTAAACCAAATTTTTGTATATAAAATTTACAAAATTTAGGCATAAATTTAATTCAAAGTTAAATTTAATATATTTCTCTAGAAAAAATCTTGGGTTAATAGCATTTAAATATAAAAATTTAAATCACTTCAGGGTCCCTGGGCAACGTTATTTAAAAATGGAAACTAAATAATTGTTTGAATTTTCCTAATGATTTCACACACGTCAATAAGAAAAACATAATTCCCGAAATTGAAAAGCAAGATCTAGCGGCATATCAAACGGAAGTAAAATAAACTGGATTAGTCATTATTACATTTTCCGTTTTAGCATTCAATCAACAAAAGTCTACACTAGGGATGGCGAACATTTGTTTGCATGCAACTTTGCACACATGTAAAATAGGTCTACACGCTATTCTAATGGATTCATCTTTCTTCCAACGAAGCATTCCAAGAAGTCTTACAACACCGAATCACATTTGGTTTTAATAATTCTTTTATCAGGTCTTCAATTCATTTTTTCAATTGTCCATTTTCGTTACAAGCACATTTAAGTTTGCTGTTAGCGTAGTTTATTTTCCAATTCAAACACAAAATTACATTCAACTCCAAAATTAACTCAATTGCTTAGATTAGGTGTAGTTTTATTGTTCATATACAAATCATGTTATCTTAAAACTTCGAGATATAAGACTGTAAATTTCATAGTTATGTTGGTTTTTTTATTAAGATAATAATGAAGTTTTAATAACTCACGCTCTGAGACCAATCATATTCTTCGGTAAGAAATAAACGCATTAGAAACATTATATCTCATAATTTGCAACACTCTCGCACATGACAGACAATTGATATAAAATTCAATAGTGAGATGATCCTGCTAGTAACATAATTTTCTCTTTCTTTGTCATTACTTTATTTATATGACATTAATTTCTTGTCACACGCCATTTTATACTTCCCTGTTACACATCAATCCAATAATCTTTTTTATCGCTCCCGTCTCCACATTTCGCACAAAGGAAGCAATTTCCTATTTAAGAATTATAATTTGGACCCATTTCAAAATCAGAAAAGTACTTTATATAAATTAATTTCGACCTTCATGAGTTTTTTAAGATCTTGTGGTTGTAAATTTTATTATTTAATGCCATTCTCATGATTTTTAACCCTAACTTCAAATTCTCAACAATATCATGCTGCCAATTCGAGTTTTTTATAGCTTCCAACCAATTTCTGCTTTAAATCATAACCAAAGAGATTTCAACCAATGAAATTACTCTACCAAACAACGATTTTTTCTTGAAATAACTCCGAAACTGCTTATAAGACACATCATTTTGATCAATCAAAATCTGAATTGAGTCCTTCAATATTGCTAGAACTTTATAAAGTAGAAAAAATTTCAAAAAAACATTGGAAATAGATAATCGATCATTACAATAAATATATCCAATTACATTATCTCAATTTATCAGCCAATCAAAATGAAAATCCAAAACAATAAAACAAAAGCGATTTATTTTATTTCCAAAAACACAAAATTCTCATCGATCTGGCTAAAGATGACAATGCGAAACCTAAAGAATATATAAAATAACCGAAAATGTAAAAGGAGAATATCAATATTTACAGCTTTTCTTTAACTGCATTCTGGAGAGATTCCCAAATTCTAGCAAGAACATCTTTCCATTGCTTTTCACTGAAATTTATTATTACCATTAAATGAGCTGCACCTTTTTAATGATATTATTGGGGTTATGTGATTTTCAAAAATTATAATAAGTAAAAATTTGGAAAAATTAAATAATTAATTACAATTAATAAAAATCAATTAAAATCAATATTATAAAATTAATTTGGGATCCCTAGAAAAAGTTATTAAGAAAATACAAATTAATCATTAATTAAAATGAAGAAAACAAATAAATAAATTAGGTGAGAAATTATCCGATTTTAATAAATTTAATTAGCTAAAGGAACTAATTATTCCCTAATATAATTTACTCCGAAGTTTTCTCCTGGGGAACGGTTGAAGCGGCCAAAAGATAAAAGCAAATTATTTCACTAGTTCCCCTGGAGTCCAATCAAATTATACAAAAACTAATTAGTGTTGAGAGGAGATTCCTATATAAGGGAGTCTCCAATCAACAACTGACACAATTTCTCCAAACCAAAATATTGAGCGAGCAGAAGGATAATAATTTATAAAGAAGTTTCCAAAAATTGAAAGAGGTAGAAATTAGTGTCGGATCCGACTTGAAGTTTTTAGGATCTAGAACATTGTAGGTTAACGGCAGTTTCTTATAGGGATTCCTTCCGCTCTTAAAAATTATGAATTTACTCCAAAGTTTTCTTCTAGGGAACGGTCGAACCGGCCAAAGGATAAAAGCAAATTATTTCACTAATTCCCCGGGAGTCCAATCAAAATTCTGGGAAAAAATATTTTCAAATAAAATTATGCAAGTGGAAGATTAACAATCTATTGAAAAGTTGGGAGAATTAAATAGAAAGTAGTTAGTGTCGAATCGGACTCGTGTCAATAATATTTTGAGGTCTGGAATATTATAGATTTGAAAGGCGATTTCTCGTGTGGATTCCTACCAATTTTGTAAAAATAAAAGTTTTCCTGTGTTGAGTTATTTCAGTATTATTTCAAGAGCAGTATTATTCATACCGAGCCCAAATAAAATATTAACTCAACAATATTTATAATGCCTAGCCAGCATTATTGGTTATTATCATAAAGATTTAAATGTCCCACTTAGAAATGAAAAACTTGAAATTAATATCAATAATATATTTTATCTTTCTCATTGATCGACTATTTTCGATTTCCTTTCGACTCTCGCTCAATAATTGGTTATTTAGTTTTTAATCAATAAATATATTTTAGATTATAATTGCAAAAATAATATTTAAAATAGATAACAGAAAATCACACCAATCTACAAATATATATATACCTATCCCTGGTTTTACACGTTTTCGATCTTACACGGTTTTTAAAATCAAAATTAAAAAATAAAAGTATGACTAAATTTGACTGCATGCTAATTTCTACTTAGTTAATATAATCTGGTAACACTTCAGAGGCATTTATGGCCTACTGATAAACATATGTTGTATTTTGATAAAGACAAAAAATGGGAATTCCCTTTTAGTGTTCAAAGAAAAATTTTATGTGTGTGTCTATGAATTAATTGATTTTAAACAACAGAACGAATATCATCAAAAACTTACTTAAAATAATTTACAATACAATTAATTGTTAAAACTAATACGACATTATGAAAAATAAAAAGTTTAAAATGTGTAAGTGATACCTAATTAAATTTAAAAGTAAGAAAACATTTTTTGCTCATACTATTAAATAATATCCGTTAATATATTATTTTTTCAAAAAATCGGTAATTTTTAATTGTTTTCCATTAAAAAACTCTATCTCAGAATTCTTCTTCTATAGTGCAATTTCATGTTGTAAATTATTCCTTGGTCCATGGGTTTTAACTTTGGTTTCATATTTGGCGGGAGAAAAAAAACACGAATCGAATTAAGCTGCTTAGTAATTTTTGGGTGTGACGGACAGTTATCCACAAATAGCAAAATTTTACGTTTTTCGGCATTGAATTTCTTAAATTGTCTAAATTTATAGGCCATTCTTCATAATTTGCGCTAGTCATCCAAGCCTTTTTGTTACGGTTTCTTAAAATTGAAAAAGTGTACCTGGGCGAATTCAAAAGTCTAGCAATCACTTTTTTCTTTTTAATACCTTTATCAACTTAACTTTGTCAGATAGCGACACCGTATTGAGTTTTCTTTTCTGTCCACTCATATTTGCAATTGTAACGGCAGATGTAAAAAGATGGAATGAGTTTAAAGTTAGGATTTTATTAATTTTTAGCACCTTTACTATAAAAAACAGTATATCTATGCAAAATTCCCAAAATTTATAATGCGAATGCGTTTTTCCGTAAACATATTCATACAGTTGCTGATTGGAAAAATCGATGTATTTAAATTTCTGTTCGTCTATCTGAAATTTTTTCGAAATTTTAATATTTTTAATACGATTATCAATACTTATAGCTACATATTTGTTAATGCGCCATCGGCGTTAAAGCAACTAAATACCTTTACACTCGGGTTATGACAAGCAATATTCGGATGAAATTCGTTACAATAGAAATATGCATAAATTTTTGGAAGTATGAAGAGGTTAAAAATAAAATTGGCGCAATAGAGTATTTTGAAAAATTATGTAATATTTTTATTACGAGTTATGGAAAAATTCGAGTTAAAGAAAATTCATTTATACGTGAAATGCCATCTAAACGAATGAATTTTTAAAAAAATTGAAGTTAAAGGAAAATTGGAGTTATAGAAGTTAGACTTAGGGAAGTTCGACTGTAAATAAATATATTAAAAAGAAATTCAAAATCATTAATAAATTAAGTGTTCCATAATCTAATAAATTTTGGAAATTATTTTTTATTTCTCCTTTTCTTCTATTTCAAGATTTTCTCGGTTTATACTGTACTGAAGATTATTCAGATCAATTTCAGGTCAACACTTTGTATCATTCTCTAATACATTTTGTAAATTATATTTTCTTCTCAACATATTCTATGTGATACTTGAAATGTGGCTTTCCTCTTACTCTAATTCAAAACGCCTACATAATATATTTCGGAATTCATTTATAATTTTCATTGTGTTGATAAAGATTGGATAAAACTGTTAAATTTATTAAAATGATTGAAATGCCTTATTTTTTCCTTTATTTGTTTATTAATTAGATGTATAACCTTCACCACCCAAATTGGCTAACATTGTTATTTATTTAAATTTTATTTATATAAATGATTCCGCCACCGACAAATAAAAATATTTTAAAGTTTATCATCAAAACAAACCTCTGCCAAGGTGAAATGTCAGAAATCCAAATTTTAATAATTAAGTTTTTATATATTTGTTAACATTTTTTTCTGAAATATGAATCGGATTTTAAAATATTGAAAAAATTTAATGGAATTGAATGAATAGCTTTTATTTTTAAAAGAATTTAAAAGTTTTTATTAAATTTGTGATGTTAATTTGAAAAACATTTTCGAAATTTGTTTAAATAAATATATTTGTTTACTACAGTGGAGTGAAAGAAAATATCAATCGGAGAAAGCGAAAGTCTAGTTAAAATTTGGTTATGAGTGATCAGGGCTGTTTATCAGTCGAAATATTTCATATTTTATGAATAAACATTGCGGAAATTGGCTAACATTGTTATTTATTTAAATTTTATTTAAATAAAAATAATAATAATAAATTAATTAAAAAATTAATAAATAAATAAAATCTAATTAAATAAATAATTAATAAAAATAGTAATAATAAATAAAATAACAAAATAATTAAGTCTATAAATTGAAATTAAATACATAATATCACAGTTTAATTATAATCTAAAATAATTAGTAAGTAGTATGGGGTGTACCAAAAAGTGCGCTGTGGAACACATGTCACTACTAACAAATAATATCTTTCATCATTTTTGATTAATTTTTATCTACGAATTCAGTTATCCTATATAGAAAAATGATTTATATAGTCAAAAAATAAATTCAGAAATATTGATTAAACAAGAACTTTAGGGTGAACATTTGAATTTATAATTATTAATTTAGAGGTACAGACTGATAATATATAAATTTAAATTTGTAATGTAATTTGATTTAATTAACAGATCAATAATATAATCATCGCAAATCAATTTTTACCTTCTGTATTAAAGAATTATTTTTTTAACTATAACCTAAAATTATTTTCAAAAATATTGAAAAATTACCAAAAAATAAATTTAAATAAAATCAATTATTTATATCAATTTATTTCGATTTCAATTAAATAAATATATTAAATAGGAATTCAAAATCATTAATAAAGAATTATTTTTTAGACAAATAGAATAAAAAAATTAAAGCTTTCAAAATCAAATTTGGTGCTATAATCAAGGTTGTTTAAATTGAATGTTGACTGAATAAATCGATTATGAAGAAATTAATTTCCCGATGATCGATTCAGATTTTAATTATATTACATCAAAGATTTTAATTGGATAGAAAACTTTGATCTGTTTTCATTTAAGACTTCAGCTATTTTCATTTAGGTTTCGACTGTAGACAAATGTTTCCTATAATCTAAAATTACATTCAAAAATATTGATTAAAAGACAAATTACTAAAAAAATGGATTTAAGAAAATCAATTATTTATATCAATTTTCAATTAAATAAATATATTAAATAGAAATTTATGCTAACTGAAAAATTTCACTTTTTCATCAATATTTCCCAGAAATATTGATTTAACAAAAAAATTTAAATAGAGTTAAATTAATAATTATAGGTAATTATTTATTGGAATATCGATTTAAATAAAAATGGAGAATGGGAAAATAAATCAATACAAGTTCAAAAATATGAAAGTCTTACACATTGTTCTGGTAATTCCTTGAGGACTCTATTTCATTGAATAGCTTCGTCAGCCGATTGGTTTCCTTCAGCGATTTCAGGGAAACCTCCTCCACTAGGCTAAGGCATTTAGAGTGCGATATATCACAAATCAAGCAATAGAGAGGATTGGGGAATTTGCCTTGATTCCATTTGTTAACATTTAGCAACTGGCAATTCACTTTCCGAATCATTTGGATCTGTGGGAGTTCCAAATTCGGGGTTTTCTGATTGAGTAACTGCATTTGTTTATTGGATTCCACAAAATAGGGAATAGTAAATTCTTGAGAGCCAAATTTGCTGCTTTCTTTAGCGGTGATAAACTTGTATATATATCTGGTTGGATTCGTTTCGGTTTTCAGGTTATTTATCTTTTTACTGTCGAAATCCGTGCACGAGTCCGCTGACAGAGAGTCGCTAGTTTGCCTTTGATATCTGCGCAAATACCAACATCATCAAATTTGCCATTATCTCGATGGTGATTTCAAGAATTATAATTTAATTTCCACTTACGGTTCTTTTTCAAATCGATTAAATAAGTTTTCTTTGGATTTCTTCATTTCTCTCAAAATCAAATCTACAACGTTTGCCGGTTTTTTAACATTGTCATTCGATATTTGTTCCAGACCCAATCCCTTCCAATCGTTCCTTTTCACTGAAATTCTGGCGTCTGAGTAACATTTTTCTTCATATCTACTCGGAAACCTGACATAGAAATGGATTTTCTGATTGAAAACGTATTCTTCCCCATGCTCATCCTACGATATTATCTTAAATGTTGCAAACAGAAATTTACACTGATCGTTTACTTTATCATATATCTCTGCGGAAATATTTGCAGCCCATAACCTTGATACCAAATCCCAAATAATGCCATCCATCTCGATATCATATTGTACAACAACATTGACTGCTGAATTCATTAGGTATTCCTTATGTCGAATATATATTATCACAGATTTTTTTCAAATAATATTACCGTAGATTGATCGACACCAATGTCGACCCCAAAGTTACATATCAACTGTTCTATTGAATACATGGACTGCAGCATGGTAGAAACATCTATGCTAGCACCGACCGCAGAAACAAATCTGTGTACATCTCCACATTCACCAACAAATGGTCTAATAAATTTATAAATTCCATTATCCGTGGAGAAATTGCAAATTTATATTTTTCCTTTTAATCCCTATTTACTAAGGTAACAATTTGATAATATTTAGTAATTTATGATCTCGCGCGAAAACAGATATAAACACAGACATACGCACATATATATATATATATGTGTGTGTGTGTGTGTTAGAAGACGGGCGCAGATTAAAAATTTAAATTAAATATAAGATGAACACATATGTAGGTCGAACAATAGAGGATGATAATTGGTGATAGCAACGGCTATCTTACTCTAATGACAACTCAAATTTATGACGATTCATGATAGTATATGACAATTGAAAAATACTTCATTTATTTAGGCAATCTGTAATTAACGGATATTACCGAATAATATGACTATTTCAAATTGTACGACCAATTTTTTTATGGTCATTCTATTTATTATGACTATAATTACATATACATTTGAAGTTAATAAATTGATATTTAATCTACAACCAGAAATTTTTATGTATTATTATGTTAATTCGAAATATCTGCATAATTAACATTTCAAAAAAATTTAATATTTAAAAGAAAACAACATTTCCATGAAAAAGACATCGTATATAATTTCATTTAAAAAAGAAGTTATCCACTATATGGAGGAGGTAAATTCATGCTATAAAGCCAAAAGACATTTCTCTGAAATAGATGGATATGACTATAGTCAATCCATGTTTCAACAATGGTTTTAAAACAGAGAACAAATAAAAATTTGTTCTGATTCGATGAAACGAGCTCGTGGTGGTGATAGAAAAGCAATACTGGGATCTCTTGAAGATATGCTTTGGATGAGATTATTGAATTGAGATTAATTAAGATCAAAGTAACGTGTTTATTTATTTCAGATAGAGCAACACAACTTGCTCGGGAAAATAACATTGAGTTGAAAGCAACAGGTACGTGGGTCACAAACTTTATGACCAGAAATCGACTGTCCTTGCGAAGGACCACAACTTATACAGTCCTGTCCGATGATGAATTGATAATGCGAGGAGTCAATTATATTTTGTTTTTAAGAAATACTTTTCCAACTGTTGACCTTTCAAAAACTCCGTTAATGGACGAAACTGCCATATATTTTGAAGATAGTATATCTTAAACAGTTGATTTAAATGGAAGAAAGCATGTGGTGATGAAATCCACTGGGTTTTCTTCAATGCAAATTACAGCGCTGATTTCTGTTTTGGAAATGGACGAAAGGCAATCTTCATCAACCAAGTGAAAACTGGAAATTCTATTATTCGTGTGGTTAATGGCATTTACAATGCTTCTCAGTCAAAGCTTGTGTAAATCAAAATCTTATTATTGTATGGATCGATATGATGTTTCCACGATTCGATGTCAGTCCATGAAAGTGCATTATCTGGGACTCTTGCCGCGTACATATTTCAGAAAAGGTTAAAAATCATTGTAGAATACGAAATATCAAAATGATAGTGATCCCTGGTGGATTAACGCCATATGTTCAGGCGGGAGATATTGGAATATTTAAGGAATTGAAAGACAAAATTTCTGTAATAATAAATACATGGAAGAATTCGGATGCTGTTGAATACACAAGAGGGGAGAAATCCAAAGGCTCCAAACAATATGGTTGTTAGTAATTGGGTGAGAGATGCTTAGCGTTTCAAATACAAACATTCTTAACTCAATTAAATCAGCCGGATTTTCAGATGATATTAATGCATGGCATATTTCTAAACACGATATTTATGGTGAGATGTTCAAAAATACATGTACGCTACGAATGTTCAATTCTTCTTTGTATCGTCAAGAAAATATCGAAACAGAACCTCATATTTTTGATTTAGCTGATGAATAGTAATAATAAATGGTATTAATATAATTTTGCTTTTAGATATCTAACTAATATTTCACATAATATGACTACTCGAATAGTATGACCTAAACCTGACATTTTTTAGTCATAATATCAAATAATACTATTCGGTAATATCCGTTAATTTATGAGCAATCAGTGATTGATATTTATAAAAGACATTGTATTTTCTACAAAATTTGACTATGAATCAGATATAATTATAGTATTCCCGAATTTTCGGCACAGCCTTTTTCAAGTGATTTATGTGATTGATGTTGACAATTTATTAATTTTTGGTAACATTTGATTAGAATATTATTTATCATCTTTATGTGCTTATTTATTTTTAAAAATTTTTTATTATGTAAATGATATATCTGATTGGATAATTTTTATTTTAATATGAGATAAGGTAATAATTTATATATATATTATCCCAAATCCCAAAGACAAAAAAATATAAAATGAATATATAACTTAACAATATCATTTCCCTTAAAAAAGAATAAATAATTATATTAATTATAAAACGCCCTCTAGGGGCTATTTAATTAATATTTTGTTTTTCTTTAGATGCTAAGAGCTAATAATAATGGGAATTCAAATTTAGACACAAGTGTCAATAATAATTTGTGGCACTTCAAATGAATAACAATAATAATAATTGACGCGAGGAGTCATTATGTGAGTGAAAAAGACACTTTAATTGTCAAAAATGACAAAATCTTTTAGTATATAAACTGAGAGAAATCTTAATTAAATCACCATAAATATTGTAAACTCAAAAGAGTTGCAAATTCAGTATTTGGTTTTGCTACATAATCTCGAGCATACAAGACTACATAGCTGAGCTCAGGCAACGGCAAATAGAGTTAACTCTGGAAACACAATCAAAAGATATACAGGACCATTATTAAAAGTTGGTGATGGTAAGCATTACTTTTTTTGTATAAGTGTTATATTTAAATAAAATTCTTTGAACCAGTGTTGTTATTTATAAAAGACATCAAGTTGAGAATCTGGGAACCTCAGCATATATATATCTCGATATGTAAGAAAGAGAGAACGATTATTATTATGAAACAATAATATAAACTGAAAACATTTGAAATATTTATTGAATTTTAGATTAATCTGTAAAAAAAACTTATTAAAATAATAATTACTATTACAATAAAATATAGATCAAATATCAAAATTATGGAGGTCACTAATTGAAAATAATAAAATGTAGGTCAAATATCAAAACTATGGAGGTCACTAATTGAAAATAATAAAATGTAGGTCAAATATCAAAATTATGGCGGTTATTAATTGAAAATAATAAAATGTAGGTTAAATATCAAAACTATGGAGGTTACTAATTGAAAATAATAAAATGTAGGTCAAATATCAAAATTATGGCGGTTATTAATTGAAAATAATAAAATGTAGGTTAAATATCAAAACTATGGAGGTTACTAATTGAAAATAATAAAATGTAGGTCAAATATCAAAACTATGGAGGTTACTAATTGAAAATAATAAAATGTAGGTCAAATATCAAAATTATGGAGGTTATTAATTGAAAATAATAAAATGTAGGTTAAATATCAAAACTATGGAGGTTACTAATTGAAAATAATAAAATGTAGGTCAAATATCAAAACTATGGAGGTTACTAATTGAAAATAATAAAATGTAGGTCAAATATAAAATTATGGAGGTTACTAATTGAAAATAATAAAATGTAGGTTAAATATCAAAACTATGGAGGTTACTAATTGAAAATAATAAAATGTAGGTTAAATATCAAAACTATGGAGGTCACTAATTGAAAATAATAAAATGTAGGTCAAATATCAAAACTATGGAGGTCACTAATTGAAAATAATAAAATGTAGGTCAAATATCAAAATTATATCCTGCTTTGACTTTATTGATAACCACCAAGTTACAGTACTTTAATTACCAATTTATAAAAATTACGGACAATAATGCTAACCGTTGCACCTTCATTAAGTAACTAGAATAGTCTCCTCCGCTGCTCAATATTTGATGAGTTTTTAAATACTTCACTGTCGTTCTCATGTTCTTATCCCTCCTAGGTGGCTTGATGACATCAAGGAACTTATCCTGGACCTTTAAAATAATCTGGAATACCAGCCCATGATAAATCGTTTCCAGTGGAACAAGACTCGGTCGAAACTTAACGCAAAAACAAAGATCTTCAGTGAAATGTTTAAGTTTCTCTTCAACAGATTTCAATTCTTTAAATGCGCTATTGATCACATCGTAGCCCTAATACGATTGATGAAACAGATTCACTTTATAACTTAACCAACTTCATGATTTCGATTTTGAAATATTTTGAAATGCTTTTCTAAATCTTCTAATCGACTGCCATTGAACAAGAGGATGGATTTAATGTTTGCTTTCTGTTTGTCCGTAAGATTTGTGAGACTTCTGAAATGATCACTGTCCAAATTTTTAATATCCTTGGATACCTACACAAGAAAACATTTATTGACAACGAGGTGAAATGAGGGTATAATTTTGATATCCCACTGGTTCACATAATTTACAAAATCTCTGCCAGCTGAGTTATAAAGGTGTAATATGACGTTCAATTATATAAAATTAATATAAACCAACCATATCATGCAGTGAAGCACGAATACTATAATGATTCATGAGAGCATAGAACAAATTTGTGTTGTTGATTTCCAATGTTAGAGTAGCGTGCTGAATTTATCATTCCACCAATTATTATATTAATCTCATTCCATCTATTAACAATTACCTCAGAATTGAAGGATTTCTTGAAAATTTGATGAAGAAGATAAAGAATTTCAGCGGTTTTATTTGGGCTAAATATTGGAAAATTTTATTTTCGTTAATAAAAGTCACGCTACACAAACCTATCGTAATCGGTCACTATATCAAACGCAGCTTCTATCCGTTCTCTTGGATGATCTCTGCGAATGGCTTGCTGTTGATATATCGGCCCGATTGCGTAACGTTTACAGCATGATATCCTATTATCGACGAGAAAATTAGCGAAGTTCATTCGGAGATTGTTCGGTAAATTAACGACAACTCCTTCAGCGTCCAAAAGAGAAAAAAAACCAGATTCTGTATTTATAAATTTTGGTGATAATAAAGGCGCGAGGAATTCTACAGCTCCATGAGATACGAAAATCGATTCAATATAACGAGTGACGAATCTAAGAGAAAATATTGAGAAATAATTTTAATTTTACGAATAATTAATTAATTTTTTCCAGAGTAATAGTGAAAAGAATGCGCAAACGTTATTTTTGTTTGAAAGGAATATAATAAATAGATTTTAAATTCTTTTATTTACAATTTTTAAATAGTATAGAATTGTAGAAGTATTTTTATCTCATTGGATTTTGCATAAGTTTCTACAAAATGATGTAAATAAAGCATGTGAGTTACATGTGAATTGCCTGACGATTACAGATTGGGATTAAGAATTCCCCGACAAGGGAATTCTCTGAAATTTCACGCATGACTATGCACTTGTTTCTCAAGACTTTGATGTTATAACAAGTCAGACTTTGCGAGGTAAATCAAAATAGTAAATTGTTATTTAGTACAATTTTTAACAAAATGGTTTACACAGCAGGTAACGCTATCTGAATCTGACATACGAAAATATTTAGTATTCAGAAATTATATGAAAGGAGATTCATTTATTTGAAGTAACTCGCCAAATTACATGTAAACTTGAATTTAATAAAAATTTATTGTTGACTATTCGGCCAACATCAGTGAAAACGAGGGTAATTTTTCAGCCCCGGGCATACGCTGTCTTAAAAAACTCGTCTATCGGATAAAGTAATCAACACTTCAGAAATATTATTTTTAAAAAAAAATTAAAATTAAAATTCCTCTATTTTAATTTACATATTTAAAATGATTTTTTTTTATTTTAGTCAACTATTATTATATTCGTTATAGTTTTTTAAATTTATAAATTTTTTATATTATACCAATAAAATGAATTTTTTAATATAATTGCATAAAAGTTGTAAGGAGTTTCAAAATTTCTTTGAAATTGAAATTAATAAAATTCTAATCAATAATATAAATAAATATTTAAATTTTGAAAATTCTATATCAAAATCAATTAAAATATTTGTGGTCGATATTTGCATTAATATCAATGTTACAAATGCCTCAGTTGTGTGAATATTAGAAAATAGAAAAAAGAATTTAATTAGTTATATCAATATTTAAATTAGACAAATGTTTAAAAAAACAATTCCAAATAATTTATATTTGTTTTCAATACGATTATAGATTAAAAATTAATTTTATTATAACAGACATTTTTGACACTGTCATAACACTTGAAAATTAGCAGTAGATATGAAAATAATTTTTTATCTATAATTGGATTGAAAATAAATGAAATGTTAAAAGAAACCAGATTAAAGATGATTTAAAACAAAGATTTTACTGATAATCAGAAAATAATAACTGTTAGAAGATGATTATAATACAACATTCATTTAAGAAAATACGAGGTGAGCATGCAGCTGTAACAGTATATGTATTGTTTCATTGCATTTTATATAAAATGGAGTATTATTAATTTAAGCATTATTGTGGATCGAGATCGCATGTATGCATGGTTCACTTCATTCAAGGCCATAGTAGGCAGGTTATTTAATTGGTTCATTCTCAATCATTATTACCTCACCTTACATAAATCAAATATTCAAATAAGCGATATAACAATGATATAATGTTATAATAATATACTATTTACAATAATAAGTAGCTAATAAAGACTATATTGATATAAATTACGGGAATTCGAGTTTTCCATAAAATCGATACAAACAATAAAATTACTATCAAATTACCGTTTAAGAGTAAAAAAGAAAAAGTCCCCCTCTCCTATTTGGGAGGACAGCGGATTTCTCAAATTTCGAAAGACAAGAGATTTAGTATTAGAAATGAAATGATTGAACGGTGACTGGTAGAGTAATGACAATTCATAGCGACAGATCTAAATGCATAGAATGGGATCAAATTCCTTCATAAATGGAAATTACAACAAACCTCAGAATATAACTTACTAAATAGTTCTTTCAGCATCAATTTATACAAATTACTACTGCTATTCTTTGTGACATCGATGAGGAATTTTCGTAATTCCAATTCTTTGCCTTCAGGGGGCGGAATAATGTTTGACTGGAGTAATTCCTAATATCATAATAATTGAGGGTGAATGCTTTGAACACTTACTGATGCACTGGGACGAAGTAACTGGTCGTGATTTAGGAGAGATTTAATTAGTTCAACAAAAGATGACTTTATTTTAAAATGTTTTTCATCGGGAAATATGATTTCAGGCCTTCGTAAATTTCCAAGAATATGATAACGTTCAGACCCAGTGCCGAAAGGTTTGTGACACATTTCAAATACAATGATTCCTAGACTGTACATATCAGCTTTCTATAAGGACAAGAGTGATTTAAATATTGCCAAAATAATAATATACATTTGTGTAGCTTGATTGATTGAGCATCTCTGGACAAATATACATAATAGTTCCCACAGGACCATTTTCGACATCATTCGATAAACCATTGTCTTTAACATATTCTTGATTAGCAGACTCGGTTACCTACATGAAATCATAACACTATGGCGTTTCAACCATAAATTTGAACTTTGTTGTTGAAGTTCATTGCTAATCCTAGGTCACCGATCTTCACTCGTTTCTGAGAGTCAAGAAATATATTGTGTGGTTTCAGATCCCGATGAATCATATTTTTAGAATGAATATGTTCGAGACCAGATACTATTTCTCGAATGAATCTCCATATTAATTTCTCGTTCATGTATAATTTCTGATCATCTATATATTTTTGGAGGGTATTATATTGCCCTTCACAAAGTTCCATTTGAATCATAAGATACTAGATGTTAAATAACCGTCAATAAAATACTCCTAATTTGAAAATTAATTTATTTGATGTCCAATCTTTTTTATTGAATGACAAAATAAAAAAAGTTGAAAATGTGATAGGACTAATACAAATGTACTATATTCTATTTATATCTATGAAAGTAGCTCAAGGTTGGCTTTTCTTTTAGTGCGGATCACGGATATTACTTAAAATAATAAAAGTCACATTTGGATAAAGCAGAAATTTTTATATCGAAAAGGAATAAAAGGAATGCAAAAATAGCATATGAAATGACTTATACACTTGGCTGAATTCATAGAAAATCCAAGACTCCTTAAAAATTTATCAGATCTTCTGAGTTCTTATTATTTTAATAAAAACAAGAACAAACAGGTTGAATTTAAACTACAATCCATTCGGACTGAAAAAATGTTTCAATAGATTATGTAGATTGTGCTAATAAAACCATGAAATACAAACATATATCTTCAATCAAAGTCCGGCCAGGCCAAATGCTGCAAGAAACAAACATGACGGATGATTAAAAGCAGTTTCCGTATATATAATTAAAAGAAATTTTGAAGTTTATCTAGAACAGACACCGGTTGGAATCGATAACACTTTTATTCATTTTATCTGTTTAAAAGTTTCTTTCAAGAGATGTTGTGAAAACAAATAAATAGCTTTAAAAATAGTGAAAGAACAGGAAGAGAAACACAACTAAATAACTTAGTAGTTGGAACACTTGGAAACTGGTAGTACAAAAAACTGCAGTTTTAATTCCTATTGAGGTCAACACGGTGGTTTACAAACGTATAAAACCAGAAGTAACAGCAAGGTTACAGATTTTTATGCAACAAATGATTTATAATGGCGATTTTTATCAGCTAAAACAATGCTGTTGAACCTCTGAAACGTGAAAAAATTAACACTAAGCTAATGTTTGCTTGGATATAAGCTTTTCTGCAAAATGCGGTTCTATATATTTCAATTATCAAATAAAAATTCTAATTAACCAATTAACAATAAAACTTATTAAAAAAGTTTCGCATTGATCAAATTTAATAGAAAAAATTTCAATAAAAAAAGAAAACGTGGAACACACTGCTCAAATAAATCAATATATAATTAATTATAATAAACTAGTCCCTTTTGAAATATGGCATATCACAATCAATTGTTTGGCAAAAGAATAAATAATAATCATAATAATCATAATAATCATAATAATCATAATAATATTAATAATAATAATAATAATAATAATAATAATAATAATAATAATAATAATAATAATAATAATAATAATAATAATAATAATAATAATAATAATAATAATAATAATAATAATAATAATAATAATAACTAAATAATATTGCACTTATTACTAATAATTAATTACAATTCACTACTTTTTCGATTTTGGTTTTATTGCCATGAGAGGGGTTATTCTGAGAATCATTTATATATCCCGATTTCAGGCGCATACTTTTCACTTGTTTTGAAAGTTCATCAGGTGTATTTTTCTTATGATGATTGTCTAATGGATTGTCGTCATTGTCACTGTATCCAAATGATATTTCAACTGACGGCTGTTTATACCGTGGTGATTGGTCTCTTATTAAAGATTTAGCGTAATAGTAAGTGTATTATGAGAATTTACTTCAATTCTACACTTGAATCCGAATCTGAATCTGAATCTGAATCTGAATCAGAATCTGAGAAGGACTCCAAATCAAAATGTCGACTGCCTGAAAAAGGATTTCGTATAGTGAACAGGACACAATTAGTCACATACAATGCTCAATTTGAGAAAAATTGACGTTTGCACTAAACATTATACTGTTCTTTTTATCTTGAAAATCCAAAAGTAAAGAATCTGTTGTTTCTGGTTTAATAACAGAAATTGCACTGCTGGTGTTGTTTCTTATACTGGAACTGTCAATGTTTGGTTGAAGATTATTTGTTTCACTAGAGCTTTTTTGCATTTCCTCGGACCAAGATGCAAAGTACCTATGCAAACCATTGAGATAGTATTGTTGATATGATATTGACTAATTTATATAGTTTGAATTTTATTTTGTATTCTACAACAAAGCCTCTAGTTCACAAAGTGCTACTTACGAACGGTTTTCAAAATATGCTATTTTTGCATAATGTAAATGTCAAAAGAATATAAGGTTTTTAATGTTGCCTCCGCGCTCCCCCCCCCAGTGCAGTAAGTATGTAACATTTTTGCAAAAAGTAGATAAACGTTATCCAAAATTTTATAAATTGAGACCTGCATGTTAGTGTTATGACTATTTGTAAAGGTAAACAATGAGATTGGAAACGATGGACCTTCTTGTAAAAATAAAAAAAATTATCTCCTTTTACCCCTTTACCTTGTGCCACGAGTTTTTTTATTTGCATCCAGAAATGTTTCATCAAATAATTTGCATTCAGGTGGTACATAATTAACCAGAATTTCAAAAAAAAATTTATTTAATATCTTTATTTTCAAACTTTTTAATTGTTAGGCTTCCGACATTTTTTTTCTTTATTTTAAGATTTCCATGGGCAAAAAAGGTCTGGGAAACACAGATCTAAATGAAGACAGGATTTATATTGCGGAGTAGGGATTTTCTTTATTTCGGTGATTTTCTTTTCTCCAATGTTGATATATTCTTTTACAGTTGCACTTTTGGATGAAGTGCCTAAATTTTGTACGTCATCTTGTAATAAACTGTAATAAAGCTGATGCTTGCTTCGTTAAGAAATTATGCAGTGAAACTGAATTTGCAGATGAACTGGCACTGTGATATTTTTTAACATTTCCAACTTCCTAATTTTAATAATCAGAGTTAGGTTCACATTTTGTTTTCATTGGAATATGTATGGGTGGTATACATAAAATTTATTTAAGATATATTACTAGTTTTTTCCTAGCCTTTTGCGTGAATTTTGAAGGTATAAGCCACGTTTTAAGTCAGACAATGTATAGGGAGAATTTAATTAGATACAATATTGTCAATTCGGATTTTTAAGATGTTGTGATTAATTTGACACGCTTCGCTTTTTGATACGAAATGAGGTAATATAACATGTGCAAATTATCTTTTCAGAAAACTTTTAATAGTATCTTGTAGAGAATAAATTTATGTCTATCCATGGTTATACTTAAAATATTTCTATTTTTTAAAAACTATGAAGAGATGTCTATAGATATTATTTTCCAGCAAAGTTCAAAATGGCGATTACGTAACAAGTACATAAAAATAATGATTAAATTTCACACATATATGGGGGAAATTTTCAGAACGAATATTAAAATCGATGTTTCATAACCTTTTATTAAAACAAAATAAGAATTTCCATAAAATAATATTGCATGATATTGTGTAATAATCGATTATCAAAATCACAACTAATAAAAATTGAGACTGACGAAAATTTGTGATATGCCTTTATTACGTAATATGAATATGTTCTGAAGTACACATATCTATCTGCTACACAAGCATCTTACGTAACACTAAAATTCTACCTTTTTCAAGATCTGAAAAACTTTTCTCATTATTACTACGCTGCTCCAGAGAAATTTATGCTTCTACCTAAGCTTTTAAAGCCTACCCAATAAAGGAAATACTTAAAGATTTTTCAATTTTGCCGTTCCGGTGAAAGTAATGTTATCTATCATATGACTGTAGAATTAAGTTTTTAGGGATACCGTCCAAAATCGGTTAATGTTAATTTACTTTCGGGCAATTGTATAATTCTATGGATATAGTTTCGATTTCGTTTTATTAGCCTGTTTGAACGGAGAGTTTCTCCAATGCCGCCATGTAGTGGAATTACTAATTGCGCATTTAATGAGTCGCAGAAGTTAAAGATTTAGTAGATGTGAACTGCACTCTTTCACTTCAAGCACTGTGTAATAAAACACTGGAAAAATATGGTGTTTCAGTTTCGAAATCTACAGTTAGAAGCATTTTAAAGGATTTTTACTACTCATTAAAACGCATTCACTTATTGTGAAGGTTAATTTAAGAATCTGTGGTCTTATATTCCAAGATGCCTTAATAAAGAAGAAATTCTAAATCTGTAAAATTAAATATTGACGTTTTAAATGTTTTTTCCTATCTACAATAAAAAACCCTAGTTACTATAACTTCTGTGACTCATTAAGCGCGCAATTAATAAACAGATATTTCATTATATAATACTTTCAAACCAATTTGAAGAGACTTTGTTTTCGATGCTGTGCTTAAATTTTTAAAATCATATAACAGACATTTTCAATTTAAAATATTAAAATTCATTATATCAATAATAAATTTAAATTTTATAAACCAATATTTATAAATCATTGAAATTAAAACTTCATGCAATAATTTAAATTTAAATGATATTTTATTAGATTTTAGAATTTAAAACCGTAATTATTCAAATTTTCACTCACACTATTCAAATCATTCTGCAAATCAATTCTAATTATCAAAGACTTAACTGGAGATAATTAATTATTTTAAGGTGTTTCGGTTATCCTATTTCTCCCAAACCAATCTACTAACCTCACTATGTTCTCATGGTTTAAACTGGACAGCAATTGGACTTCTTTCATAGTTCTCGCTGCTTTCTTTTTTATGGCATTAAGTCTCACTCGTTTAATTGCATAGTATTGATTGTCGTAGATGTTTCTCACCTGGTATTGGAGACATTAGCATCAGTTTATTATTTGTACTTTCACAACATCTCCAAATGCTCCTTCACCTAATTTACAGATTAGCTCAAATTCTTTCGGAATACGAGAAGATTTCTCAAATAAATGCCATGGAGTTAGATCTATTAATAAAGGTAATAGTCGACTGCCAATCATTGGATTATATACCACCTTGGGCAGAATCAACAGTTTGGGAATTCTGCCGTGAATTTTTGGAAAGATTTTCACATGTTAAGAAAGGATGTAATTTTAATTCCTCAATATTTGAATTACAACTGGTAATGAAGTCAATAAGGTCAGATGGCATATCAGTCTCTTCACGTTCAGTTTCTGGTATACCAAAGAAAAACAATTCTTTAGCTAACACGCCCTGGTATAAAGAATAATAATAATAATATATTTGTGGATATCGCCAGCAAAAATTAAATTTATGATACATAGTATTTAAATAGCAAATTTATATATGATTAAATGCACAAACCCAACCAGTTTCATTAAATCATATCGTTTTGAACCCTTTTTAATTGTTGAAGCTCCTGTCCGTTCATTCGAGTGTCCACGTCCCTTTAGTTCCTCGAATCTGTATTTAGAGATATCAGCTGATCATTCAGTTTAATTTAAAAGATATACCGTTTACCAATACAGAAATTGCAAATCTTCAATTGCAGATCTTTATCAATTAAAATGGAATCCATCTAACAGAAAAGTGAGCTTTCCATGGACACAATTATCGAAAACAGAATTTACGTTAATTTTAATGAATGTGATATTCTTATCGTGGAGGTATATTACCGCTTCGAGAATACTTTTCAGATAATTTATTATTTTACTGATAGATAATCTCGTTTTCAACGCGTTGTCGCCAGACCCCGGTTTCGTATCCATTTCACAAACTTTCCATAACTTCAGCCCCTCATCATTTGACGTGACGTACTAAATCCATTACAATGTAATTCATACCAGTGGGAAATAAATCATTTCATAAAGAAATTTCACAGGTTTTAATTTTTTAAATTTAAATAAGTCTACTGATTTTTTGGAAAATTTAAAGAAATCTTTAGTAAAAAGACCAACTTAATTTATAAGAAATAAATTGTAAATATATTTAAATAAAAACAAAAGATACGCAAATGGATAATCAAAATAATTTAGAATTAATAGCACATTATAAGCTACTAAACCCGTTAATGCGACTACATATCTGGGACTGGCCATAGGTGCCATGAGAACAAACTAGACAAAATGAATCGTATAATTGTTGGATTTGATAAATATGCTCACTTAATAATTCACTTAACAAAGACCCAAAACATCATTATATCAATAAGAAGAAGAATCGAAAATATAAACCTCAATAGCATTACTGTCCTCTTAAAAACCTTCTAATACAGAGATTTCTACAATATATTCGTTCACCTAACGACTAGAATGTTAAGAAAGTTACCGTAGAATGTTAAAGTTAATCACAAGCGACAAGGTCTTCGATTCAAAGCTGGTCTAGATTAAAAGAGGATTTTTTGTGTTTACATTGCTATTGATAATTCTTTCCGGCTATACACATTGCAAGATGAGATTCCTGACGATTTCTCTATGACTTTTATAAGCAGTAACTTTCCCGTAGAGATGCTATGCAACCGCATATCCGCTAATACGTGTTCCATTAAGTCAGCGTGTGATCCCAGAAATCTGTACCGATGAAGCCGCTCATTGAAAACTATGTGGTATGTTACTCCTACGTTCCTTATGTCTATGAAAACTGTAATTCCGACTTCACCTCAGCTGCTTTAAGAGATATCATGACAAATTCCTTTGATCGAAAGGGCCGAGACCATCAAAATAAGATTTTTGTAACTATTTCAATGTTTCACAATATCTTATTTAATTGTTGGCATTTAAATCAAAAAAGGGATTTTAAAACCAATTTATTTTAATTGAAAAGTTGATTTTATAATATAATAAAAACATATTTAACAAACACTATATTATAACAAACAGCTAAATTTGAAAACTCATAAATTGGTCAGCAATTTTTCATATTGATTGATAGTGAAATCTGCGGGTAGAATAATTAATAAATAGTGCAGCAGACCATATTGTCATGGAATGAAATTGGAACCAGCGGACAATTATATGCTATTTTGCTATTTGGCAGTCTGTTACTGGTGGTTTATTCTAGGCCATTTGGAGCTATTCAGTCAAATATCCAAAATATTACACTCACATTTTCTTAATCTCAATTAAATTCTATAGTTTCTCTTATGGATGGGAGAAAGACTGAAAAATCCTTTACTGAAATTCTTCTTTTTACTGTTGGACATTTAATTACAATAATATTCATGTTAAATACAAATATTATTTGAAATGAAGATCAAGGAAATCAAATATATAAACCGTTAATGGTCTGCAGCCTGCGATTGTGAATAAAAAATCACTTTGTGGTTCTATTCATTTGTTTATAACAGTTTGATTGTATGGTGCATGTGAATCCTTGATATGTATGCTACGGCTCAGTCGACAGATAAACAGCAGTATAGGACAAAAAGTACTTATTTCCTAAAAAATAGCAAAATGATAACATACAGTAAAACGTTACAAAATAAATATGAAATCTTAGTTGAGTAAATGTGGTCCGTGATATACCCGGTTGAGCGGTGTATATGTCCAATATAAAAAAAAACCCAGCAAATAATATTGAACAACATTCGTTTATTAGTTTTATTCAAGCTAGAAATTATATTAACAGTAACTAATTAAGAATAAGGAATATTTAAATAATTAACTTATAATAATCGTCTTCAAATTGTATGAAAAATCTTTTAAATAAATACACTTAAAAAACATTTCAAATCATATGCAATCATTTTTTAAGAGCAAAAACCATTAACATACTCTCAAAAAACTCTACTCGTTTATGAGACCTGTCTTGTCGATAGTTGGAACTGCCCGACACAAATTCGACAAATTTTTTGATGGGTTAATAAAATCTTCAATGATTACTGATTTCGAATGTAAGGATAGTTTTGAAATTTCTACGTTTATTGCATAGTTGAATACAAAGACCACTGATGAATTTATGATTTCCTTTGACGTTTGCGGTCTATTTAATAATGCACCAGTGGTAGATACGATTGATTTATGTTTCAAGATGTGTAAAGAAAATGTTATTTAACATGAGAAGGTTTATGAAATTGCATTTCGTAAATTACTTGACTTTGTAAGGTCGTGTGGATTTTCTTTTTTATAAGGAGTGGTATAAACAGGTGAATAGTGTTGCTATGGGCTCTTCATTCAACAGCGGCTTATATTTTTATGTCAAGATTGGAACGGAAAATTCATCTTACAATTTAACGAAATCAACTGTGTAGAAACGTTTTGCAGATATTTTTTTGGTATTTGAGAGTCGTGAGCATCTAAGGCCTTTCGTGGATGGTTTGCAGATTAATATAAATGTGAAGAGGAAAAAAAGTCAACGATTGTTTTCTTAGATTTGCTTATTCAATGGAAGGAAAAAGACTATCAAGCTGAAATATACAAAAAAGCGACTGATACTATGTCTGGGAGTTTGAGTAAATTCAAATACAAACGAATGGAAGGAAGATTGGTTTTTGTGCATGACTATTATCAATTTAGTCATTCTTTGGTTGCGGTGTATCAATGTATATGTAATGCGTGTAATGCCACATACATTGGGTAGTCTGCTCGTCATCTCTCCACTCGAGTTCTTGAGCATTATCTACTGAATGGATTGACTCACATTGGCGTTCATTTTAGGAAGTGTAAATATCTATAGTTATTTCAAAACCGAATAAATTGTGTAATAGTCGATCAACATACTTACTTGTTAAAACTGTACAAATTTAATAAGATGAATTATAGTTCAAAATTTAAATTTCTAATTATGTCACGAAAATCAATGGTTATGGATTGTACTTTTTGAAATTAACAAAGTGACTCTGTGATTTTTACTTTAATTGCATTTTGGATTTAAATAAAAATTTCGTGATTTCTTCGTTATTTCTTTTTATATGGAGAAAATAAAAATGAAACGAAAATACAGACACGTATTTTTCAGCATTACAGAGGGAGATAAATTGATCGATATAACAGAAGTTACATGTGAAAATTTAGTGAAAATTTAGGCTTGTTGACAGAATATTAAGCAGAACCAAAGAAAAATCAACACGATCTTTGGACAAACAATAATGATATCGAAAATATTTTATATCACATAATTTAATGAGTAGCAACAAAAGATGCGAACAGCGAAAATATTATGTTACTAAAATTGTGTTTGCGTCATTTAAATTAACAGCTATGTATGTTGCAATGCAAGCAGTTCTTTCTATGAGCATGGGCGTATGACTTGTTTCATTTTAGAGTATGGAAAAAGAGTATAAAACGCTGTGCCAATTTACGAAGATTATGAATTACATCGCCCAATTTCCCGAATGAATTTAGCTAGCAGAGACTTAACATATTATTTGATGAAAATCCTAACAGCATGAAATTACAGTTTTACTAAACTCCTAAAAGAGTGGCCGTCTACACCAAGACCGCTTGAAATCTCCCAAATTTATATTAATCCACTACAAAGTTTCAGCGCTAACTGGGGAGTATCTAACACTTTTGGAACCACTGCTCGAGATTTTTTGTTAAATTTTCTAAATCATGTTTAAAAGAGACTGAAAAGTATATGAATAATGTATTACCAAAAACTTTTATGGTTCTTATAAATATTGATCTATTCTCATCTAATTATAGTTTTTTTAAAAAAATTAAAAAATGATAAAAAATAATTATATAAAAAATAGATAGATAACAAAAACAAATAAAAATAAATAATTAAAAATAATTAAATGAAAAATTGTAAAAAATAAATAAATAATTAAAGAAATAATTAAATAAATAAAAAATGGATATATGATAAAAATAAATAAAAATAATTAAATAAAAAATTTAAAAAATAATAATTATAAAAAAAATATATTAAAAAAAATATTTAATAAAAATAAATAATAAATAGAATAAATAAAAAATAAATAAATAATAAAAATAGATAAATAATAAAATAAATTAAAATTAAATGGTAATAATCAAAACCGTTTATGGAATTTAGTTATTTAATGAAAATTATCAAATTAGTTAATTAGCATTTAATATAGATAGATAACAAAAACAAATAAATATAAATAATATAAAATAATTAAATGAAAAATTGTAAAAAATAAATAAATAATAAAAAATAATTAAATAAATAAAAAATGGATAGATGATAAAAATAAAAATAAATTAAATAAATATTTTTAAAAAATAATAATTATAAAATATATTAAAAAAATATTTAATAAATATAAATAATAAATAGAATAAATAAAAAATAAATAAATAATAAAAATAGATAAATAATAAAATTAAATGGTAATAATCAAAACCGTTTTATGGAATTTAGTTATTTAACGAAAATTATAAAATTAGTAAGTTAGCATTTAATATAGATAGATAACAAAAAAAGGCAAAATAAATAATTAAAAATAATTAAATGAAAAATTGTAAAAAATAAAAAAATAATAAAAAATAATTAAATAATAAAAAAAATTAATTATAAAAAAAATATATTAAAAAAAATATTTAATAAAAATAAATAATAAATAGAATAAATAAAAAATAAATAAATTACAAAAAATAAAAATAGATAAATAATAAAATTAATTAAAATTAAATGGTAAGAATCAAAACCGTTTAATGGAATTTAGTTATTTAATGAAAATTATAAAATTAGTAAATTTAAATAACGACGAAAATATTGAAATTACAAATAAAAATGAAAAAGTTGATTAAAAAAAATCAAATTTACCTGAATGACAAGGTCAAAGTGTTTTGTTTTGCGAATAACTTTCTCGTGCGCCTGATATCGAAATCCGTAATACGTAATCAAATGCGGATGGTTTAATTTGTATAACAAAGTGAAATCTTCTTCAAGTTTCGATAGCCAATTCGATTTGAGATCTTCAAATTGCTTTCTTTTCAAATCCGAAAACCTGATTTGATATATTTTTACATTGGTGCCTTTTTGACGATTGAATCCATTAAATGTGTTCAGTTTAATTTGCATATTTAGATTAATTGTTTTAATCCTATGCTGGCCGTCACAGATGCCTTTGTAAACCAAACAACCACTGGATCTGTCACTGCAATGCTCAAATTCCAGCTCATCAGTCTTGTAAGAATGGTCACATTTCCTGAGGATTGTAGAGCGAAATAAAATTTAAACATCGAATGAATATGTTGCCGATCAAGAGGCAAATTGTATTAAACAGAGGTTAAATACGTGAAATGCAGTTTATGTATGTGGCAATTAACCTTATTAAGTTATTAATAACATCGAATTTTTTGTTTTAATGAACTCATCTTAATAGATCTTTACAAATTTAACACTAGGGATATTTTTATTTGCATAGCCGATCATTAAATTGGTGATCACCCTTTACAAAGCGTTAGAAATGCATATTTTGTATACATTGCTTTGATTGCGTTTGACAAACAAAATGATGAAGGGGTAGTTATGATGAAAGGGGTAAGCACGTGTCTTAGAATGTGTAGGCGGTAAAAATCTGTCAAGTACATCATGTGGAGATCGATAATCAAGTGCCAAAGATGGATCAACAAAAATTTGATAATATTTGCATTTAAAATTTGTTTGCACACTTAAGCACTGATAAATCAATAATACACATAAAAATCAATACTACGGGGTAAACTCATAACAACACCACATGTAATAATCATTAGCAACTTTTACATCCAAAATCAATGCTAAACTTTTTACATCTAATGATAGGTTACGTAACCATGGCAACTATATTTTTTTTATTCAGGCCAATTAAACTTCATGATTTTTTTTAAAATTTTATGTAGGACCTACATAAAAGTCGTCAGTTTTTTAGAAAAAAATTCTACCCCGGCGGGAGGAGTGTAATGTGCTGGCGAGGACAAATCCCTCAAAAGTTCCAAAATTGCTTTGAAATCAATTTTTAATCATAACACTCCTGGTTAGTTGGAAATTACTTTTTTAACATTCCCTACATTAAAATCAATATACAACTAATTGACCAAATGCGCGGGAACTCCATTCGTGAAATAAGGCAGTGATGCGCTACCGGGGGGATATAGTGGCCCTTTGACTATTGTAAGGACAATATTAATTGGATTGTTTCTTTTGGACTGTAAAAGTGAAATATTGATTTTTTGGTGAAAAATAGTGCAATTTTTGTGTTTTGTTTCACTGCACAGCTGAATTTTTCTTTTCTCGATAAATTTTCGTAGCTTGTCGAGAATCTTATTTCTCGAAATTCAAAGTTTTCAATGAGAAAATTCTTTTTAAGGATTCTTTGTGTATTTTGAAAGATTCGTTTTTGGTGGCGGTGAATTTTGACTGCTTGTATGACTATTTACAAAATGTTTCACAATCAACCAATGATATGTCGGTATTGATCAAATAAGATTCTGAATCCGATTTTTCGGATACGGGTTTATTAATAGTTCTAATTTTGTTATTCGGGGCTCTGCATAAACGCTACCGATGATTATAGCCATTTAACCACCCCTCTCATAAATCAATGAGGAAAAGTAATCACAATAGTCAATTGAAATTTGACTTTCATTTTTTAAGCCTTTGTTTTGACATTATGATTGGATTAAACTAAATTGCAAATTTGATTTTAAATAACCAATCAGATTTATCCAATTTTGATTGTTTGGAATTGGATATTAATTATGTTAAATACAAAAACATTCAAAGAAAATTGTTTACTCGAATTTTTTTTCATTTTTCTTTTCATTCTGGATAAAGATTAAAATTTTAAAAAAGTATAAATTGGAAAGAATTTATAGATACTCGTGCTGAATCCCTCCGTTGACGTAATAAATTTTTTAGGAATTCGGATTGCTAAATAATTAAGCAATTATTAAGTATGAGTTGTTAAGCAATTATTAATGTTACTTTTGTTTCTGTTTGCATTATCTCATCTTCATTCAATACTTTATTAATTGTTAAAATAGAATTTACAGATTTATGGTCAGTTTCGAAATGTTTTATTATAATACATCTAGCTTCTTCAACTAAATTATAAATCATTGAATAACCTTTCAACAGATTAGATTTTTCATTTAATATTATTAATAATTGTTCAACTAAATTTGTTGGTACATTAACTGCATCATATATTGATATCTTTGGGATACTGAATACTTATTTATTTAATTACCATATATTATTATTATTGATACTCGAATGGATAATTCTGAGGACAATCAAATGAAATTCTTAAAGATAGCGCGGAGTTTAAATTTGATGAATCAACATTTATTAATACAGACACCAATGGAGGTTCATATTTCTGAAAATATGATTGATATTGCTATTTATAATTTTAAGCTAACCTTTTTAAGATTTTTAGGTCTAATTAGTTTAAATTCTTTGCCAAAAATACTACGAAGAGCCTTGACTTCATCTGATTGTAATATTGTTACATCATAGGATGACATTGGATGATAAGATTAGTTTTAAAAAGTATTTTGACAATTCAATAAATAATATAAATTTTAAAATATTAGCATACAATTAATAGGATTTGAAAAGTGATTTAAAGTAAAACGAAATACTTAAATATTTAAACAAATATAATTTTCAGTTTTAAAGTAATTTTTCGAAATTTCGTAAATATATCATTGTTAATATTTTCATTAACAATTATGTGACTATCGGCAGCTCGCTGTATCCAGAGTGGGTTCGGGCAGGCTCTTTCATAGGTTAAAAGATGCCTGGGCCATTTCAAAGTTATGAGGTCCATGACCGAGCCTAAACTATATGTTAAAATTATTAAGTATTTTGGTTCTTGTAAATTTACAAACAATTAACAAAACTTTAATGTTATAATAAAAATGTGGATATATGAATATGATCAAAAAATTGATCATATGAATCATATGTTGATAAAATTATTAAAATAATTTTGTAATATCCAAAATTGAACTTATTTCCAATTGTTTTATTTAACAAAAGCTTTTTAATCATAAAAATTTAGTTTTTGTGCAATGTCACAGTTTATAATAAGCATAACAAGCCTGTTTAACCGTTCTTGTTCCATATTCGAACGATGATTCAATTCTATTGCTTAAAAATATTAGTCAAGTGACTGAAGTCAACTTCTAAGTTTTCCATAATTAATATTTAATAAGGTATTTAAATTTTTTTAAACTTTCAGACCCCTTTGAGGTCCTTTTAGGAGTAAATGCATGGGCCAGGTCGCCCTACTGTTCTTCCTGGGATAGGACCTGGGTCTGTGCTAAAGTAATCTCGGTGACGAAGCTCACGAGTTGGCAGCACAAATAGATTGTAGGCCTGAGTTACCCAAGGTGAAAGAGTTGTAACCCTTTAATAATAATAACAATAATAATAATCAAGATGATTTGAATTAACAATGATGATGGTAACATTAATAATTATGAGGTACTGCAATTTTTGAACTCATGTTCCTCAATGAAAGGCATAGGACATATTGGTTTTTTAGTATGCACATCATAATATGGTAAGACAATTGTGATAACAATTTCCTTCATCTTCATATAAAAAGCAAAAACATAATCCTTACCAATAAAATTAAAATATGATTTTGTGTTTTGATCATTATTTATTAATGACAGACCTGCTGTTATCGGCACGTGTATTTGGTGATGTCTTATGCTACGAGGTAAAATTGTCTCAAAGTCTGTATATTTTATGAATGGTGGAGTAATCATCTTTAAACAATTTTTAAATTTTAATTTTAGGGAGCGCGTAAAAAGTAAATAATGCACTGTGAGGACTATGTCCCGTGGATATTTGGCTTGAAAATAAAGACACCCTTAAAAAAATATCTTTGTATGGGGGATTACAAGTTTTATTTAATTATTTGTTTTATTGAAGTGAATTATTATTATTTTTGAATTTTATTTTTTGTTTAAATTAATTAAAAATATATATTTTTAAATTTTTTGTTTTAATTTTTCAAATTTAAAACTTTTTTAAAATTTTAAAATTTTCAATTAAACAGCTTACATATTTTAAAAAATTTAAATGGGAAAAAGCAAGGAATATATTAGTTGAATGGTTAAATAACGGATAGTCAATAACGCCAAAATCACAAATTGAAATTGAAAGATATTGGAAAAAATCAGGAATGTGAAAGGACAAACAGCTAAAACTAGAAAATTGATCGACAAAAACTTGGAAAGGCAGAAATTTCGACAAGTAAAATGGTGTTGTGAAACAATAATGAAAGGATAAATTATAAATAACAAATAGACCCAAGAGAACAAATAATCAACAAAATATAACAAATAACGAAATACGCAAGTAAAACTCGATAAAGCAAGAACTAAAATAAGTGTATTGTCAATGAAAATGTAAAGTCAAAAAGCTACATAGTGGGGATGATGTCGAGTTTACTGTAATTTTCTAGGTAGAAGTACGAGTCGTGATAAAAATGTTAATCAGGAATTTATTTCTAATAACGGATCATAATAGTACAATTAATAGCATTTATAATAATAACCATATGAGTTAGGTTAATCATAACACTTATGGTGGTGATGTTGATAATAAAGAGATTAGTGAGGGTAATGGTGACACTAGTAGTAATATTAATGATGAGAATTAATTGATTGTAATATTAATAATACCAGTAAAACAATTACGTTAATTAATGACTATATTAATAATAATATTAATAAGGTTAATTTATATTACTGATAATAATAATAATATTCCTGATGATATTAATTGTACTAATGCCAATGATTAGATTAATAGTGATAACAGTGATGAACCTGATGGTACTAATAGTGTCAGTGACAATAATTGCAATGACGTAATGCTGAAAAATCCTGTCTTTAATTCGCGATATCTATGTAGTTTAATATTAGCTAATGAAACGATCAATCGTATTCATCCTGGGAGTTCTACCAGTAGCTGTATTGACGACACGAACGCGGGAGGTCTAGTTACGTTGGGAAATGCGTGCATTGACATGAGGGTATTGAGATTCGTCGTGATGCGTCGGATTATGTTGCCGCTCGCTCTATCCCTTGCTAATGCCATCGTGTTAATCGGATTGTTCAAGGGTTCTTGTTAAATTTATGATGTCTGTAATTGATTTACTGACGTAATAGATTATAGTCAGTGTGGAAAATATCTCTTTCTAATTGGTTTGGGGGAATGACATCATGTTTTATGAGATAGCTAGTTGCCTTATGTTTCATAGAATAAGTGGGTGCGTAAATATCGGTAATTTTGGTGTTTCGGGGTGTCTTATTGATTCTTAAATCGTTGATTGTAGAAAACTAGTGCCACTATCTATGCGCTAACGGTTCCAATCGGATGGATTTAGCTCGCCTATATAGAGAAAGAAGTTCTACCAAAAAAAAAATTACTACTTGGGATTATTTCCTTTCAGAATTCTCAGTGTACAGCCAGCTATAGATTGGTTAAACGATTCATATCCGTCGCGACAAATTTGGAGATTTCAATTTTGGGTTCACTTCTCGTCACTAGTGTCGATTATTCATGAGGATTGCAATCTCTATTTCTTACTAACAGGATGGGTATTGGCAATACATGTACTGGATAATTACGTATCTACGATCTGAATATTTATCTCCTATTTATTCATTACCGATTCGGGAATTTTACTATATACGAGCGTTTCGTTCACGCAAGAGAAAAATCTAATGAGCTTCACGTATAGTGTTATTGATGCGTGTCACAACGCAAGTCAGGTCAGATTTATTGGTCAGAGAAACAAAAACATGAAAAATATTCTCTGGTCTTCTCTAGAGGCCTTACTTTATGTTATGGGGCGAAATAAAGATTCTGACACCATTGGTTTTTGATTTTCCTCTCCTATTTTGATGATATTACCCATTTGGTTGCTCTTTGATTACACCTACCCCTTCTACTCCGTTAGTTTATTTTTTCATTCGAGATTTAAAAGATTTGATCGAATCACTATGTGACTTTCCTAGTTCCCCTACCTGAGGTCGCCCTTCCCATAATTTTTATTTCTGCACGCCCCGGCCACTTTTCAGTAGCCGCTACGAGTTATACAACGAGGCCCTGCGTGGAGATCCTGTGCATTTGCCAGACCCTACTGCGGACTACCGAGGTTCCAACGAGGCATGACCCACGAGCACAACTAGGGAACTTAATCCACCAGCCGGCACGAGATCCGTCCCATCGAATGCTATTTCGAATACTTTTAATATATAAATTTTAGGGACTCGAATAGATATATATATATATATATATATTGTTGGGCTATAAGCCACCATTAAAACAAAACAAAATGACTAGGAAAAAGTCATGTCGAAAAATTATGAGAATGGCTATTAGAACACAAGCACGCACCGCAAACAGAAATTAAAAATATAATAAAAACATTAAATAAAACAAAAAAAAAACATAATTAATTAAAACAAGTAATTAATAAATTTTGCACGAAAAATACATAGAAAAATAAAGTAAAAATACAAAACCGCCAAAACCTTGCAAAATAAGGTTTAGAAAATACACAGGCGGAGGAGGCGACCGGAATAAGAATCAGCAAAAAATAAAAATGCAAATTTAATAAAATTAATACTAAAAAAATTAAGAAAAATAAATAACAAAAGAGAAAAATATAAAATTAAATAAAAGCCATCAAAAAACCCGAAAAAATGGCCAAAAAAGATTCGAAATTAGCTGATTGGTCGCACACACGCATGAAAACAGTATAAATACAATAGCCATTGTCATAATATTTAACCTTAAAAACCTTAAAAAATATTTTTGAAAACTTAAAATTTTGAATCTAAGATTTCGAACTTTGGTAAGCTTGTATTTCATTGAATAAATTTTTGAAATGTTTATAGTTTTAAGTTTTTAAATTTTAATCATGGATGGTCGAGGTACTTTTAGTATCGACGACAGGTCCCCCTAATTTAATATGATTTTATGTTGAAATTTGTAGAAGATGGCTTGGCAGGATTCAATTCCCTCAGTTGATTTTGAGGGATGTTGATGTGCTGCCTTGTCGTCAACCACCCTTCGGTGTCTGCCGGTATGGTCAGGTCTCGTCACACTGATCGCAGAGTAGGACGCCGTCGTACTTCACCGTGGCGGCCATTGCAATGTTGGTCGGAGCGGTAGGGATTAAAATGCGGGAATATCGACATAGCTAGGGGGAAACATTCAAATGAATGTTTAGGTAGGGATGCAATTTTTGTTTAAAACCTGTCGAATTGTTATATGAAAAAGGACGACTAGGGTTAAGTCGGTAGAAACAAATGAACGGATTAGCAAAATTGAATGTTTCTTTTTATTTTTGCCTTTGGTAAGGAATGGTTTTATAGAACATCTTTAAATAAAAATTATTTTTCATAAACTCAGTAAATGATTGGAGCATCAGCATTTTTCTTTTCTGCATCGAATGTTTTGTTTTACTAGTTCTAATGACAAATAGGATATCTTCACAATTAGTATCAAACCATGAAATGAATGTGATAGAGAATGTTTGAGGAATGTTCGGACTAATTAATTTTAAATTTTATAATTATTATATTTTATTTATTTATCAATATAACCCATTAATGGACTGAAACTCTCCCTCGTTTAGTCAGGAAAATCTCAAGAAAATCCTTCTGAAAATTCTCATCAAACGTTTCAATAATCAAAATTTCTTTTCTAAAAATGCATCCAGGATACAAAATCCCCAAATCATCGCGAAAATCAGATACCACGGCATTACAATTGAATCACGATTTATGCCAACAAAATTATAACAAACTGTTCGCGGAGCACGAACGCACGCTCGGCACGTGGTTCGCTCCCGAAGCGGTCAAAATCCTCCAGGATAAAATCCACCGGCTGTCTAGATGCCGAGAGGATTTAATTGCAGAGAACCGGGCTCAGCGAATCATAATCAATGACCAAAGCGCCGTCTTGGTAGCATCATTTACGGAAGCCGAACTGGTGAAACGACTAGCGGGTCGCGATCTGGCATTAAAGTTGAATTTGATCCCCGCGAACCATCTTCCGGAAACAACTCAAGCTGGTCCAGCTCAGACACCTAGGACCAGCAAGAAGCACCATCCCAGCAAAAATCGTCGTCGCCGTGAACGACGCCGAGCTGAAGGCCTCACAATCTTAAATAATGCTGCGCAAGTGCTCGAAGAAGCCGCCGCACTCGTCGCAGAGCAGCACCCAGAATTTGTGAAAGAAGATGACACCGCTTCAACCCCGAAAAGATCAACAGAACTGGTGCTACCAACTCATGGGAAGGAAACTGATGAGATGCAAATATGCCTAGACATTTCACCCGTCGAAAATTCCACCACGACAATGAAAGAGAGATCGCCGACTCTCGCGAGCTGCTGGATGGACGAATTTGGAGAGGAATTATGTCATACCGTTCCTCAGGTTGGAACCATACCATTCCAACCCCTCCGGAACAAACGAAAGTTCCCCGTCGATATCGACGAATGATCACCAAATGGAAAGAAGGACGGACTCCACTCTCCTGATATTATTTATATATTTACGTACTAATTATAATTTGTGTGATTTCTTTTTGTTAAATTTTGTATAGATCTAATAAAAGTATATTTTTGTAATTCTTATTCTCTTAATAATTTCTGATTTCTCTAATTAATCGAATTATGAATGGATGCCTAAAGTTTGGTTGGATTGCCTTATGATGTTGATAGAACCTTATGTATGTATGAAGTAGGTTGAGAAAGTTCTTATTTCACTCGTAAAGTCGGAATTAAGAGCTCTCAGTTAACAGAAAAATAAAATTTCAGTTTCCATTATAGAGATAGTAATGATTAAAAAGCAATTGTTGTTAAAAGAAGAAATAAGCATTCTCGGAGGAGTTTATTTTTCTTAAATTAATAATGAGGTTGTGATAAACCCAAAATTTCGGCCGATATAACAGAAATTTCGATAATTTATATAATAATTTAAATTTTTACATGTTATTTAAATAAAATACTTTATGATTTAAAACAAATTTCTAGGTTAGAAAATTTACCTATTTTCAGTAGTTTAGGCAATTAAAGTCGGAAAATTAGATAAATTCGAGGAGCTGAGTTTTTAAATGTTTATTTATAAATATTTTATTTTTATTAAAGTTTCTTAATCATCCTCTTTGAATTTCGTAAATTAAATACCTAAAATTGGTTTTTGCTAAATTAAAATTAATAATGAATAGATAAGTGACAAAAACCTAGTAAGGGTACGGTTCACTACATTCGGTACTACCTATTTTGCTATGTATTAAAGCGACTAGGGGAAAAACAATATGTAGGACGTATGCAGGAGTTCGTCATAGAATGATGGGAAAGGTGTGCACAGATATCGAAAAGGTTAAAGAAGTTAGGTAGACGTAAGTCCTTCTATCGGCCGTCAGGAACCCGAAAGCGAGATTATCACAAGGAGTAGTCTTGGAAACGGGGCTCACCTGCTTGTGGACTCTCGGCTGCTGTATACAGTACCAACATGGGCTTGCCCATGGGTATACAGTGGTTAGATTAAAATTGTGGGGCGTCGGGGTGAGAAAGGAAATACCCTAGGGAATGCAAGAGTAGTTGAGGAAGTAGTTTGGATGAATGAGCTTAGATTAAAAAAAAATTAATTCTACCCTGTACGCCAACAATATATATATATATATATATATATATATATATATATGTTAATAATTCATATTACAACATTAAGAAACTTATAATTAAAGTAAATTCGAAACATTATAAACATTAACATTCAAAACGAAATAAAAGTAACTAAAATCCTTACGTCTAAGATTTTCCGTAAAATTTTCAATATTGAGTTTTAAGTATGAGATTTAACCATAAGTTAAAATAATGAAATTTGTCACTGTATATATACTGTTTTTGTGCCTGTGTGCGACCAATGAGCGATTTTTCGCGATTTTTCGGGCTTTTTAATTATTTTATTAATCTTAAATTATTTTTATTATTTTCTCTACATTTTTCTTGATTTTTTGATATATAATTACCTTATGGTTGAATTTTATTTTTTATTATTATTTTCTTATGATATTATTTTTAGCCCTTATTATTTGTTTTCTGGTCGCCACTTCTGCCTGTGTTTTTTCTAAACCTTATTTTGCAAGGTTTTGGCAGTTTATTTTATTTTTCGTATGTTTCTGTATGCGGCTGAATGCTTTTGATGATTTTATTTAATTATTTGTTTTTATTTAATTTTGATATATTTTTAATTTGTTTTTATTAATATGTTTTTCATTAATTTTTAGTATCTTCTTGTGGTGCGTGTTTATGTTCAGTGACTTATCTCACCATTTTCATCCCTGCTTTAGTTTTTATTTTTGTTTTAATTTTTTATTCTCATTTTTTGTTTAAATTGTGGCTCTGAGCCCAACAATATAAACAATCCGACGATAAAACGACAGAGTACAAATAGAACATATAAATTTAAAATAGATAAAATAAATAAACGTAAATTCACACGAAGTTAAAAATCACGAAAATAAAAATAATAAAGAACTTGCAATGCAAAAAATCAAAAGTCAAAATACACAGAAATGCAAACGTGAAACGATAGAAAGCAATGAAGCGAAAGCAAAAACAACAACGTGATAATAATTGTTAGGACGAAATTTTGCGAATACCGGGGAAATAAAAAGCAAAATATCAAGACAACATCGATATGAACAAAAATAAAAGCAAGTTAAAATACGATCAATCAGAAAACTGAATAAAAAATTTCAAATAACAAAAAACGAACAGAATGACTAATTTTAATAATAAATTATAAAGATAATAATCACAATGGAACAGAGCAAGAAAATAGAAAAAATACAAAAATAAAGAAAAATCAAATAAATTCGTGATAGAGATAATAGGATAGCGAAAAACACCAAGGATAGACTAAAGAAAAAACCGAAATTGAATATTTTAAAAGTGAACTGAACACGAGACGAACAATAAAACAATAAACAAAACATAGAAGCAGCAAAGGAAGAAAGATAAATCAGAAAAATTTAACACAATATAAAAACGAACGACAAACTTATGGAATCAAAGTTGAAAATAATACAGATGTGGAAACATTAAAATAAAGGAGAAATAGAAGTCATAAGAATAAAATAGCGAGCTAAAATTAGATTTAAAATCATCGATGAACGGTTACAACGAAATTTTGATGCAGACAAGTATATAATTTATTAAGGGGAATGCAAAATCAACGAAAAAAGGAATAAAACAATAAAATGTCAGAAAAATGACCAAAAGTCGGAATGTAACAAAAACAAAAAATAAAAATAATGCAGAACTGATTTAAACGAATGGACATCATAAATTTAATTTTAGGAGCGAATGCACACAAAATAAATAAATTAATAAAAAACGTGAGCATATGAGCAGAACAAAATTTCCATTTCTTTTCTTTATTTATGTTTTTCTTGTATAGAAAAATTGAAAAAACTTAAGCAACCATTAGAGTAGTCCGTAATGGATCGGGAAACAACCGGCCGTTCCTGAAATGGAAAGTTTTCGTTCATGATTGGTGCTCATGAACGGACACAGACAAAACCGAGTGTTAAGCTTCTAGAATTAGGAAAATAAGGAAAGCCTTACAAAATAGGCCCTAGGGAGTAAAGCAATAAGTAGGAGTTGACGACCAAATGCGGTTAACAGGAAATAAGAAGCATAAAAATAAACATGAAAATAGACATATTGAAATAAACGGCAAAGAAACAAGCATAAGTGAAAGAAATAAAGAATTAGGTAATAACAACGTAGAAACAAATGAATGAATATAGCCAAAAGTAGAAGTGGGAACTAGAAAAACAAAGCAATAACTGATGAGTCGATAGTGAGGGGAAGGGAAGGATAATAAGAACGAGAATAGACCTAAAGATCACAGTACAATAGAGATAGAGATAAAACAATGAATACTGGTACTAAACTAAAACATCAAGATAAGTATAAGGAGACGCACAATGAAAAAATAGAAATAATTACAAAGACAAAAAAATGGACGAAGTGAAATGGATGACAAGCAAATAGATGCGAATATAGACGCACATAAAGATGAAAATGTAGACGTGAATACAGTCGTGAACATAGATGCGAATATATTACGTGAATATAAACTCGAATATATATGCGAATACAATTGCAAATATGGATAGTTCTAGAAATGGAGCTCACTTACTCATAAATTTTCAACCAATATGTACATTTACAACAGAGTAACTACCATGGGTACATAGGAGGGACAGAATAATAATCTCCAAAGTGTTTAGGTAACAGTCACATAGTAACCGTAGAAAAATAAATTAAAAATAAACAAAATTCGCCAACACACATTGCTTATTTTAAATTTTAAAATATTTAAAATTATACATTTAAATTTTAAAATGTGTTAATTTGAAAAACTTATTTTGTTGGGTTATTACGAAAAAACCACAGTAAAATCAATAAAACACCAAAATGTTAAAAGTTCAATATTAATTAAAATATTTATAAAAATTTGAAAGTAGTATTGATCGGGGGGAAATTGGTATGGTTGAACGCCAAATTGAGAGACGAGTCCAGAAATAATAATAAAAATTTAGTGAGAGGTACCTAGAAAATAATATAAAACAAAAAAAGAAATTAATTAAAGAAATTAATTACTAATGGGAAGCCCGAGTCAATGGGAAACCCGATAGATGTGAAAAATCCGAGAGATGAGGAAAACCCGGCGTGTATACGGAATAATATCACACGGTAAATTGGCCTAAACAATATTAAATGGCGCCAATGATCTATGGAGAGGTAATTATTTCCTTATTTGTAATTTAGTAATGGAGCAAACGTTGTTGACAAATGTCGGCTAAGTTGTTCTGCAGCAAATGTTGTTGACAATCGTTAGAAAACAGTCTGAGCAAGAGTATAAAAGGAAAAGGAAAATACACGAAACGACCAGTGGATCGACGTAAACGAGTGGTGTAAATAGGTCAGTAGAGGAATCTAAACCCAAGTAAAGTCAAAGTTATCTATCAGAAAGGGTGGTTCTTCATTGGATAACCTACCTTAAGATAATCAAATTTATACGGTGGTTAAAAGGTGCAAATAAATTAGTGAAATTGTGATTTAAAAACGTTGAAATAAATAGGATTGAATTGTAACTGTGATAAAGTGCAAATAAAATTATTCTGTGTTGGGTTTGTTTATTTGATTTGAAAAGGACACGAGGAGTTAGAGGGAACCGACTTTCAATAATAATAACCCAACATTTTGGTGAGCCCGACGTGATCTAAAGTCGGCTGAGAATAGTGCTGAAAATAATTGAATTGTTTAAAAAGAGAAAAACTGAGAAAAAAAAGAAGAGTGTCAGAGTAAAAATAAACTGAAAAGAAAATAAATTATTGAATTAAAAAAAACTTTCAAAATATTGAAAAACCTTCGTGATTCGTTACGACAGAATTTATAAACAAAATTATAATAGAATAAATTCCAAAATTAAAACAAAAGGTAACATTAATAATTGTAACATTTTAAAATTCAGACGAGAAAAAGTTGTACAAAAAAGATTTTATAATTTGAGAAACCAGAAGCAATCAGAAATAATGGCGAGCAATTCCAATAATAATGATCAAACCCCGGTGTATCACGAAACTGTTTCACAAGATCAAGATCTCCATCAACGTCACCGTCACCTCAAAGAGATAGAGTTAATTTGCAAGGTTAAATTCACTATCATTCATGTAGAGGTTATGGACATATTGCTAGGTCATGTCCCAGGAATAATGAGAGATTCCAAAAGCCAATCTTAAAGAAAACTAGATTCCAAAGTGACAAATCACAAGCAGACAACGTTGCTTTTGTGCAGCCAGATAATTCTAATAATAGAATTGAAGACGAAGTGAAACAAATGATTCGACGTTTGGATCGTTTAATATGCAAGTTTGAATCTGATGAAGAGACGGATAACCACATGATGTATGAATCGCAATCAGAAGCATCAGACACAGAGTTGAAAAGAATGATGATTAAAGATGATCTGCAAAGCGAAAAGGCAATAATGATTATGTCGAGGATTAATAAATTAATAGAATCGAGAGCAGCGGAAACGTCTAAAATAATGACATCATTACTGGAATTGAGTCAGATGTCACTGAGTGTACAAAGATTGAAAAGTGTAATTGAACTATGTGCTGATTATTATGAGGTGAATTCAAAAGATAGAGATGAAATAACAAATATGATGAAAATATTTGGGAAAGCGTTCAGAGAAAATAAATGGTTAGATTTTATATTTTTTGATGTTGTAGATGAAAGTAGAAATAGTGTGATCTGTATTCGTTGTGAAATAGGAGATTATGTTAAAGATTTAAAAGAGAGTTTAAAAGAGAATAATGGAAGACAGATAATAAAGGTGAAATTTAAGAATAGATATTTAGAAGACGATGAATTTTTAATAGATTGTGGTTTTATACCTGGAAATAAAAATAAATTGCAGGTTGTGTGTATGATTAGGGAAGGAGTAGCGGAAAAAAGTGATTCACAAGAAATAACAAGAGACTTAAGAGATGCTTTAATTGATTGGGATGGAGTTAAAATTACGGAGAAATTAAAATTAATTGATAAAATAGAACTAGAGGAAAAGGCTAAACTAGAAATAGTAAACATATTACGACCATATTTATATGACAAATCGAGGTATGGCGAAAGATTGAAATGTTTGATGCTGTTGGGCTCAGAGCCAAAAGTAAAACAAAAATTACACAACCAATTTAAACAAAAAGGTGAAAATTGTATAAGTTAAAACAAAATAATTAATGTCGTTTGGAAATTGTCAATATGGCTGCTGTAACATAAGCACTCACCGCAAGAAGAGACCAAAAAATAAAATAAAACATATTAATTAAAACAAATTAAAAATATAACAAAAATTAAATAAAACAAATAATTAATTAAAATTCGGAAAAATGCCTACAGATGCAAAAAGAACCATACGAAAAATAAAATAAACTGCCAAAACCTTGCAAAATAAGGTTTAGAAAAAACACAGGCAGAAGAGGCGACAAGAAAACAAAATATTGGGGTTTAAAAATAATATTTTAAGAAAATAATAATAAAAATAAAATCCAACAATAAAATATTAATATATCAAAAAATAAAGAAAAATATATAAAAAAATTACAAAAATATTTTGAAATTAATAAAATAATTAAAAAACCCTAAAAATGGCGAAAAATCGCCCATTGGTCGCACACAGGCACAAAAACACTATATATACAGCAGTCATTTTCACAATTTTTAGACTATCTTAGACATTTTTTCAGTCAGGTGACTACTAGAAAAATTTTTAGACATTTTTAGACTAGCAGTGAATCATTCTTAGACCAAATTTTGTATGCCAATTTATGCCAATTTTTCAAATCTGGTTGAATGACTGTGGATTGTAAGTACTGTTATTTTTTGTATAAATATATATTTCGAAGTCTTGTCACTTTGATTTTATTCTGGATGGTCGTGGAATCTTTTGGTGCCACTGACAAATCCCCCTAAAATCTTATTTATAATAAGTATTTCAATAGACGGTTCATGGGATGGATCTCGTGCCGGCTAGTGGGTGAAAACCCTTAGTTGAGCTCGTGGGTCATGCCTCGTGAACCCCTCGGCAGTCCGCAGTCGGGTCTGGCAATATGCACAGGACCGCTACGCAGGGCGCCGTTGTATACTCGAGGCGGCTGCTGAAAAGTGGCCGGAGCGAGTAGAAAATAAAACTCGGGAAGTGCGACTATAGTTAAGTGGGAATAAAGTTTTGTAAGGAAAATTTAAAATAATTACGGAAAATTAATTAAAAATCGAGTAGGAAAGGATAGGTTAGTACAGGAATGTAAATTTGAAAGCAGTTTTCCAAAGGTTGAATGACATAATCTGACAGAAGAGAGTAGCGTTTATTGAAGTGATCGCAGAGGGTTATAATTTCTTAAAATCACGGGAAACGTACCGGGAAATTAAGGAATTGTTGATCAAATTTTAATATAAGGAAAGATAAATGTAAATTAGGAAAAATGTAGTCGATTCCGTGATAGAACAAATGAAATAGGAAATTTACCGAAAAATAAGGGAGGAACGCTGCCCAAATCTTTGAAGGATACATTTATAAATAACGCGTAAAGATGACAAATAAGTATGGAAATTGTAGGAATAGACGAGTAAGGACCAGGATATAGAAAGAGAAAGACGTAAGACCTTCCATCGGCAGTCCAGAACCCGAAAGTGAAAATATCGTGAGGAGTAGTTCTAGAAATGGAGCTCACCTGCTCATGAATTTTCAACCTCTATGTACAGTACCAACATGGCACTCACCATGGGTACATAGGAGGGATAGAATAATAATCTTGCTGGCGTTTAGGGGGGTAGATACACAAAAACCCTAGCAAAAATAAATAAAAACCAACCCTATTCGCCAACAATGCGAAGATTTGGTAGAGAATTAACAGAAACTGGAATGGAATTAAAACCATTTATTATAGCAATAGATTATGAAGATATGCGGAAAAACAGAGTATATAGAGGAACATTGGTGTACAAAGGTTCAGAAGTTACGAAAAAGAGCTGCAAACCGAATAGGAAAAGATGGAATTATTGTATTGATGTTGAAAGATGAAGAGTTAGATGATGATGAATATTTATATGATTGTGGATTTAAGCCATAGGAATTAGATGTCAACGGATACCTAGATGCCGATAGAAGGGCAGGGTATTTAGTAAATTGTGTAGTAGCAATAAAGGAACAGAAAGTAGACTCAGTGAATAATTCGGAGAATTCAAATATAGATATAGAGGAAGATAACGTAAACGGAATAGAACGAGAAAAAGTAGATGAAATTTTCAGTGATAAGGACGGAAATGAATCGAATAATAAAATTCTGGTAGAACATTCGGAAAAACAAGAAATTTTTGAGGCACCGAGAAGTGAAATAAATAGTGAAATAATTGTTAGGAAATAAAGCAGAGTTTAGTGAGAATTGAAGAGGAAGTTGATGAAACAAAAATAATATTAATGGGCTTGATTAAAGCAGTATATCCGATGTTTGAAATAAAAATGGATGTAGAGTATGAGTTAGGAAACATGGTAACTGAAATGAAAAACAGACTTCCAAATGTTGTGCAAAAATTTGGAGAAAACGATAAATTTTGCGATAAGAAATTAATTGAAAATTTGACTAAAAATGGAATTGATAACGAAGTAATGTTAACAAGTTTAACTTATATGGTTTTAGAAATTGGAGCTCATGCGATAGCAGAAACGGATAATTTGGAAATTTTGATAGATGTAGCGGCACGAATCTCAAATGAATATTTTATAGAGTGGGCTAAAAAGAATGGAGGTTGAAAGAAGTTAAATAATGATCTTACAGTAAATGAAAGTGATGAAAAAATGTTACCATACAAACCATTAAATGGAAAGTATAGCCCGGGCTAAGAAAAAGGGTGATATTTCCATGGACAATAGTTATGATCTTTATTTTATGTACAATAACTACACAGGCTACAAGTTTGACAGCTTACGATTGTTCCCAAACAGAAATGGGGAAAATTTATTCGATTGTAAACATGGCAGAATGTCCGGATGCATACCCAAAGAAATTGCAACTAGAAAATGATGTAAAATATTATGTGTATCAGGAATCTGATCTACGGCCAGCCAAAGTTAGAGAATGTATTGTGAAGCGAACTACTTTTGTATTTTTCTGTGGTAAATGGAGCCACACATCATTGATAAAAATGCACGCTATTCCACGACCAGTAGAGGTAATGCCAGCAAACTGCTTAGCTGCGATTTAAATCGTTAGATAGAGAAAAATGCATCCTTTCCACGCAGTTTGTACTAGGTGAGTTGGTGTGTTTATATGCTATAAATTTATTGATTTTTGCTTTATATTATAGGTGATTTATCTCAACTTCGCTTGGTGTACATACTTTTTTTTACTACATATTTTTTTAGAACTAATAAACTAGAATTACTGATTCGATCACTGCTGCAAAACGCCTCACCGGGTAACACCATTCCGCCATCAAATATTTCACGCTAATATTGCATCCAAACTCCACACATTCCCCAGATACACAAACTCGTCAATTCTCTGTATGTTTGTCGAGGTAAAACATGTATACTGTAATTGCATTGCGAAGGCAGATGAAGAAAAAATCCGCACACTGCTCTGGCCAGATTTTTGTTCTAGCCGATGACGCCTGTTTCAATGTGATCGTGTGAATATTGCCGCGACTCATATTTTATGAAGCTCATTTGAGCTTGTCTGTAATTTAATACATTAAGTTTGGAGCTTGCTGGATCAATTAAGGTAATACAAATGGCTCTGTGGTTATTACCAAAAAATTAGCCTGGCTAATATTATTGTTATTATTATAAATTATTTATTATTATTAAATTAGCCTCTGGCTAATATAATTATATTTTACATATTACAAATAATATATTATTATATTATTATTATTATTATTATCGTTATCATAATGTTTATTTATTAATTACAGTATTATGGAATAATTATATCGCAAGCAGAATAAACACATAATATGGCATTAATTCGAATATTTTCAAAACAAAATCGCAATTTTATCTTGTGCTTATGGGACATAATTACGAAATACATTTTTAACAAATTATTTCTTTTACCTAATAAATAAAAATTAAATAATTTTGACAATATAAATAAAATAGTCTTTTAATCTATCTATCATATTATACATGAAAAGAAAAAAAACCATTAATATAATATGATTAGCAAGTGTCAAAATTTTTAAATTTTGATTTTTTGAAGATTTTATTTTATTATTATGATGATGATGATGGTTATTATTATTGTTATTTTAATCAAATGAATAGATTCGAGGGCGAATCTTTATTAAAAAGGGGAGATAAATTGGGGTATTACGAAAAAAGCACAGTAAAATCAATAAAACATCAAAATGATAAAAGTGCAATATTAATTAAAAATTTATAAAAATTTGAAAATAGTATTAATCGGGGGAAATTGGCATGGTTGAACGCCAAATTGAGAGACGAGTCCAGAAATAATAATAAAAATTTAGTGAGAGGTCCCTAGAAAATAATATAAGACAAAAAAAGAAATTAATTACTAATGGGAAGCCCGAGGCAATGGGAAACCCGAGAGATGTGGAAAATCCGAGAGATGAGGAAAACCCCGCGTGTAGACGGAATAATATCATACGGTAAATTGGCCTAAACAATATTAAATAAGCGCCACTGATAACCTACCCTAAGATAATCAAATTTATACGGTGGTTGAAAGGTGCAAATAAATTTGTGAAATTGTGATTACAAATTGTTGAAATAAATCGGATTGAGTTGTAACTGTGATAAAGTGCAAATAAAATTTTTCTGTGTTGGGTTTGCTTATTTGATTTGAAAAGGACACGAGGAGTCAGAGGGAACCGACTTTCAATAATAATAACCCAACAATTTTAATAATATTTTGTATAATTAATCTTTTCAGCTATTATGTAATTTTTTCAAAATGTACTTATAACTACTTCGCAGGCGTACTGCTCTAGAAAACATATAGAAATGAATCTCGCATATTACTTTTAACACAAACCGCGGCATTCTGAATTGTGCAGATACACTACTGACATAATTCCAGGAAGGATATTGCGGAAAATAAAGCGACATAAGACCGGCAGTCTAGAACCCTAAAGTGAAAATGCAGTAAGTAGTTATTGAAACGGAGCCTATCTCAACATTGGTTAATAAAATAAATTAAATTATATGACCAGCTACAACTTAAATTTCATAGCAAACTTATCGGCAGATTTGCCCCATTAAGCTTGTACCGAAATTGAACTATTATAGGTTCATATAAATAAAATATTCTGCGACTTAAAAAATTTTCAACGGTTTAAAAATATTCATCAGCGAAATATTTTGAATGCATGCTCCTTAACAATATTTTTATTTGTTATATAGAGCCGTTAATTTTGAAAGTGGCAAAAGTCACTTTTATCGAAAAACGAATTAGAGCTAAATAGCTCTAAATTACAAAAATGTTTTTTCATATTTTTCATATATTATACAGAATTATAAAGGAAATAACAATAAATCAGTAAAATATGAAAAATCATACGTGTTAGTAATCACAAATAGCTCCAAATCACAAAAATCACAAACGTCCCTCCAAAAATAGACATGCTTTATTTTCAGAAGAAATTAATATAATTTATAAGCATGTTGAGGTCTGTAAATTAAAATTAAAAATTTAAATAAAATTTAGGATAATAATTCAAATGGAAAGTAAGCGAAGAAAAAAGGCAAATAAAAGCGGGATCGTGCACAGAATTAATAGTAAAGGAAAGTGCGATGGAAACAGTATTAGAAAATGCAAAAAGCAATTACGAAAGGCGAGAATCCGGAAACCCGAGAAAAATCAATAAATGGAAAAATCATCGAAATCGAATGGGAAAAACGGGACAGTTATAGATTAGCTAATGGTCAACAAGATGACGGTTAGGGATTTATCAGAAAAGGGTTAGAAAGGGTTGAAAAACATTCAAATGTATGAAAACAGAAAACGTTAATTAATTAATTAATTGGCTAATGGAAAACCCGAGCTAATGGGAAACCCGAGCCAATGGAGAACCCGAGAGATGAAGGAAACTTGAGCTGGGTAAACAAGAAGAAAGGCAAACAAAAGGAAGATTTGGGCCCATTAGCTTGACACAATGATTAATGGGAAAAGAGTAAGGAGAAGATAGCGCGCGTAGGAAGACCGGTAGGGCCATTAATTATCTGGATTCGTTGGACCATTATGGATGACAGCCGAAGCAAACACGTAGGAGAAAATGTCAAACGAAAGATTGGCTCGGCAATAACCATTTGTCATCCTGATTTCGAGGAGTATATAAGCAAAGGGAAAATCAGAGAAAATCGGCATTCTGCCTCAGCTAGGGTTCGAAGAATCAGACTGTAGGAAAAGTGATAAACGAATTAGGGAAGTAGGGAAAAGAAGAAATAGAATTAAGAATACGGAAAGGCGAAAAGGGATCAAACCAAACAGAAACCGAGGAAAACGAGAGTCAACAGAACTAAAGGATCAAAAGGTGAATATTGTTTGTTTGCAAAGCATCAACGCCGAGCAGAGAATCGTATAAACTTTGATTGGTCATTGTAGCGTGATAATAAATTGTGAACCTGTTATTTCAATATACGTTGGGTCGTTCATTGTTTTGATTTAAAGAACACCAGGAGTCAGAGAGAACCGACTTGAAATAATCCAAAACCCAACATATATTCTGGTGAGCCCGACGTGATAACAAGTCGGCGGAAAATTATTGAAAGTTAGTGAAAAAATAATTATTGAAAAAATAGTACCGACGTGATAACAAGTCGGCGGAAAGTTATTGAAAGTTAGTGAAAAAATAATTATTGAAAAAATAGTACCGACGTGATAGCAAGTCGGCGGAAAATTATTGAAAGTTAGTGGAAAAATAATTATTGAAAAAAATAGTACCGACGTGATAGCAAGTCGGCGGAAAATTATTGAAAGTTAGTGGAAAAATAATTATTGAAAAAAAAAATAGTACCGACGCGATTGAAAGTCGGAGGGAAATTATTGGAAGCTAGTGAAAAAGGAATTATAAAAAGAATTAGTACTGACGTGAGTGAAAGTCGGCTTAGAAGTTTGAAAATAGTGTTAACGAGATTATAAAAGGCTATTATTGGGAGATTTAAAAGAAGTTGAAAAGTAATTTTAAATTATTGTTTAACGCTTGAAGTTTAGCTCAAAGTGAACCGATACAACCTCAGAAGTCAGAAACAAGTCCAAATGGCAAATGATAATGCTGTTATGCCTCTCAATAGAGAGATGATTGATTTCGCAAGTTGTCAGAAATTACCCGTCAATCAATATGGGGGAGACCCTGTTGAATTTGCAGATTTCATGGGAGATTATTATATGTACGCCTCAGCATACGGATGGACACAAGCCATTATGGTTCAGAGATTCCCACTCTATCTGAAGGGTGCGGCAAGAGAAGCCTGGCAGCAAGTCGACAAACGAAATGTTGGCAATGATTGGACAAAATTGAAGGATGCAATGGCACTGAAACTGGTTGGTGGAGATATCAAAGAATCATGCGACAGAAATTTTATAATCGAGTTCAAGGTCCAGATGAATCGGTCAGTGAGTTTGCTTATCATCTGACCACTTTAGCAGATAAAGCCTTCGAAGTCAAACCCGATCAAGTAGATATGGCCAAGCAGGTTAAAGAGCTGTTAGAAGATCAGTTTATAACCGGAGTCCACTCCGAAATCAAAAAGGCCCTATGTTATGTGGATTTTTCCAATTTCGATGAGCTCGTGAAGAAAGCCATGAAGATAGAGCTGAATTTGAAAAGTGCAAAAAGATCAGATGCTTTTGGAGTTAATGTGGAGAGACGTGAGCGGTCAATTACGCCTGTGAGAGCACCATGGGATGAAAAGAAAATAAATCAAATCAGTAGTCCAATTTTAAGACCAAATACTAGATTTCAAGCCGGTAGATCAGCGATGAGTGTACAATCAAATGGACAGGTAAATAATCCTTAATGCGAACATTGCAAAAAGTCTGGACACTACTCAAATCAATGTTGGTTCAAATATGGGAAAAATCCCAGCCCTAACAAGAGATTCACAGAAAACAAAAGGATCAGCAGTGATGTCGAATGCTATCGATGCGGAAAGAAAGGGCATATTAGCAGAAACTGTTTTACCAGATCAAGATCATCGTCAGCTTCACCTTCACCACAAAGGGACAAAGTGAATACAAATGGACAGATACAATGTCATTCGTGCAAGGGATACGGCCACATGGCGCGATCATGCCCAAGGAACTCAGAGAGATTCAGCAGACCCATTTTAAAGAAATCAATCAGATTCCAAGAAGATATGCCAAACACCAGTAACATGACATATGCTCAGAGAGAGGAATTTCAAGACAAAATGGAAAAGGAATTTCGAGAAATGCGACAGAAGCTGAACAAACTAGTGGCTAAATTCGAATCAGATGAAGAAACTGAATCTCATATGATAATTGGAACCGTGTCAGAAGGTGAGGGAAAACCTGCCCCGAAAGTGCGAAAGATCGCATCAGATGAGAATCCGACTGCACTGTTAACCCGAGTTGAAAAATTGCTTGAGAAAATGGAAACTGACAACTCCCAGTTGAAACGATGGATCGCAGAACTCAGTGTGATGTCACTAACCCAAAGCGAACTAAAGAGAGCCATAAATTTATGTGCAAAGTTATTCAAAGGAAACAGAGATGATGAGATACTTAAGCAAATGCAAAAGTTTGGCAAGGCTTTGCGGTCAACAAGGGATTTAGATGATATCATAGTGGAAACGACGGGACTTGATAATGTGAAGTGCCAATTCCGTGTGAAGGCCTACGGACAAATCAAAGACCTAAAGGAGCGAATACTGCGTCAATACAGTGGATGGCAAGTGCAACTAAAATTTGAGAATCGATGTCTGGAAGACGAGGAGTACTTAGTAGATTGCGGTCTGATACCAGGCTGGAAAAATAAAGTAAAAGTTGTTAATGCTGTTAATACTTTGAATTCAGACAGACAAAATTGGGAAAAGATTCTAGCAGATTTACAGGATACCCTGTATGCAGGGAATAGAGATAAAATTAATGCGAGTATCGACTTCATAATGAGCATCGAAATGGATCGAGACATGAAAGAAGGGTTGTTTGAATGCATCGTACCGTATACGAATAAACCGACGAGTTATCAGGCAAAGTTAAAAGAGGTAATTCGAAACTAGGACATGATTATGAGGCGGCAGACGATAGTGCGAAGTCTTTGATAATAGCGTTAAATATTGCGGATCAAAGGATTGAATATTATCAGGAACATTGGAGTGTAAAAGCAAAGAAAATACGACAGAAAGCAGCGGAGATATTAGGTAATGACGGAATTATCGTGTTGACGTTCAAAGGACGAGAATTGGATGATGACGAATATTTGTTAAACTACGGATGTAACCCAAATTGTATTAATAATATATACGCAACAAAACAAAGTGGTGAAATGGAAGAAGATGCAGTAATAGTACCGTTTTGGCCTCTGTATGAGGAAGTGGACAATGATAATGTAGAGATTAAAACTGAAGTTGTAGATGACCCAGGAGAAATTGATCAAGAAATTAATGAATTGCAGAGATTAGAAACAATGGAAAATGAGGAAATGAGATCAGAAAATGAAGTTACAAGGGATGTTGAGGAAAGGAGCACCGATAATAGGATACTACCGAGCATAGATGAGATGAAAAGTGAAGAGAACTTTGTTGAGACGAAAAATGACATTGCGATATGTGGGATAAAACAGAATGATGCGGAAATTGAATCTTTGAGTTTAGAGGAATCAAGCGAAACTGAGCGTTTAGATGAATCAAGCGAACTGAGCGAATATTAAAAAGTTTAGTAACGGAATTGTATTTGTTAGATGAAACTGAAACAGAAGATGATATTTCGGAGGGGAGAAAAGAGTTGTAAAAAGATTGGCAACGGAATTAAAGAGGAGATTACCGTCGATAATTAAAAGAAATTATGAAGAAAAGGAATTTTGTGAGGAAGCAGTAATTGAGGACTTAACACGAACTGAGTTAGATCGAGATGTAATATTGACAGTGCTAGCCTATATAATATTGGAGATTGGTACTTATGGTTATTTGGAAAGTGACAATTCAAAATCATTGATAAAGAAAGCTACTGAAATGACGAATAAATATTTGATGAAGTGGATCGCAAACAATGGCGGATGGGAAGAATTAATACAAAAGGCTGAGAGCCCAAAAACAGAGACAGTGAGGAAAAAGGGAAAACTTGCATTTCCATGGTTGATGATTTCTATTATTATGTTATTGGGAATAATAAATACGACGAATTCATTGGTGGCATATGACTGCTCCCAAACCGAAATGGGAAGAGTATACTCGTTGGTAAACGTAGCAGAGTGTTCGGATGCATACCCAGTAAAATTTAAAGTGACAAATCCAGTAAAATATCATGTATATCAAGAATCGGGGTTTCGAAGATCAAAGGTGAGAGAGTGTACAGTGAAACGAACTACTTTTGTATTTTATTGTGGAAAATGGAGCCACTCATCGATGGTGAAAATGCAATCGATACCTAGACCGATAGAAATAATTCCGGAGAATTGTTTGGCAGCCTTTCAAACAGGACAGTTGAAAATTAATGCAGATATCAAACTACAAGCAAAGCTTAACCACAAAATCCGTGAGACTGTAACCGTGCGAGGGATAATGAAGTCGAATGGTGATTGTCAAGGAGAGCCATACAAAGTAGACGATGCTATAATTGACAAAGCCGTGGTTGTAGAAGAGTACATGTCAGAATTAAGAGAATTTGATGGATCATTTGATGATGATACTGGTAAACTACAAACACATCCATTCTGCAACATGAAACAATCTAGCTGTCAGACAGGAGAATCAATTTTGGTGTACGATGTCGATACCAAAAAGTGCAGTTTAGTGCAATTGAAGTCAATGAGTTTTAAAGAAATAACGGGAGAACAGATCAGGGAAAAGCCCGAGAAAATAAGAATGGATCCAGCAACGAGTACAACAACAAGAATCACACCTTTTCGGATGAAAGATACTCCAACAGTGTTAATGTCAACCTCAGAGGAAGACGGGATGCGATTCCTGAGAAAAGAAACTAAAACAAAGTGTGGACAAAATGTCTATGAGACAAATTATAAAGGTATATATGTATCTCAGAAAATGATTATAGAGGCCCAAACAAACATACATGCCGGAGATATCAAGTTGACAAATTATTTTAATAACAAAATAGATTATTTATTTCACTTTGGTCAAAATACTGTTGAAAATGTGTACCGAGAAGTTATTATAAATGATTGCAATCTCAACAAAGAAATACTCCGAAATCGGATGGCAATGGCTATAACCAATCCTAATTTGGTAGCACCAATGTTAATTGCAGAAATGGGGTGTTTGCCAGAATTTTTGGTGAAGCACTATATAGCTATAAATGTAAAGCGGTACCAGTTAAACTGACAAAGTATGACCAATGCACCAACGAGTTACCAGTGAATTTAAATGGAAAGTTGCGATTTATGGAGCCTGTAACACGAATCTTACTGGAAGAGGACGTGAAACCGAAAGTATTACAGTGTAATAGATTGTTGGCACCACTATACAGACTAACACCAGAATCTTGGATTGCATTACCAGATCATCGAGAAGTAAAGACACCGGAAAACTTAGAATTGACAGAATTACAATATCTGGTAAATTTTACGTCATTAGAGAAATTATCGCAAAGTGGAATTTACTCGAACGAAGACATTGAGGAAGCCCGCAGAAACTTGTTATTTCCATCAAAGAAAGAAAGAGTAATAATGGAGATGGTAGATACAATTCTCCCAAGCGGAAGTGGGAAGGTAAATTACGAGTATTTGTTAACTCCAGATCATTACAAGAAAGCGACGTATAATACAATGAAAAAGATCTGGGGAAAGTTTATGTTCATTGGACAAGCGTGTGCCGGATTGATTGGAATTTATGTAATATGTGTTGTAATCAAAGTAATAATATCGCAAGTCCTATCAACACACAGATTATACGCGATCACAGGTTGGTCGTGGAAATTAGTAATTGGTTGCATACCCTTATTGGCTAGATTCTTCATTACTCATCATCAATATCAGGAGTTGGAGATACTCAAAGCGCGAATATTAAAGAAGAGAAAGGTGAGCTACGCTAGTACAACCCCTTCAAGGGACGAGAATAATGACAATGACAACGAGGGTGATAGTGCACCGTTATATGTTGACAATCAAGAACTAAGTGGAATGAATAAAGAAGCGTTGAGAACCTATCAAATCTTAAAAGAGCCACTGTTAAATGCGAGTAGCGTAGACACGTTTACAAAATTGTGTATACCAAAATCGTTTATGCAACCAGCACCAGTATATCCAGTTGATCGATTACGAGAGATGAAACCAGTAGAAAATATCGCATTACAATGTGAAGGAATGGTAGGAGAGAGAATCGAGCCTTCTAGCGCAGAGATCGAGAGAAAGAATATGTTAGGCTTACCATGCAACTACTCAATGATGACATTAACAAAAAGAGGAAAGCAACCCCGAATATTTATACAAATGAACAAACATAAAGTAGAAGCTTTGGTTGATTCGGGATCTAGTCACACAATAATATCGGAAAATGTATTAAACGTGAAGGAAAAAATGCAAATAAAGCCTACCGACGAAATAGTGAGGTCATTATCAAAAATGAATTAAACATAATTGGACAACTTAACGTCATATTCCATATTGGAGACCGAATAATAGCGCACAATGCGCTCATAATGAAGGGAAGCCCAGTACGATGTCTGATCGGTATGGATATATTAGAGCAGCTGGACGGAGTCTCACTTGATTTAAAGACAGGTAATTTGATAGCAGGAGAAACAGGAAAAATAATTCACAGGGCAGGTGAAGTGTTTGTGAATCAGACATTGACGATACCACCACAATCGGAGATGGTATATTGTGCAAATACCATGAGTGTGGATAATGGTGATTTTATATTCGAACCAAATCAAACGCTAGTCGAAAAATATGATTTACCGATATGTGACGAAGTTGTCAAAGTGGAAAATCAGATAGTACCAGTCCATATAACGAATAGCAGTAAGAAACCGGTTCAGCTACACCCAAAACAAAATTGGGAAAATTATCGAAAATGTCTGTTGAAACAAATTGTAAAATACCAAGAAACGTCAAGGTGTACAAGGAGCCTGAAGTGGTAAGCAATGATTTAAATGAGATGTAGAAAAAGGAATTCACAAAACTGCTGAGAAAATACCGAGATATCTTTGCCAAACACGAATATGATTTAGGTCTAACCAATGTAATTGAGCATGAAATACCGTTATTAGACGAAACTCCAATAAAAATAAAGCCATACAGAATCCCCTACGTTCATCAAGATGAAAGTGATAGACAGATTACAGCAATGAAGGAATTTGGAATAATTCGAGATAGTGCGTCACCATTCTCCTCATCAATAGTGATAGTTAAGAAAAAGATGGAGACTTACGATTTTGCGTAGATTATCGGAAGCTAAATCAAGTTACGAGGAAAGACACTTATCCAATTCCAGTACCCCAAGAAATGTTCGATCAAATGGGAGAGGCACGATATTTCACAGTTATTGATTTAAACAAAGGGTACAATCAATTTAGGGTAAAAGAGGAAGATAGAGGAAAGACGGCGTTCTCGGATGGCAAAGGACTGTATGAGTTCAATGTGTTACCATTTGGATTAACAGGAGCCCCAGCTACATTCCAACGAGGAATGAATTATGTGTTACGAGGTATTCGACATGCATTGGTATATATCGACGATATAATAATATTTTCAAATGATTTCGAAGAACACTTGAAAGATGTAGAAACTGTATTTAAACGGCTCAAAAGTGCAAAATTAAAAATCAAACCATCGAAATGTGAATGGGGCAAAGCAGAAGTGATTTATGTAGGACATATAATATCACGGCGAGGGTTACAAACTAATCCAGATAACATCAAAAAAGTGGAAGAGTACCCAGTACCAAAAGATGCCGATGAGGTTAGACAATTTTAGGTTTGGCGAGCTATTACAGAAAATTTATAAAAGATTTCTCTCACATCGCACAACCATTGAATACGTTACTAAAGAAAAACAATAAATTTATTTGGGACAAATGCAACAAAACGCTTTCAATACATTAAAAGAGAAATTAGTAACAACTCCTATATTAAGATGTCCAGATTTTACAAAACAATTTATTTTGATGACGGATGCAAGCAACGTTGCATTGGGTGCGGTGTTAGGACAAAATTTGAAGGTGAAAAGGACCACGTAATAGCCTATGCAAGCCGATCACTGAGGCCTCACGAGAAAAACTACTCAACGATTGAAAAGGAAACGTTAGCGTTAGTGTATGGAATTACTACTTTTAGACAATATTTATTGGGCAGAAAATTTACTGTTTATACAGATCATAATCCATTACAGTGGTTAATGAAACACAGAGATTCAGCCAGTAAATTAATACGATGGTCGATTGCCCTCCAAGAATACGACTTTGAGATTAAATATCGGACAGGTAAAGCTAACGCGAACGCAGATGCAATGTCAAGAATCCCAGAAAATAATAGTGAAGGGACACCTGAAAAAGTGGAAGGTACTATATTCGCTGCAATCAAAGCTGTTAATAATATGTCTGAACTTCAAAATGATCAGGAAAACGATAGTGAATTAAAACAATTTATGGAACAAGCGGTCAAAATAAGAAAAGAACAAGACTGGAAACGACTTACAGATGCAAACAGCAAATATGTAATTCATAATAGAATACTTAAATTTTGGAAAAATGGGGAAGCATTAATTATTATACCAGCCAAGCACAGAGACGCATTACTGATGCAGTATCATGATGGAGCGTTGGGAGGTCATTTGTCAACGCGCAAGACGCTATCGAGATTAAAATTGAAATACTTTTGGCCAACAATGGAACAAGACGTGAAAAATTGGTGTAACAGTTGCAAAGTATGCATCACCCGCAGAAATACTGGTAAAAAGATTAAAGTACCATTAAAACCGATGCCAGTACCCGCAGCACCAATGGAGATGACGGCAATGGATATTCTGGGACCATTACCGGAAACAACAAAAGGAAACAAATACATAGTTGTTTTTTGTGACTATTTTACCAAATGGCCAGAAGCATACGCTATTCCAAACCAAAAAGCAGACACGATTGCTAGAATATTTGTGGAAAACATAATATTTCGCTATGGTACTCCAAAGAAATTGTTAACTGATCAAGGAAAAAACTTTCAAAGCGAAATGTTCAAATCAATCACAGACCTATTTGGAATTTGGAAATTGAATACGTCACCATATCATCCACAAACTGATGGATTAGTGGAACGATTTAATGGGACACTGATAAATATGATCTCGTCATATGTGAATCGAAAACAGAAAGATTGGGACGACTTCATAAAGCCGTGTCTATTTGCCTACAGAAATGCAGTAAATCAAAGTACAGGAGAGACCCTTTTTTACTTGATGTATTTAAGGAAAAATAATATGCCAATTGATCTCAAATTCCAACCACCAATTTCTCAATATATGGAGATACCCGATTATAAAGCATTGATGCAAGAAAAAATGCAGTCAGTATGGACTAAAGCCGGTTTGACAATAAAGCATAACCAAGAGAAATATAAAGAAACCTACGATAAAAAAGCACATGCGCATGGCATAAAGATTGGAGATCTAGTGTATCTGAACAGGCCGGAACCTCTCAAAGGTTTATCGCCTAAATTGCAAAGACCATTTAAAGGACCCTACAAAGTGTGCGACACCACCGAAACCAATTGTGAAGTAATTACATTACAGGAGTAAAAAGGCTACCCCGATGATTTGTGCATGCAAATGCGAGTAAACTAGTGCCCAGAGGAAGATGAATCTAGATACCCCTTAAGGTCCAAGCAAGAATAAAGTAACGGGTCAAACAAAATTGAAAACAGAAATTCCACGGAAGTCCAACAGCAGTTCAGCTACCTCAATAAGATATTATATGTAGCAATAATGCTGATGTTAGTAAACAGTTGGAGCGGCAAAAAGAATTTTGACTTACCATATGCGGTAAGCAAATTCCCGAGGAATTGGAGAAAATACATGATATATTCCACTCTTAACAAATATAGTATGGAGATGTAAATGCGAAGATCGCAGACCAAATAGAAATTAATTGATTTACTAGGACAAATACGGCACCAAGTGGTAGAACTGAATTATGATAAGACATATTTGCGGTACGAAAGTTAAAAGCCAAATTTCAATAACCATGGCTGTTGGAGACAGACATGTCAAGTGGGTACAACGCAAATTCGCGATAGAAGTACACACAAAAGAGATGCGAAACGTGATCGAAATAGAACCAGAGATAAATAAGAATCAATATAATATTGGAAGCCAGTTGGACTTGTGAAAGTGGCGATTCACATTCAGGGTTATACATGTCGACAACCCTTGAACTCCGCGAAAATCAGTTATCCGCTACGGAAGAAATTGAAATGAATCAAAATTATTCAGTTAATGCAAACTAACGAGAAGCATATGCCTCGAAAATGGAACGTTAGTGAGAAACCAATGGTCAGCGATTTAAGAGTGAGAACCCCGTTATCTATCTCAGAGACGAGTCAAATCGTATAAACCCTGAGTGTTGGAAATGGACCGGTAACGATATATAGGAAATCAAGGAAATGATGAAAGAGTTGTTATTATCTACAAACAAAAAACCCTGACTATATTAGAAGAGTGCCGGTAAATTCATTTTTTTTACACTTTAAACACTTCTGATTTAGAGACGGCATGGGAATTAACAGTAAATATCAGGATGGATAACAGAACGCAGGCGGATGGCAATGACAGTTTTCGTGGAGTCAAGACAATCAATGAATCGAAACGAAAATCAGATACAACCACATCAGCCTTTCCAATTACCGACCCAAGAGACGACAAAACCTAACATCAACTAAACTAATGATGATATTCCGGATTGTGACAGTACTATTGTGAATATCTATATTACATTTTTAATAACAGGTTTCTCATCTTATCAACAACATTCATTATCATCACATTTGATATGTGTAAAGGAGAGACAACCTAACTATCCTCCAACCACCATCATATTCATATTATTGAGCAGACTTATAAATTGGTGATCTGCAATGAATAGAGTATAAAAAATATATTACATTTATATTAACAATGTTGGCATGTTTTTATAAGTACCATAGGATGAAGCGGTGTAATTTGTTTGAGATTCGAAGGCGAGGTGTTGATGCTTTGCGATAGAGAGTGATACAAAAAAAAATTACTATCATTTAATTTTCAGAGAATGCAAGAAGCCTCGGAGATGTCATGCAAAAGAAGTGTAAAACAAGTACGCAAGAACTAAAGCAAAAGTTTCGTGCAAATGCAGGGCAGAATAACAGAATTTGGAGGAAGAAAACTTCCGTTCTGAAAAGACGGTTGGACGTTTGGAAAATTCTTATTGTTCAACACGAGGCCGATTTCCGCGATGGTTTCGAATGAGATAGAAAAATAGAAGGAATCGGAAGACGATGGTGAGATAAATCATTAGACTAAAAAAAAAAAAAAAAATAATTATTTAAACGGACCCGTTAGTGGTTTTTTCGTCGTCGAGAAAAGAAAAAAATAATAGTAAATAAATATAAGTAAATTAACAAATAATCAAATAAATAAACAAATTGATATAAATAATAATTAAAAAAAGTGATAAATAAAATAAAATTGAATAATAGATAAAATGAACAAAAGCAAATAGAATAACTCAAAAAATGTTGCAAATAATGAAATGATATACATTAAAAATAAATAATATTATAGGCTGAGTAGTAAATGAATGAATTAGCATAACTATATAACATGGGTAACCTACTGGGTCGAGAGAACAAAATATAATAAGTAAGGAATAGATTTCACATTAGTAGTAACAAAACTAAATTGCGAAGAGGGACACAATTACCCCATATTTCTAGCATAAATAAAAAGCAAAGGTATGCTGAACATTTATTCAAAGTTTATTCGTCATGCAGAGTCCAACAGAACGGGACTTTGGATGCCACAGTCACATTCCCTGCCGTAATGTGCAAGGCGGGTCCTTACAAGGACCTACTGCTGTATCACACAGGCAAAGGTACGTTTTCATCCCTTTCGGCGGCGGTGGCAAAGGGAACCCTGAAAAAGAAATTAAAAAAACCTGGTAAGTAATGGCAGTCAAATAACCATTGCATAACATCGAGATGCTCAAACCTTAGGTTCATGGACAGCCCCCCCCCCCCCCTTAAAATTGGTAAGGGTTTGAAAAGAAAAATGAAATAAATACTGTGTATAAACTCCGTACCATGGCGCCCTCGACAAATAATTAGTGCGAGGGAAGTAATTGGATTTTAAGAATTACGTATAAATTAATAAGTGTAAATACGGCTAAAAATTGTCAGAAAAATACGAAGTAAGCTGTAATTAGAGGTTGCTTTTTAGTATAAATACAAAAAATCAGAATCAAAAATATTATGACCCCAAACACATGAGTGTGGTAACAGGTAGTTGCATAAACAAGTTAACGAACTAAAATTAAACAGTAAATAATGTTAATTTAATAAGCATCAATAAGTTAATTTAATAAGGCAAACGACGAAGCATTGCAATCACCGGGGTTTGGCTACCCTGGACAGCGATTGCAAGTGTTCGGTTACTATGAGGGTAGTGAGGACAGCATGGTTAAAGATCACAAAACAAAAAAAGTAACAAAAGACAAGTAATCACTTACTCCCATATGATTGGGGATGGCGTTATAAAATTCAAAAAAATATTGAAAAAGAAAAATAAAATATAAAATGGCTTACTTCAAGATTGGCAAGACACAAACTAACGAAAAAGTGGTAAAGCAGAACACGTTTATAAGAACGCTTTTCCAGTGACAGGCTAGCGTTTTAACAAACCAAAGGGTATTAATTAGAAAGCTTATCAGCACGGACTACGTAGAAACCACAAGGGTAATTAATTATAGAGCCTATCAGTACGGCTACGTCCAAAACGCGCAGGATAAGTAAAATTCATTCGGAATATTATGTTCATCGCAGATACCTTATCAGGCTGAGTAAACAAAGTGATATCATGAGTCGTCGTGCGGCTTTATCAGGCTGAGTAAAAAAGTGATATCAATGAGTCGGTCGGTGCGGGGGAGATTACCTTTTTACCATGCTGCGAGCGAAATAAACTATAAGTTAGTAATAACAAAAATTATTTTTAAATCAATAATATTAATAATAAATGGTAATACCTATTTCATCGGAGAAGGGGAGCCAAAGATCGGTGTTTTGCCATAAGGCGTCATTTACTCTAGGGTATGCCACTACACAAAGTACTGACTTTTCAGTATAAAAGTATTACCCGTAGCAATATACATTGTTTATAAATGTTTTAAATCGTCCAAAAAAAATATTTAAAAAAACTGAACAAAATCTAAGCTGAAATTTCTAAAAGTAAAAGAATTTAAACGTAAATATTGCAGCGAATAATATTACTCAAGACTTAAATTGTAATGTTATTAGAATTAATACAATAAAGTTAGAAAATCATAATTAAATTAAATATCATTACTAATGAAAGCAAGGTTCCGTCCCCGTAATTTATTAGAATTAATACAATAAGTTTAGAATCATGAATTAAATTAAATATCTTAACTAATGAAACAATTCTCCTTTTTCCATTAAGAATCAAATTAAATTAAATATCTCACTAATGAAACAAGTTCTCTTTTTCCATTAGGATTTCTTTAAGTTATTTTCCTCTTTCTGAGCCTGATTCTACTATCTTCTCGTAAATAAGTCGACCGTCTGGACAAATGATTAAAAAACGCATATTTATTAAATTATTTTTCACATGGGTTTCCTTTTCCACTTCCCGGACCACCTAGATTTGATTAATATTAACGAGAATTTAATTTAAAAAAATCAATTAATTGATCGTCTTACAACACGACTATAGCAACACATAGCAAGCACATAGCAACCGCACACCTTCCTTTTCGCACTTCCCGGACGCATATTAACAAATTTAAATTTGAAGACTGTGAAATTTATAAAAAATTAAAGACGAATTTAATTTTCCAAATAAATTTCAAGTGTAATAAACATAGACGTCCCAAGAACCCCCGAAAATGACTTTGGCTGCTTTAGTTTTCGATTTGGCTTCATCTATTTTCTAAATAAAGTAAATGTTTTAAATATAGCTAAAGAAACGATATTACGCTAATCACTTATGTAAGCGCAGTCTTACTTCGTCTATAAATATTTTAGTTAGTTAATACATTTAAGAATAACTTTAACAACTACTGTAGGTTCTAAAGATCAATGAAAACCGCGCGTGGTGAGCGTGCTTCCCAGTCCCTGTTTTCACTGAAGAAGTGTTAAAAAATCATCACCTCCTCGCAACAGTTTTATCACTAGGCACTGTCCAAATCTGGTTGTTAGCCGTGTTCCAGACAATACAACTCCCCAGCAAGCATTACCCATTTTGAACTGCAGCTTGACGCCATCACGCAATGCCTAATGCATTCTCTCTAGATAACATTTAAAAAAAAGAAAAAATTAATTCATATAAATTACCACGCATTATTAATAATTTGTTAAAAAAAATCGTTCTAACTTTAAAAACGTACAAAAGGCCCACGAATCGAACAAAATTTTCCTTAAATAAGTCCTTTGCCTTTTATTACATGCCGACCTAGTTATGAATCCAATCAGGGAATATTGATTTCCTA